>CM033643.1:125434888-125844439 GCA_019512145.1 Engystomops pustulosus
ACAATAGTCTCCCAGTAGTCTCCCCTCATCAATAAAATGTCCAATAGTCTCACCTCATCAATAATATGTCCAGTAGTCTCACCTCATCAATAATATGTCCAGTAGTCTCACCTCCTAATAAAATGTCAAGGAGTATCCTTATCAATAAAATGTCCAGTAGTCTCACCATCAATAAAAGTAAATGTAAGTAGTCTCTCCTCAATAAAAATAGTCATAGTCCCCCTCATCAATGAAATGTCCAATAGTCTCCCAGTAGTCTCCCCTCATCAATAAAATGTCCAATAGTCTCACCTCATCAATAATATGTCCAGTAGTCTCACCTCATCAATAATATGTCCAGTAGTCTCACCTCATCAATAAAATGTCAAGGAGTCTCTCCTCATCAATAAATGTAAAGAGTCTTCCTCTCCTCAATAAAATGTCCAAATAGTCTCCAGAGTCTCTCCTCAATAAAATGTCCAGTAGTCTCACCTATCAATAAAATGTACAGTATCATCTCTCATCAATAAAATGTCAGTAGCTCCCCTCATCAGAAAAATGTCCAATCGTCTCCAGTAGTCTCCCTCATCAATAAAATGTCCAGTGTCTCTCTCATCAATAAAAGTCAGTAGTCTCCAGTAGTCTTTCTCATCATATAAAATGGCCAGTAGTTTCCTTATAGTGAGTAAGCTATCCTGTTGATGGCTGCTGCTGTTTTTTATTGATTATCGGTTGGGTCTGTAGCCCAACTGGAGAAATTCAGACCTTTTAGCTCAAGGAGGTGTGTTCCAGGTTGTCTTGTCTGAGCGAGTAAGTTAAAAGAAGCTGACTGTATAAAATTGTTGTCTTAGTGTTTGGGTGTGGTAGAAGCTGGAATTCATGGTAGGAATTCATCTGTTGGTTTGTGGTATAAGTGAGTTGTAAAAGGCTGTTCAAGAGGATAGTGGTGTCCAGAAAGGGATTTCATTATGGATAGTTATTCGCTTCATGGTGGGGAATGAAGTTGTTGTAACGCATGGAATGAGAGAAGGGCTCTTTACCTGCAACTTTGTACACAAACATCCCCACAAAGTTGGAAAAGCGGCATTCGTGCACTAGGGTTGCAATGATACCTGAATTTTGAGTGCAATACGTAACCAGAAAGCATTGTGTACTCAATACCGATACAATACTTTCAAAAAGAAAAAAGTATTGTCTAATGTTAAGGATTGGGTCACATGGGGCCTTTAAGCAAACGTTGTGGGGCGGGCTCAGCCTGATTGTATGCCTTTCCTTGAAACACACTGATCCGTAGTGCGACCAGTGATTAGCCAGGAGAAGCTTTGTTTGACAGTGTGACTATATATATTTAAGGCTGTCCTGGTAATGTTAAATAAAAACTCTATTAAATAGTTAATTTAGGGACTCATGAGAAGGGCGTTTTGTGCCAGTCATGTCCTCTTTTTTGTGGATGGCAAACTGACCCATGTTTCCTATGGGTCTGTTCACTGTCACTTTTCACGTGTGCAGACAGTGAGAAAAATTGCAGTAGCAGACCACGTACATCCATAGAATTCAATGGATTCGCAAAAGGACGGCCACATGCATGACATCCGTATCCAGAGTATTTCTTCAAATTGCTAGGCAAGCAACTGGGCAGGGAGAAAGTAGATCAATCACCCTCATCTGTTTTGCATATGGGAAAAAAAACGGATGGCGTAGGATGTGATGAGTGTGGACAGGCCCACTGGATGACCCTTATTTGTCTTTTAATCTATAATCATAATAATAATATAAATAATCATCTCTATACCATCATCATCTCAATAATCCTATAATAATCTTAAATAATTATAATAATAATTTTCCATAATAAATATACTACTGGTAAAAATATATCTCTGAGAAGATCGCTCTATATACCAGTGGATGGAGCCTGGTCACAGTGTAACAGTGACGTTCGATTAAATAAAATCTCCATTGATAACCACTAAACATAGTTTATGTAGTGGCTCTGTGTCTCTATGGGGCAGGTGAAGGTGGCGGAGCCTCATCAATAAAATGTACAGTAGTCTCACCTCATCAATAAAATGTCCAGTAGTCGCCCCTCATCAGAAAAATGTCCAATCGTCTCCCAGTAGTCTCCCCTCATCAATAAAATGTCCAGTAGTCTCCCAGTAGTCTCTCCTCATTAATAAAATGGCCAGTAGTTTCCTTATATGTGAGTAAGCTATCTCTGTTGATGGCTGCTGCTGTTTTTCTTATTTGATTATCGGTTGGTCTGTAGCCCAACTGGAGAAATTCAGACCTTTTAGCTCAAGGAGGTGTTTTTCCAGGTCTGTCTTGTCTGAGCAGATAAGGTTAAAATTTATAGCTTGACTGTATAAAATGGATTGTCTTATGTGTTTGGGGTAGAAGCTGTAATTTCTCAGGTAGGAAATTCTATCTGTTGGTTTGTGGTATAATGACGTGGTTAAAAGGCTGTTCAAGATGTATAGTGGTGTCCAGAAAGTGTATTTCATTATCTGGATAGTTTAATTTCAGATTCATGGTGGAATGAAAGTTGTTGTAACCCGCATGGAATTGAAGAAGGGCCTCTTTACCTGCAATCTTTGTACACAAACATTCCCCACAAAGTTGGAAAAGCGGCATGTCGTGCACTAGGGTTGCACTGATACCTGAATTTTGAGTGCAATACGATAACCAGAAAAGCATTGTGATACTCAATACCGATACAATACTTTCAAAAAAGAAAAAAGTATTGTCTAAATGTTAAGGATTGGGTCACATGGGGCCTTTACAAGCAAACGTCTGGGGGCGGGCTCAGCCTGATTGTATTTGCATTTCCTTTGAAACACATGCGATCAGTAATGCTTGACCAGTGATTAGCCAGGAGAAGCTTTAGTGCTTTATGACAGTGTACTATATATATTATAAAGGCTGTCCTGGTAATGTTAATATAAAATACTATATTAAATAGTATAATTTAGGACTCATGAAGACGGGCGTTTTTTGATGTCCATGTGCTATCCTTTTTTTGTGGATGGCAAACTGACCCACTGTTTCCTATGGGTCTGTTCACATGTCCATTTTTTCACAGATGTGCAGACAGTGAGAAAAAATTGCAGTATGCAGACCACGTACATCCATAGAATTCAATGGATTCGCAAAAAAATGGACGGCACATGCATGACATCCGTATCCAGACTGTTATTTCTTCAAATATTGCTAGGCAAGCAACTGGGCAGGGCAAGAAGTAGATTATCAACCCCTCATCTGTTTTTGCATATGGGAAAAAAAAACGGATGGCGTAGGAATGTGATGAGTAGTGGACAGGCCCATCTGGATGACCCCTTATTTTTTGTCTTTTTTATAATCTCCATAATAATAATAATAATAATAATAAATAATCATCATTATCACCATCATCATCTCAATAATAATAATATCCTTAATAATAATCTTAATAATAATATTAATAATAATAATATTCTCAATAATAATAATACTACTGGTAAAAATAATAATCTCTGAGAAGATCGCTCTCTATATACCAGTGGATGGAGCCTGTGTCACAGTGTAACAGTGAAGCTCTTAGTTAAATAAAATCCTCCCATTGATAACCACTAAACCCATAGTCTAGTGGATAGTGGCTCTGTGTCTCTATGGCAGGTGAAGTGTGGCGGTTGTGGGGTTGGGCAAAAAAATATTTAATTGAATTAAATAGAGACCTTGTGTCAGAGGAAGCCCTGGGAGATGTGGAGACCATCTATGGACAGATGGTGATATTTCCCTGATGACGTGGTCCCTGCTCTGCTGCTACCTCAACACATCTACACAAAGGATTCCCTGCCAGATGTCTTCTCTGGGGAAGCCCTGGAGATGTACAAACACCATATATGGACAGATGGTGAAATCTCCCTGATGACATGGTCCCTGCTCTGTGCTAACCCAACACATCTCTCAAAAGGATTCCCTGCCCGATGTCTGTAGAGTCTGTGGAAGTCATTCAGTACCGCACGTGACAGAAACCCGGTATTGAACCGTTCTGGATTTGAAAGTACAGGCAGTCCTCGGGTTACATACAAGATAGGGTCTGTAGGTTTGTTCTTAAGTTGAGTTTGTATGTAAGTCGGAACTGTATACTTTATTATTGTTACACCTGTGAAAATTTTTTTGGTCTCTGTGACAATTGGATTTTAAAAATGTTGGATTGTCATAAGAACCAAGATAAACAATAAATCTTAATTGCAGGCACCATTGATAACTGTTAAAGCTGTTTATTGTAGCCTAGGGCTAAAGTACAGTAAATTACCAAAATCCAGAGGTCCGTTTGTAACTAGGGGTCGTATGTAAGTCTGGTGTTCTTAAGTAGGGGACCGCCTGTATCGTATAAGTACCGTGATTTCGATGCATTGTGCAATCCTATTGGGCAAACATGGTGAAACATAACATACCAACAGAACTGGTCACAGCACTTATGCAATTTGTGCTCACCAACAACTACTTTGCATTTGGAGAAGACCTGTACCTACACCGTATGGGCACATCAGTGGATTCAAGGTGTGCACTACAGTATGGTAACCTTTTCAAAAGGAAGGTGCATAATTAAATAAATGCACCGCAAAACCCATGATCTACTTCCATTGCATTGAAGATATCCTGATCATCTGGACTGCAGGTGAGGAGGCCCTTCTTGATTTCCCCAAGGAGACTCCCCCAAGAGCACACAAATACAGGACACTCCCCCAGGAGCACAGAAATACAGGACACTCCCCCAGGAGCGCACATATACTGGAGACTGCCCATGGAGCACACAAATATAGGAGACTCCCCATGGAGCACACATATATTGGAGACTCCCCATGGAGCACACAAATACAGGAGACTCCCCATGGGAGCACACAAATACGGATGACTCCCCATGGAGCACACAAATACAGGAGACTCCCCATGGAGCACACAAATACAGGAGACTCCCCATGGAGCGCACAAATACAGGAGACTCCCCATGAGCCAGACAAATCAGGAACTCCCCCTGGGCGCACAAATACAGGAGACTCCCCATGGAGCGCACAAATACAGGAGACTCCCCATGGAGCATAAATATACTGGAGACTCCCCATGGAGCACACAAATACTGGAGACTCGCCATGGAACACACAAATACAGGAGACTCGCCATGGAGCACACATATATTGGACACTCCCCATGGAACTCCCTGGAGCACACATACAGGGATCCTGGAGCCAAATACGGATACTCCCCATGAGCACACAAATACAGAGACTCCCCATGGAGCACACAACATACAGGAGACTCCCCATGGAGCGCACAAATACAGGAACTCCCATGGAGCACACAATACAGGAGACTCCCCGTGGAGCACACAAATACAGTGACTCCCCATGAGCACACAAATACAGGGGCACTCGGGACTCCCATGGGCACACAAATACAGGAGACTCCCCATGGAGCACACAAATACAGGAGACTCCCCATGGAGCACACAAATACAGGAGACTCCCCATGGAGCGCACAAATACAGGAGACTCCCCATGGAGCGCACAAATACAGGAAGACTCCCATGAGCGCACAATCAGGAGACTCCCCATGGAGCGCACAAATACAGGAGACTCCCCATGGAGCGCACAATACAGGAGACTCCCCATGGAGCGCACAAATACAGGAGACCCCATGGAGCGCACAAATACAGGAGACCCCCATGGAGCATAAATATACTGGAGACTCCCCATGGAAGCACACAAAACAAGAATACCCCATGGAACACCAATACAGGAGACTCGCCATGGAGCGCACAAATACAGGAGACTCCCCATGGAGCGCACAAATACAGGAGACTCCCCATGGAGCGCACAAATACAGGAGACTCCCCATGGAGCATAAATATACTGGAGACTCCCCATGGAGCGCACAAATACAGGAGACTCCCCATGGACGCCCAACCAATACAGGAGACTCCCCATGGAGCATAAATATACTGAGACTCCCCATGGAGCACACAAATACTGGAGACTCGCCATGGAGCACAGACATACAGAACACTCTCCTAGGAGCACACAAATTCAGGAGATTCCCCTAGGAGCACACAAATACAGGAGACTCCCCATGGAGCGCACAAATACGGAGACTCCCCATGGAGCGCACAAATACAGGAGACTCCCCATGGAGCGCACAAATACAGGAGACTCCCCATGGAGCGCACAATACAGGAGACTCCCCATGGAGCGCACAAATACAGGAGACTCCCCATGAGCATAATATACGGAGACTCCCCATGGAGCACACAAATACTGGAGACTCGCCATGGAACACACAAATACAGAGACTCGCCATGGAGCGCACACACAGGAGACTCCCCATGAGCGCACAAATACGGAGACTCCCATGGAGCATAATATACTGGAGACTCCCCATGGGCGCCAAATACAGGAGACTCCCCATGGAGCGCACAAATACAGGAGACTCCCCATGGAGCTAAATATACGGGAGACTCCCCATGGAGCACACAAATACTGGAGACTCGCCATGGAGCTAGACATACAGAAGACTCTCCTAGGAGCACACAAATTCAGGAGATTCCCTAGGAGCCACAAATACAGGAGACTCCCCAACCAGGAGCACACAAATACAGGAGACTTCCCCAAGAGCACACAAATACAGGAGACTTCCCAAGAGCAGACAAATACAGGAGACTCCCCCAGTTCACAAATACAGGAGACTTTCCATGGAGAACACATATAGGAGACTCCCCCAGGAGCACAATAAATACAGAGGGGGGCGGGGGCCATCCTCACATGTGAGGAGATAGCAGGGATTGTTCCCACCCCTCCTGGTCTCCATTCCTCGGCTGTTCTTTAGCTCTAATGTACCGAATCAGGAGGAGACGGGACAACCCGGGGGAGGTGGGAGGAACTCGGAACATTCTCACCAGCTGCCAGTGACAGTGGGACATAGCCAAAAAAAGACTGCCCCACCAAATCCTGGACGTTGGAAGCTACATCATGTACATCGTGATAATATCAGACATAAACAGACGGTTTCCTCTTCCTATTCATTCAGTACATGGATGTACAGGCAGTCCCAGGTTGCATACAAGATAGGATCCGGAGGTTTTGTTCTTAAGTTGAATTTGTATGTAAGTCAAAACTGTATATTTTATAATTGTAGATCCAGACAAAAACATTTTGCCCCAGTAACAATTGGAGTTTAAACATTTTTTGCTGTAATGGGACCAAGGATTTATTATAAAGCTTCATTACAGACAATTTACAGCTGATTATTGCAGTCTGGGACTATAGTAAAGCATTCAGAAAGCGTTCACCAGAGGTCAGAGGGGTCTGTCTGTAACTATGGTTGTCTGTAAGTCGGGTGTCCTTAAGTAGGGGACCGCCTGTACTGAGTGGTATTTCATTAGCATTGACTAATAGTACTTATATTGCCTTTGAATAATCTTGGTCACAAATCATACATTAACAAAACATTTTTTTTTATCATTCCGTAGGTTAAAATTAAACCTTAGTGAAAGTCTAACGGAGTCTAAACTGAAGTTGTTTCCTGACTTGCAGGTGGTGTATTTTGGGACAGCATGCGGTCAGATATTTTCTCAGCCCGTCACTATAGCAACTGGGAACTGTCCCTCATCCTGAGGAGTTAGAAGGTGGTGAAGTCCAAGAGCCAGACATGACTGATTTTGGATCCTCCTTAAAAAAGAAAGGAAAGTATGATGTAAGTGATCTTTACTGGTGTTTCCTTCTAAGAATCTGCATCACTTTAAGGAAGTCCTCTAGAACGTGCATAAACATTTACTAATATGTTATTTTTCTATTTGACGTATGAGTGAAATCAAATAATTTATTCTTTAATGTCTTCATAGCTGTAATTTACCTCCGGAAATTCCCTGGTTTATGTGACTGTACAGACGTTAGACAGTTTGCGGTGCAGTATAACACTTTCATGTGTACCAGAGTCAATAAACAGGCTCCAGCACAGCAAACAGACCTGAGCTGCTCACAAGTTGTTGTACTGTTTGGTTCAGGATTAATCTATGAAGAGCCACTTCCAAGGGTATTTATGGGAACTTTTCACCAAGAAAGAGGGATTTGTGTAAAAGGCAAACACTTGAATATGACTTTGTTAACATTTATGAGAACATGCATTTCAGGACTAGTCACCCCAACAATTTTCCTCAAAAGATGTAGAATTTGTACTAGAAGAACAGCCCCCAGCTTCCTGTTTATTTCCTACAGATTATGGATAATATGCTTACTATAAATTAGAACAGAGAACAAACAGTCAATTTACAATCTGATTTCTCTTCCTTTTTTGTGTTTTTGAAGGTAAGATTCACAGAATATCCAGTGTAACCCTTGCAAGTAAATTTCTTCTAAAGATATACAGGATGCAACAAAAAATAACACCAGCAAATTATCATATATGCTCACACATTTCAGCCATTTCCATCTCATAAAATGATATATGTCCTGTTTGCACTGTGATATTACCCCTTAATCTCGGTACACCTGTTTTCCACATTATGCTCGGACCATTTTTTAGGTTTTTGTTTCTTCAATGTCTTCTGCAATCTTAACAAAGTTAATTAAGTAAATTAATTTAATTAATTAATTATATATTTATGTATAATTTTTCCGTCACTAAACTGAAGGGG
Organism: Engystomops pustulosus; assembly: GCA_019512145.1. Lineage (NCBI taxonomy): Eukaryota > Metazoa > Chordata > Amphibia > Anura > Leptodactylidae > Engystomops > Engystomops pustulosus. The sequence goes on from CM033643.1 coordinate 125,443,536, forward strand.
GTCAAATTGTGTTTTAAATAGCACCATTTTGGGTTTCACATATCCTAACCAGTGAACTTATTAACCCTTTCAGTTTTTCCTAGAAGATTTTTTTCCTGCCTTTATCACTTAAACCTAAATAACATTAGAAAGTCAATATGCATACAGCAATACCACATTTATAGGACTTTTGACTGTTTGACAATGTGGCCGTGTGATTTTTTTTTGTGATAAGACCTGTAGATTTCATTTGTACACAACTTTGTACACACAAAGTTTTTTGACATGATTAATATACTTTTGGTTATGGATGATTAAAAATGTCAATGTGGCATTTTTTTTTTCATAATTTCTTTGCCATACGATAAACTATAATACATTGGAGCAAATATAGAATACAGCGGCACTCACCAATTCGGTGCGAAGAATCTTTTTTTATTGAGGTGCGTACGAAACAGAGCGGGGCCAGGCGACAGGCCGTCTCGCGCTAGTCTAGCGCACTATCAAGCCAATGACCTGGTATTCTATATTTGCATTATGGACTGCCTTTGCCTTGTTGAGCACCACCAGCTTTACAGATTGGTGCAAGAAGGCCTAACCACCCTGCCAAGACCTTTGCCGGTTTCACTGGGGATATGCAATCTTGTGGTCGGATGGTGCCAGATCACTGTCTTCTTCTTCGTTGATTGATAATACATTGGTGGCGAACACTGGCACGGGTGCAAGAGGTGGCACTCGGAGCACTCTCTATGGGACACCCAGGCATCATCACACCCAGACAGGACTCCAAACTTCCTCCTGAAGTACCTGGCCACCCAGGACTTGCTGTGATCAGGGCATTTAAAGCTACACTCTTTAGCAGACTGGGACTGCAAGGAGTGCAGACAAGGCTGCATTATTATTGTAGCTCCTGCTCTGGGCCCCAAAATTCTTCCTGTTCAGGGATACCCTGGAAGGAAGCTACATGATAAATCTGAATTACTCCTCTTTCTTGCAACTGTTTTGGTGTCACCAGGACGCTGATACAATTAAAATCCTTGACAAAACAGGTAGCGACATGTTACCACTTAAATTGCTATGTGGGCACTTTGCATTTAAATAAGTAGGTTTGTTTCTAGTTTGGGCACTCGATTCTAAAAGCATGGGCAATTTCTTTTCAATCAGTGCTGCTGATGGATGAGAGGGTTGCACCTGCTTAGACACCATGGTCTATGTTCAACGCGCAGTGTCAAAGGGGCTAAACCCACCTGGGACTGAGCTTTTCCAATCCTGGGTGTAAGGGCCGGGGCTGGGCTGTGATTAAACACTTACCGACCCCAGCACAAGCAGGACACTAGGTCCTGCGAACTTCTTTTGATGTGGTGTCGTAGAAAGGTGTTACATCAGAGGAAGTACCCTTGATGCTTGTCTTTAATGGGGAAATATAGTTTCCCTAATAAAAAAAACCCTTCTTGATTTCCCAAGGAGACTCCCCAGAGCACACAATAAAGACAATCCCCAAGAGCACACACATACAGGACACTCCCAGGAGCACAGAAATACAGGACACTCCCCCAGGAGCGACTATATACTGGAGACGCCCATGGAGCCAAACAAATATAGGAGACCCCCATGGAGAACACATATATGGAGACTCCCATGGAGCACACAAAACAGGAGGACTCCCCGTGGAGCACACAAATAAGGAGACTCCAAGGAGCACACAACTAGAGGTGATCCCCATGGAGACATCTACCAAGACAGGAGACTCACCATGGAGCACACAAATACAGGAGACTCCCCATGGAGCGCCAAATACAGGATGACTCCCCATGGAGCGCACAAATACAGGAGATCCCCATGGAACGGCACAATACAGGAGACTCCCTCAGGAGCGCACAAATAAAGGAGAATCACCCCATGGAGCGCACAAATACAGGAGACTCCCCATGGAGGCACAATACAGGAGACTCCCCAGGAGCGCACAAATACAGGAGACTCCCCAGGGAAGATAAAGAAAATAATTTTGGCGCACAAAACAGGAGACTCCCCATGGGCATAAATATACTGTGAGACTCCCATGAAAGCACATCAACTACTGGAGACTCGTACCATGGAACACACAAAGTAGAGGAGACTCGCCATGGAGCGCACCAAATACAGGAGACTCCCATGGGAGCGCCACAAAGTACAGGAGACTCCCCATGGAGCGCACACAATAAGGAGACTCACCCTACATGGAGCCATAAATATTACTGGAGACTCCCCTGGAGCGCACAAATACGGAGACTCCCTGGAGCACACAAATCCAGGCAGACTCACCCTGGAGCATAAATATATGGAGACTCCCCATGAGCCACAACAAATCTGGAGACTCGCCATGAGCACAGACATACAGAACACTCTCCTAGGAGCACACAAAGTCAGGAGATTCCCTAGGAGCCCACAAAATACAGGAGACTCCAAGGGAGCGCCACAAATACAATATATTGGACACTCCCCATGGAGCACACAAATACAGGAGACTCCCCGTGGAGCACACAAATACAGGAGACTCCCCATGGAGCACACAAATACAGGAGGACTCCCCATGAGGAGCCACAAATATCATTGGAACTCCCCATGGAGCACCAAATACAGGAGACTCCCCTGGGACAGCAAATCATACAGGGGATCTCCCCATGGAGCACACAAATACAGTGTGATCCCATGGACCACAAATACAGGAGACTCCATGGAGCAAATACTATTGACATCCCTGGAGCGACAAAATACAGGAGTATCCCCATCCGGAGGCACAAATACAGAGACTCCCCATGAGCACACAAATACCGGAGACTCCCCATGGAGCACACAATACAGGACACTCCCATGGAGCACACAAATACAGGAGACTCCCATGGAGCGCACAAAACAGGAGACTCCCCTGGAGCCAACAAATACAGGAGACTCCCCCCGTGAGCGCCCCATACAGGGACTCCCCATGGAGCACACAATACAGGAGACTCCCTGGAGCACACAAATACAGGTGATCCCCCCATGGAGGCACACAAATACAGAGACTCCATCCCAATGGGCCCAAATACTGAGACTCCCCATGGAGCGCACAAATACAGGAGACTCCCCATGGAGAATCGCACAAATACAGGAGTACTCCCCATGGAGCGGCACAATACAGGTAGACTCTCCCATGGAGCGCACAAATACAGGAGACTCCCCATGGAGCGCACAAATACAGGAGACTCCCCATGGAGCGCACAATACAGGAGACTCCCATGGAGCGCACAAATACAGGAGACTCCCCATGTAAGCGCACAAATACAGGAGACTCCCCATGGAGCACTAAATATACTGGAGACTCCCATGGCACAACAACTACAGGAGACTCGCCATGGAACACACAAATACAAGAGACTCGCCATGCAGCGCACCAAATACAGGAGACTCCCATGGAGCGCACATACGGAGACTCCCCAGGAGCGTCACAATACGGACTCCCATGGAGCATAAATACTGGAGACTCCCCATGGAGCGCACAATACGGAGACTCCCTTGGAAGCACACAAATCAGGCAGACTCTCCCATGGAGCATAAATAACTGGAGACTCCCCCATGTGCTCAAACAAAATCTGGAGATACGGCCATGAGCATCCAGAACTACAGAACACTCTCCTAGAGCACAACAAAGTTCAGGAGGATATCTAGAGCCCACAATACAGAGTCGGAGGCCACAAATACAGGAGACCTCCCCATGGATCGACACAAATACAGGAGACCTCCATGGAGCGCACAAATACGGAACTCCACCTGAGCCACATCGGAGATCCCTGACGACAAATACGGAGCTCCCATGGAGCGCACAAATACAGGAGACTCCCCATGGAGCATAAATATACTGGAGACTCCCCATGGAGCGCACAAATACAGGAGACTCCCCATGGAGCACACAAATACAGGAGACTCCCCATGGAGCATAAATATACTGGAGACTCCCCATGGAGCACACAAATACTGGAGACTCGCCATGGAGCATAGACATACAGAAGACTCTCCTAGGAGCACACAAATTCAGGAGATTCCCCTAGGAGCACACAAATACAGGAGACTCCCCAACCAGGAGCACACAAATACAGGAGACTTCCCCAAGAGCACACAAATACAGGAGACTTCCCCAAGAGCAGACAAATACAGGAGACTCCCCCGGAGTTCACAAATACAGGAGACTTCCCATGGAGAACACATATAGGAGACTCCCCCAGGAGCACATAAATACAGAGGGGGGCGGGGCCAGCCTCATCATGTGAGGAGATAGCAGGGATTGTTCCCACCTCCTCCTGGTCTCCATTCCTCGGCTGTTCTTTAGCTCTAATGTACCGAATCAGGAGGAGACGGGACAACCCGGGGGAGGTGGGAGGAACTCGGAACATTCTCCCAGCTGCCAGTGACAGTGGGACATAGCCCAAAAAATAGGACTGCCCCACCAAATCCTGGACGGTTGGAAGCTACATCATGTACATCGTGATAATATCAGACATAAACAGACGGTTTCCTCATTCATTTCAGTACATGGATGTACAGGCAGTCCCCAGGTTGCATACAAGATAGGATCCGGAGGTTTGTTCTTAAGTTGAATTTGTATGTAAGTCAAAACTGTATATTTTATAATTGTAGATCCAGACAAAAACATTTTTGGCCCCAGTAACAATTGGAGTTTAAACATTTTTTGCTGTAATGGGACCAAGGATTATTAATAAAGCTTCATTACAGACAATTTACAGCTGATTATTGCAGTCTGGGACTATAGTAAAGCATTCAGAAAGCTTCACCAGAGGTCAGAGGGGTCTGTCTGTAACTATGGGTTGTCTGTAAGTCGGGTGTCCTTAAGTAGGGGACCGCCTGTACTGAGTGTATTTCATTAGCATTGAGCTAATAGTACTTTATAGTTGCCTTGAATAATCTTGGTCACAAATCATATCATTAACAAAACATTTTTTTTTATCATTCCGTAGGTTAAAATTAACACCTTAGTGAAAGTCTAACGGAGTCTTATAACTGAAGTGTTTCCTGACTTGCAGGTGGTGTATTTTGGGGACAGCATGCGGTCAGATATTTTCTCAGCCCGTCACTATAGCAACTGGGAGACTGTCCTCATCCTTGAGGAGTTAGAAGGTGGTGAAGTCCAAGAGCCAGACATGACTGATTTTGGATCCTCCTTAAAAAAGAAAGGAAAGTATGATGTAAGTGATCTTTACTGGTGTTTCCTTCTAGAATCTGCATCACTTTTAAGGAAGTCCTCTAGAAACGTGCATAAACATTTACTAATATGTTATTTTCTATTTTGACGTATGAGTGAAATCAAATAATTTATTTCTTTAATGTCTTCATAGCTGTAATTTACTCCGGAAATTCCCTGGTTTATGTGACTGTACAGACGTTAGACAGTTTGCGGTGCAGTATAACACTTTCATGTGTACCAGAGTCAATAAACAGGCTCCAGCACAGCAAACAGACCTGAGCTGCTCACAAGTTGTTGTACTGTTTGGTTACAGGATTAATCTATGAAGAGCCACTTCCAAGGGTATTTATGGGAACTTTTCACCAAGAAAGAAGGGATTTGTGTAAAAGGCAAAGCACTTGAATATGACTTTGTATAACATTTATGTAGAACATGCATTTCAGGACTAGTCACCCCACACATATTTTCTCAAAAGATGTTAAGAATTTGTACTAGAAGAACAGCCCCCAGCTTCCTGTTTATTTCCTACAGATTATATGGATAATATGCTTTACATATAAATTAGAACAGAGAACAAACAGTCAATCTTTACAATCTGATTTCTCTTCCTTTTTTGTGTTTTTGAAGGTAAGATTCACAGAATATCTCAGTGTAACCCTTGCAAGTAAATTTCTTCTAAGAAATATACAGGATGCAACAAAAATAAACATCAGCAAATTATCATATATGCTCACCACATTTCAGCCATTTCCATCTCATAAAATGATATAATGTCCTGTTTGCACTGTGATATTAACCCCTTTAATCTCGGTACATGTTTTCCACATTAATGCTCGGACCATTTTTTAGGTTTTTGTTTCATCAATGTCTTCTGCAATCTGTAACAAAGTTAATTAAGTAAATTAATTTAATTAATTAATTATATATTTAATGTATTATTTTTCCGTCACTATAACTGAATGGGGTCAAAATGTGGTTTTTAATAGCACCATTTTGGGTTTCACATATCCTACCAGTGAACTTTTATTAACCCTTTCAGTTTTTCCTAAGAAGATTTTTTTTCTGCCTTTATCACTTAACCTAAATAACATTAGAAAAGTCAATATGCATACAGCAATACCACATTTATAGGACTTTTGACATGTTTTGACAATGTGGCCGTGTGATTATTTTTTGTGATAAGACCTGTAGATTTCATTTGTACACACTTTGTACACACAAAGTTTTTTGACAATGATTAATATACTTTGTGTGATGGATGATTAAAAATGTCAATGTGGACAGATTTTTTTGTTCATAAAGTTCTTTGCCATACAGGATAAATACTATAATACATTGGAGCAAATATAGAATACAGCGGCACTCACCAATTCGGTGCGAAGAATTCTTTTTATTGAGGTGCGTACAGAAACAGAGCGGGGCCAGGCGACAGGCCGTCTCGCGCTAGTCTAGCGCACTATCAAGCCAAATGACCTGGTATTCTATATTTGCATTATGGACTGCCTTTGCTCTTGTTGAGCACCACCGCTTTACAGATTGGTGCAAGAAGGCCTAACCACCCTGCCAAGACCTTTGCCGGGTTTCACTGGGGATATGCATCTTTGTGGTCGGATGGTGCCAGATCACTGTCTTCTTCGTTGATTGATAATACATTGGTGGCGAACCTATGGCACGGGTGCCAGAGGTGGCACTCGGAGCACTCTCTATGGGACACCCAGGCCATCACCCCAGACAGGACTCCAAACTTCCTCCTGAAGTACCTGGCCACCCAGGACTTGCTGTGATCAGGGCTATTTTAAAGCTACACATCTTTAGCAGACTGGGACTGCAAGGAGGTGCAGACAAGGCTGCATTATTATTGTAGCTCCTGCTCTGGGCCCCAAAATTCTTCCTGTTCAGGGGACCCTGGAAGGAAGCTACAATGATAATCTGAATTACTCCTCTTTCTTGCAACTGTTTTGGTGTCACCAGGACGCTGATACAATTAAAATCCTTGACAAAACAGGTAGCGACATGTTACCACTTAAATTGCTATGTTGGCACTTTGCATTTAAATAAGTAGGTTTGTTTCTAGTTTGGGCACTCGATCTCTAAAAGCATTGGGCAATTTCTTTTCAATCAGTGCTGCTGATGGATGAGAGGGTTGCACCTGCTTAGACACCATGGTCTATGTTCAACCGCAGTGTCAAAGGGGCTAAACCCACCTGGGATCTGAGCTTTTCCAATCCTGGGTGTAAGGGCCGGGGCTGGGCTGTGATAACACTTACCGACCCCAGCACAAGCAGGACACTAGGTCCTGCGAACTTCTTTTGATGTGGTGTCGTAGAAAGGTGTTACATCAGAGGAAGTACCCTTGATGCTTGTCTTTAATGGGATAATATAGTTCCACTACTTTCATTAAAATTGGTGATTTGCCAGCCAACCACCAACACATGTTTCTTTTAGTTCCAAACATTATCTGGGCTCACTGTAAAAGCAATAAGAGAAAGTCTCCCTGCTTTGGCGTGGCATGGTGACAACACTGCTGAATGTCACTTTCTTTGCTCATTTTACTGCAAAGGCCAGTGATTGGAAGCAGTGATCGTGGGAGACTCTGCACATCTATTTCAGCCTTTACGAGGTATTCCTGGAATATGAATGTCTGATACAAAAACACATAATGCTATTAATAAATGAGTACAGCAAAACTTGATGTCATTAATCACAAAACAGAGCTTAAATAGTTTGCTTTTATGATTCACAAAATGTTATGAGCTTTCTAAAGTAGGCAGAATTATATCCAAGATGGTCATCTACAACTCCCATGATCCTTCTGTTTTCAGTAACAGCTCCTCCCTCTTATCCTCTGCTCCCAGTGATGATGTAACTGACTGTCCCACTCTGTTACTATAATAATGATGTGAATTACTGCCATCACTGCACATTGTCTCACTGAGATGGTGTCTCACCACAACACTGGTCATACTGGATGCACTGCAACCAACTGACTACAGCCCAACATAGTGGTGATCACATAACCTGCCCAGGCAGGTGCAGGACAGGTGATGGGGACATGTCCATGTCCAATGTCTCCTCCAAAGGGACAAAGTCAGAGGACTGATTTAAGGGGCAGTAGCATTCTAATTCTCCATCATAGTGTATGACCACAACATTTTTCTTCTAAGGGGAGAAAAATTTTAAATAACTAATTACATATTAGCTTTTATTTTAATGATCCATTTGAATATGAATTACTCTTATTCCTGGAATACCCCTTTAACTGTAATAGATAAAACTCAGTTGGCAGTTTTTTTTTTTTAATTTACACTGATAACTGCTGGTTTCCCGTATCTCAGTATCCATACTAACAGAAAGATATCTACACCCTAACAAGTCACATGGTGGTTCGCCGCTTATGCAGAAACTACATTACAAATGTGTATTTCTGTATATTAACTAGTCACAGAGGTGGATTAAAACTACAATGAAATGTAGGCTCAGTGAAAAGTATAGGACCCATTACATCTCAAAACATTTTTTAACTACATGCACCTACTACATTATGTACAATTAGGAACATAAAAGCTTGTGGGCACTGCAAGAGTTTAGCTGAACCCCCTGACCTTGATCCATCTACTATGTCATCTTCACTAAAATTACCATGCGAATCACAAAAAACACCCTCACACCCACCCAAAAATGCTGACTAAGTTAATAATCAATGAAAACCCCATGCATTCGGATGCATACTTATCTCACTGACACTCTGTAAGTTGTTTTACATGTTATTACCATAGCCAGTGATTCCAGTACTGTCCCCTATACCTACTGACCTGCCAACTGAATTGGGGAAAACTTTAAATTATCTTAGCTGAGTCTAGTCGGCTTGATGAAAGTAAAACTGTTAGTTATAATACATCAGTACCAAAGTATTGCAGGGTAATATTACAGAAATAGCATCATCTATTATTGTTGTGGTTCAAGACCTCTTCCATATTCCTTGAACACAGGGGTAATGGCATGGAGTTCAAAAGACTCAGCGTAGATTCAAAATCCTGCACATAGGATCAAAGGAATGTTCCTTAATATTCTGAGTACATCAGTGAGGGTAAGGTGTTATGTTTTTGGAGAGCAACTGCAAACAAAGAAAAAACATATCTATCCAAATAACATAGACATGAACCATATTTAGTAGCACCTACTAGTATTACCAGGGTAGTTATCCCAATAACCCTTGCAAACCCTTTTGAGTAGGTAGGCCACCAGGAACCTCACTAAATCACATAACCCCATAAAAACCCTCATATCTGCTATGTCATGAGAGGTAACGTGGTAACCAGTTGTTGAAGGCAATTGTACAATCATAACATTTTCCTGTAAAAAGTTATGAAGTTTCGTACATAACACTCAGGGGGGATCAGGCTCATTAGCATGTGCACGAGCCAGGGGAAGGGAGAAAATACCCACTGGGCTTAAAGTGCACCTGTCATTTTTAGTTAGTGACATGTTCCAATAGCTTCTGCTATGCTGGTTTTAGAAGTAGCAGCCTGTGTCTTCTTATGCATTATCCACACCATCCCCCTCCCTCCCCTGCCTGCTCAATGGACATGAGGCAGCTGCATGATTGTGGAAGAGAGGAAATTAGTGAATTAAATTTACATAAACTACTTAAATTATTCAGAATACTGACAAAGGCATTTTTAAAATCAGCAAAGCATAGGCTATTGGAACTTTTCACCAGCTACAAAATGATATTTCTGGTGACAGATTTGCTTCGAATTAGCGATACCAAGAAACTCCCTTTGTCAGTTTTTGGGTATTCCATGAATTTGAAAGGCTGCCCAGATAATCTTCTGCGGTGCCCCACAGTATATGTAAGCTCTACTATTCACTAGTAAAGCTATTTGTTTTCCCCATTTATTACATAAATCGCTGCATTACATCTTTAAAACTTACAGGGGCTTATTTACTAATGGTCGCGGGTCACACTTGAGTCGGTTTGTTAACTGTTTTCTGGATTTGAGCATCTTTGACAGGTATTAAACAAGGGTTTGCGCTGTGATTTTGCTGTATACTACTGGGGGCTGGCTGTATACTACGGGGGGCAGGCTGGCTGTATACTACGGGGGGCAGGCTGGCTGTATACTGCGGGGGGATCACTGGCTGTATACTACAGGGGGCTGGCTGTATGCTACACCCTTGAACTTACTTTGTACTTACAGTTGAAGAAATTAACAGGTTACAGGAAATCTTTCATCAAAATCAAACATGATAAACCATAAGCACTTATCATTGATCCAAGAACAGTTACTGTGGCATTCTTCTTATATTTATTATCCATGGCCTCCTTCCTTCTAAAATAAACTTTTATAATTATGTTTATTACAATGAGCAAAGCATGTCCCCATCTACATCCTGCTGCTGTTAGACACACAGGCAGAGGGAAAAGGAGGTTCGGTGAGATCTGTTCTGCATATTGTAACAGCATGTGAATCTACAGCACGGAGGGGCTCTGAAAACACCACCAATCCCTTGAGGTTCATTAGCATAATTACAAAAATTGATTTTAGAGGAAAAGCAGGCCACGGATGACAAATGTAAGAAGATTACCACAGATCACAGCGCCTGTATATTTGAGTAAGTGTTCCTCGTTTATCATGCTTGATATTGATGGCAGATTTTCATTAACAATAACCTGTCACCAGGATTTGTGTACGAAATGCCCTTTTTAGAATTCCCTCTTTTATGTGAAATCTCACTTGTTTACCTATTAAAAAAAAAAAACTCCCCCAAGTCTCACCCAGTTTTCACATGAGATTTGGTGGTCATTTACTAAGGGCCCGATTCGCGTTTTCCCGACGTGTTACCCGAATATTACCCAAATGTTTTTAAATCACTCGTGTCCTCTGCACCTAGTGGTTTACGCCACTTTAGTTTGAATTATTTTAGTATTTTCAAATAAAAGTGATGTTTTATTCTTTATCTGTTCGGATATGGGCCATTTGGTCTGCCTAGAGGCAGTTTTGTAAAAATTTGACATATCCACATCAAGCTTATGGCTTTGTGATATAAAGAAAAGGAAATACAGATTTCACTATTTTAACTGCCTGTATGTCCAGTTATGTAGCTTACAGAATCATACGTGACTTTGGGGGATATTTTATATAGATAAACAGGCGAGATTTCACTTAATCACCATGTATTAGTGGGGTAATACATGGTGATGGTGACAGGTTTTATTTAAAGAAAATCTGTCATGCACATTAAGCCACCCAAAATAAAGACTTCATTAAAAATCATTATTAACCGGTTAAAGGGGTCTTCTCGTCTGGGCAGTCACATCCAGATTTATTGATCTGCCATATATAAACATTTCTTCAATTGGATGTTATTTAAAAAAATGTTCCTGTGTGAAGATAATTTCTCATAAATGTTACCATGTTGACTCTTAGAAACAAAATAGCTTCCTTGGATACGACCACCTTTGCTGGAGAGATTGCACAAAGAAACAAATTGTTTTTGTATATGAAATGTCAGGGAGTTACTGCAGGTCCCACAGCCATCCTGTGGTAATGATTACTGAAGCCAGGAGGTCAGGCAGGACTCTATAGCGCATGTCTGCCCACCGTAGCCAGAGTGTGAGGTGGTCGTATCTGAGGAAGCGATCTCGTTTCTAAGGGACAACATGGCTACATTAGTGAGAAATTATCTTTACACAGGAACATTTTTTTAAATAACATCCAATTGAAGAAATATTTACATATGGCAGAAGAATTTAATTAAATGTAAATGGCCAGATGGGAATACCCCTTTAAGCTGTTTTTTCATTTCCATTTTTCACTCCCCACCTTCAAAAATGTATAACTTTTTTATTTTTACATATGAAGAACTGTGTGACGGCTTGTTTTCTGTGTAACAAATTGCACTTCTTAGTGATGGTATTGAATATTCCATGTCATGTATGGGGAAGCGGGAAAAAAATTTCAAATGCTGTGAAAATGGTGAAAAACCACATTTGTGCCGTTGTCTTGTGGGCTTGGATTTTACGGCTTTCACTGTGTGCCCCAAATGACATGTCTACTTTATTCTTTGGGTCAGTATGATCACGGGGATACCAAATTTGTATAGGTTTTATAATGTTTACATACATTTACAAAAATTAAAACCTCCTGTACAATTTTTTTTTTTTATTTTGCCATCTTCTGTCGCTAATAACTTTTTTATACTTTGTTATACAGAGCTTTGGGTGGTGTCATTTTTTGGGATATTTGATAATATTTTCAATTATATCATTTTTAGGACTATATGACTGATCACTTTTAATAGATTTTTTTCATATTTTTCAAAATGGCAAAAAGGTGCCATTTTCGACTTTGAGCGCTATTTTCTGTTACGGGATTAAACGCAGTTAAAAATCGTCAGTATATTTTGATAGATCTGGCATTCTCGGACGCGTCGAAATATGTTTATGGTCTTTACTGTTTATTTATATTTATATCAGTTCTAGGGAAAGGGGGTGATTTGAATTTTTAGGTTTTTTTTATTATTTATTTAACCTTTTTTTTTTTTTTTTACTATTTTTCAGTCTCCCTAGGGTACTTTAACCCTAGGTTCTCTGATTGATGCTATCGTATACTGCCATACTATAAGACCCGAGGCTGTCATGGCGACGGATCGCTGCTCCCCGATGACGTCACGCAATATGCAGCAAAGACTTACTGGCTATGGAGAGGGCTCACGGGCTGAGCCCTCTCCATTCACAGGGACGGTGAATACACGGTGGGCGGTCGTGAACCGGTTAAAAAGCATCGCCATTATCCCTAAAATGTTCCATAGATTCAATATTACAAAATCAATTTGTAAATTTGTATGCAACTCGCCTGACGTGAGTCCAATGAAGCAATGCATATTCATGACTTACTTGCATTGCTCTGCCTCCTAGTTCCTGATTGACAAGGGAATTGTACATACGAGGGGCCGCTCAAGCAGGGCAAGCCCCCTCTGATGTAAGGTAATATAAGATAAAATTGATTTATGAGGATGTGAAGAGACAATTTTTAGTTAAAGGAAGGGTGTCAGTTAATAGGGCTCTAGGGGGACTTAGAGAGAACCTGTCCCCACATTTTCACAAATACAGCCAGTGACCGTTTCTCTTTAAGACCTGCTAGAGACCCAAATATTAAAATTTGAGTGTCATCTTTGTGACAATAAAGCTAGTATTATTTCTGCATTCCAGTGGAGTTTTCTAGCCAAATTTAATACAAAATAGTGTTCTCCTAGTTATTTCAAGTATAGCACTACGCCCACGAGACACAGGGCAGAAACTGATTTCTTGCAGCTGCAAGACATGTACTTGCCAAAGTGAACAAAAACAACTACTATAGCTCCTGAAGATATTTAATATAAAAAATGAGTGTGTCTCCTTGGAGTAAGCAATTTTGTAAAAGCAAAGGCAGCGCTATTTGATGGTAATAGCAGGGAAGATTCACACAGCTAAATATAACATTTTAAATGGACAACTACATTTATGGAAGGAAATGATTTAACAAGTAGGGACAGATTTATCAATGTAAGGGAAAAACAGGCGTAATGGGTGATTTTTGACAGATTAATAATAAATTACAGTTTATGTCTAATTTAGGACTTGTGAGTAAAATGGTAATACATTCACGCCCCTGACTAGACCAAGTAGCTGCCTATGCACTTCTTATGACGCTTCTAATGCACTGCAATACATGGTTACTGCAGTCCATTAGTATGAACTAGTGATCACATGATCACTAGTTCATATTCTTGTATTGTAAAAAAAACTACAAAAAAATAAATAAATAGTAAAAATAAAATTCATTAAAATGTCCCAAAAACCCCTAACACATATAAAACAATAAATAATAAAAAAAAGTGGAAAAAAATGTAAAAAACACACCATGTTGAGTATCACCATGTCCCAAAATTCCCAATCTATAAAAATATAGAAACTGTTATTCCCGGCGGTGAACCCCGCAACGGAAAAATGCACTCAAATGTCCGAGTCACCACTTTTTTACCCTTTTGCAACACATAAAAAATGTAATTGAAACTGATCTAAGGATCGTACGTACAGTCCCCAAAATGATAGCAATGAAAACATCAGCTTGTCCTGGAAAAAAATAATACCTTAGCCAGCTCCGTACTCCTAAGTATGAAAAGGTTATTGGAGTCAGAATATGGTAAAAGTATTTTTTTTTTTGGTAAAATCTATTAACACCAAATAAAACCTATATAAATTTGGTATCCCTGTGATCGTACCAAACCAAAAAGTATATGAAAGATGCCATTTGGAATGTACAGTGAAAGACGTAAACACATAGCCCTCAAGAAAATGGCGCAAATGCGGTTTCTTCATAGTACACGGAATGGAATATAAAATGTGGTCACTAGGAAGTGAAACATTTTTTTACACAGAAAACAAGCCTTCAAACAGCTCTGTACATGAAAAAATAAAAAAGTTATTGCATTTTGAAAGTTGGGAGCAATAAACAGTAAAATTTAAAAAGCCCATCAGTGGCAAGGGATTAAAATGCCCACTATACGATAAAAAGTTTATAAATTCTATGGGATAAAGGTTTGTGGTACCTGAGGCCACGTTCACATATGACATTTTGGTTGCGTTTTGAAACTCAATCGAAAGGCTCCACTCGCGCTCACATATTTTGCCGAGGTCTCTGCTTCATCAGGGGTTTGGGCTTATGCTGGCATGCGGCGTCTAGTGCTTCTATGTATAAACTTTGAGAGGTACCATCCCCCTGTCAATAACTCAATCAGATCCAGCGTAGCCGGAGGTATGACACTACACGTCATTGATGATGCAGATAGCTCCTCCTCCTATCGACAGCACTGTGAAACATTAATGCGTCACTCGTCCATGTCCAATAGCTGTCATATTACCAATAGGCTGTAGTGACCCATGCGCCATAGAGGGACTCCTCATTGTTGAACAAGTCACTATGCGCTTGTGTAGCAATAGACGCTGAAAACAATACGCGCATGCGTGAGGTAACTAACTCTATATCAGTGCTCCTATAGGTATTAGGTATACACTATAATGATGGAATATACTGTAGGTGCCATTCTAGAAAGGTAACCTTTGTAGGGTGACTCTCTGTTTAAAATGAAAGACGAGACAATATTTATTATTCCAAGTGATATCCTCAGATTTGAACATTACCTGCCAAATATAGATCCTAGTTAAGAATCAACAAAATAACTGAACAGGGAGGAAAAGCAATCTTACCTCAATGTGAGATCGCAGGTGGAGCAACCAAAATGCCACATGTGAATGTGGCCTCAGGGGCTCTACAAACATGTCATGGCAACTAAAAACTATTCTGCCCTGCAGAAGCTCAATGGCTCCTTCCCTTCCACGCCGCCATGTGCCCTGACAGTGGGTTACACCCACATATGAGGTGTCCTCTGCACAATATTCCTTCATTTTGTTTGAATTTCTATAAAATACATAAAGGGTTAACAAGCTTCCTACCTGCTGTTTTGAATAGTGTGAGGGGTGAAGTTAATAGAACGGAGTGATATGTGGGAGGGTTTCTATTAACAGAACTTCTTGCTGGCTACACATGTGACTGCATTTCAGTGTGCCATATGGCATTACTACATATAACCTTGTAAACTAGTAAGAATGCAAAGCTGTATATTATATTGTATTTATACAGATTATTTCAGGGAAAAAATAATAGGATCTTAGTTTGTTTTATTAACCTCAAATGGACATACTTGTAAAGGTATGTCCCAGTGATCATCACTGCTAAGCTCCTGCTCCAGTGGCTGTGTTCAGTGTTCATGCTGGCAGTGCTGATAGCGACCTCTATGCACAGATTCGTGTGGCGTCTTTTTTTGACGGTATACAGATGCACTAAATGCAATACTTCTTAATGGATAAGTGCTCACAGCCCACAGAATGTGTGACCGATCCATTAAAAAGTAGATTATGTCCAAGTCACAACCAGTTTTTTTACATGTCACTTACAGACTAATGTTCATAAGGATCTGTGAAAAACGGATGCCAGACTGACGCAAATTGGCTGTGAAAGACACTTGAAACACAGAGCGAAATCTGGTGCACTTGGCCTTACTCAGCCCAAGAAAACCGGGCTGTGCGCTGGCCGGATTCCACGGAACAGGCACAGTGCCGGAACTCCTTGAATCATAGTCCCTCCTTGCAGTGGAACAACGAGTTAGCCATGATAACACTTCAGCTGTTCTGTTTCAAGGAGAATTTTGTATTGTTACAAAATGAGTTGGTGTGGATTTATTTGTGAAACTTGGTTTTTAGAGAGGTTATGTATCATTCCACAGCACGTAATCTGTGCTATTTTGTTCTTTTTGTTCTAGAGCCCATCACAAGAAAATTATTCTATATCCAGAAAATGGGGATCATACTTTGCAGATTGCATTGCCGGATCTAAGAGCTCACAAGATACCTCATGTGTTACGTGGTGCTGTTCCAGTATTAGGAATTACAGCACAATAACTATCCCAAGTGTTATGGCAATTGTAGGTAAGTACTTTCATCTTCATGATGGCCAAGTTAAAGAGGTTGTATATGTTAACAGAACATGGCTGCTTAAGTGGGAAATGTATTTAGGAACCACTCTCACTGACCCTCAATGGGCACATATCTGGGAAATTGCATGTTAAAGTGCCCAACATAGGTGTTGGTGATTATATAAGTTTCTCATGTGTTCTTTCTAAAAGATAGGTATGACAAATTTTGGCAATACGGTCTCCATGTTGGGATTATGTATCGGATATTCATTGTGACATCCACCCGCCCCCCACTTCTGCATTTCACGTTACCTATACTTTCCCCATTATTTCAGTTGTTCTGACATGGTTTATTTTATTTTCTGTGTTGTAGGTATATCTTTGTTAGTTATTAGTGCCCCAAAGGACATTTTTTCATCCTTTCACTACTGTTGGTAATGTCCTGTACCAAAATCTTTCTCTGTTATGTGCTTAATGCACACTCCGTTCTACAATAAAAAATATTGTGATAAAAGCCATGTGTTCGAACATTTTACAATTCTTTTAAAGGGACACTAAATTAAAACTTGAAATGAAGGAATACGAAGCTCCTTATAAACGTGTCAGCAGTTCTGCTAACAGTTTAGCAGGTACATGTAGGAAGCCTTCACCCCTAACCATCTTTATCCGTAGACTAGCTGGCATCAGCAGGGTGCGCTAGGATTACATCACTGTTGAAATTGGATATTTGGAAAAGACATGTGGCTTATTGCCAATTAGCTATACATAACAGTGTTAGCTGTATAATGCAGAAGAACCTGAAACTAGAAATATTGCAACTCCTGCTATTGGTGGAAGTCCTAGTGTTTAGACTACCACAGATCAGATTGTTACCTCTATCCTGTGGATGTTAGATAACATTTAAACTTGGGGCCCCTTTAACCCCTTTTGTGACTGATGGTCATTGGTGCCTGAATTTTTTATATTCTGCTATGCGCTTCATTAAATGATGATATTTCTTTGCCAATGATTGACTGCAAATGTGAAAAAATAAGCTTTTTTGTCATTTTTCCAATTAAAGGGTTTTTTTTAATAAGTATTAACTTTTACCAAGATATGTTATGAATAGGTACAGCATCCCATCACCCTTTCCCAGGTTCAGCTAGAGATGCAGAGGGTGCATATGCTTCTGCAAAGTGAAAGTCTCCTGCAACTTCTTCTACATTCTCCCTCCAGCTGACAAGCTGATGGAGGGCACACTTCGAACACCTATATCTCCTGAACGCGAATGGATTGTGCATGGATGTGCAACACCCTGCCAATGCATAGGCAAGGTGGTAGTTGCGAATAGCGCCCTCCATGTCAGGAGCTGTTAGGGAGACTGATCACCTCTCTAGGAAGTACTGGAGAACTTAGTGATTGCAGCTGTAGCCACTGCCTGGAAAGGCAAGAGTTAAAACTGTGGAATGTTATTGTCCAATGATGTTCTTGTAAAGCAAGCTGAAAGCTGATTGGATAAGTGCTACCACCTGACCAGGAGTATATAAACCCCTGGTAGGTGGAAGCACAGATGTCGTCAGAACGTCAGATATCTTAGGTCATGGTCTTCTGAAAGAACCAGACCTCATGGTCTGTCTGAGCAGTGAGAATAGGAATGAGCAACACATGCCAGTGCTGCAACAGCCAGTGTCCTAATACCAGGAACCACAGATGCTTCAGGTCCCTGCTTAGCACCCAGGGCAAGTCCAGCGACTTAAGCCCAGAGCTGAGATCCACCACCCGGACTCAGTTCCATGTTCTACAAGCCCAGCCTGAAGCTGCTAATAGACTGTGTGTAACCTTCCTGTGAACTAGCTCTCCTTGACTCACCCAGCTTGCGGAATCTGTTGCTAAACCTGCTGTAAGTTGATTTGCACAACGTTACCTACGTCTAATCCCTGGATCCAGGCTGCTTAACACCACAGGCTTCCTCATCCATCACCTAGGGATTCATCTTAAAGACACTCAGGGGTTCCCCCAGGGAGATACCATTGTATCCGCCTTTCCCTCCATATTTCTTGCACACACCACCTGCTGGAGACCTGCCAGGCTGTAGGCAGGTCCATACCAAGCACCATGACCACAGCGTGCACAAGGCCGCACTAGCCAGTCACACTGTTATTCTGGGCCTCGGCTGCCTCCAGGTCACAAGAAAAGGCTAGGCCCCAGTGGGGGAGGTTTCAGATGCTTAACAGAACCAGAGATATCCACTCTCAAAGTTACAATCGCGAATAGAAAGCTGTACATAAATATCAAATGTTTTAGTACAACTTTAAGAGTGGGTATCTCTGGTTCTGTTAAGCATATCCATATATCATATTAAAGGGGAGATTCTTTGTTTAATATAACTCTAAAATGTTTGTAGGCGCCATGGTCCAGGAGATATAGTCGTTTGAAGATGGCCACTTTCATGACGTTTATAAGCGTAGCTGCACAGGGCTTGTGCACTTAGGACGAATATAGCTGTATGAAAGGGTTAATATTACATGAAATCCTATTTCCTGCCATTTTTAATAAACATATTAGAAGTAAGCAGTAGAAATAAAATTTTTGCACACCCTTACATCATAATTGTGAAAGTTACACTGCATCCCCTAGTTATGGTATCACAAAAATAGGAACGATTTTAATAACAAGCATAAGTGTGCAACATACCACAATAAAGGGAGAAGATTCACCTTGAGTTTGAGATTTATGTATGCCATTGAAATGAAATCACTATGGCCCTTGATGAAGGTCCCAGACCTTACATATGTCACATCTGTGTACAATTTAGGAATGTTTAACATAGTATGGATTGAATTTCACGAGTTGAAAATATATTTTCTACCAAACTGTTTGTGCAGATACATACAGTTGGGCAACTTTATGGATTATGGTTTCTAGGATGTTTTTTGTTACTATAAGAGAATTATCTACTTAGTTGAGTTATATTATGACGACCACCATCTAAGATCCAGAATGACTGTCCGTGACAGCATGGCTAGTAGTCAGACACTCTGGGAGTGATTCTGTAAAATGCTCAATAGTTGAAGCCAACTATAGGTATTTGAAGCCATGTAGACTGCAGTGCGTCTGAAAGTTCCTGATTGGTTTGTGATATCAAGGTGGTCATAAAATGTGCTCAATCAGGAAATTATAATTCCATGGAAGAAGCTGGAAATCTTGGTCCTGCTCTGTAAACCATTGCACACAATTCATGACATGGCATGTTATATTTCCCTGTTGGTATATGTCCCAGGTATCAGAGGAAAAAGATAACACATAAAAAAAACATTCCCCATATCATAACTGACGCCACCATTCTGATTTTCTATAATACTGGATGCTGGCTGTTTATTTTTGTAGGATTTACCCCATTTCAAACATAACTTATCAGATAAAGCAACCCAAGGTAAGGCTAGTTTAATGTCAGTACTCCAGTCCAAATCGGATTCGATGAACAAGCTTTTTTTAACCTCAAGTAAATTGGGCATTGCCTCCAAATAATTGCAACATGCTGACACCCCACCTTATATAGCAGCATAATTTGAACATGACACATGCATTTGTGCTTTCTCTGTGCCCCTGATGTCAGTGATGGTGGTCATAATAATCAAGGATAGGCCCCCAGTATGTGATCTGTGGGATCCGACACCTGGGACTAGGCTGATTTCTTTGTTTCAGAAGCCTTCGGCTGTGAGAACCTACACAGTGTTTTTTGTCAGTAACCTGCAGACTGCAATCCATATATACAATAGACATATAGTGGTTACATCTGCTCATGGTGACAACAATAACTTTCTGTGTCTGGGCCATGAACTGACACATCTCAGACCTGTTCCATTATGAGGAATGTGGAGCAATAATTTCATTAATCTCATAAAAGCAGAGTTACCAATATGTGGAGAGTGGACATATGTCTAAAACATGTGGGCTTATTTCTAAAACAGATGTGAGTCTGCAAAGCAAAATTACGTAACCAAGAAGCTCTATCAATGCGAGCTCAGAAATGCATTTCATCCTGCTGATAAAATCCAAATGATTCATCTTGACTGTCACAAAATTAGGCAATGCCATGACAATGCTCAACAACTATGGTACAAGATGTTTTGTCTAGGCGTGGTTTCCAGGAAGTCGCAGGGAGTCATTTAAAGTTTTTTGGGCCAGAGAATGTACTTTAGATGCAAGGAAACATTTAGTTTTTTTGCCTTTTCAACAACATGAATGTGTTTTTATGTGGCAACTTAAACCTTTTCCAGTTATATATAGAACTACAATGGAAAATGTGTAATTACTTATTTTATTTCAAGATTTAAAAAAAATCTGGTTTTGCGCTTGATGGGACACATATGTCCCTCTATCAATGAAGAAAGTGGCCCAATATATATTGTAGTGGGGACCAGGAGTTTACTGTAAAACTGAACTGTCACTAGGAATGTCATTTGTAGCTGGTGACAGATCCCAATAGCCTATGCTACGCTTTTTCAGCATTCTGAATCATTTCAGTAATTTATATAAGTTTAATTCACATAACCTGGCTCCCTGCCAGCAGTGTGTGGTGAGTCCTGGGGGAAGGGCAGCTGCAGCCTGTGTGTGCCTGTTTCTCCTCATGAATTCCCAATGCACATGTCAGGGAGGGGGGTGCAGCTACATGAGTGTGAAGAAGAGGAGACAGACACCGTCTGCAGCTGTTCTTCCCTTGAGACTCCCCACCAAAGGAAAGACTCAAATGAAATGTATTGTGAACAAAACCCCAAGGCTTTGTTCTAAAATTAATGAAAGACATGGTGCCTCATAGCGCATCTTCTTCTGATACTTGGCCATAATAGTCATGCTGGTTACATATGCATTGTCCGGAAACAGTTCTGGAATATATCATATCATAAATGTGCCATAAAATACAGAATAGCATCACTCCATGTGATAGAGGGGAGGAGTTCCTCCTTAACAAATTATATTTATTTTCATGTCCAGCTCCTTTAAATTTGTGAGCTAGCGATATTGCAGGACTCTCTAAGGCCAACTTCATGCAAAGCAATTGCAACATGTTTCATATACATTTCTCTATCTCCCCTTCATAACAGTTTTCCATTTTCCTGTGTGATAGTATTGAGTACAAATCTTACCCTGTCTTAAAATGTTCTCTCAGTAAGATACCCCACACTTTTTAGTTGTAGTAATAACAGCATCTGAGTTCCTGTTACTCCAGGTCCCCTTTTACCACAGTCATATCAGTAGAAGTAACACTGGGGACCCCAGTGATCACCAATTTATGGAGCAATAGCCCCTCCATACACAACCAAGTGGCAACCAGAACAGCTTATTGGTGTGAGGCCATAAGCCACGCTCCTCCATCAATCAGATTTTTAAGGCCTACCCTCTAATATGCCAAATACTTGAAGTCTAAAACTGAGCTAGTAATATTTATTCACCATAGAATTGTAGCATGATAGAAAACCTCATAACAGGCTACAAACCACAGTTCCAACCATTGGTAACAATCATTTAAATATGGTTTTTATAGCTGGAATACAAAAAGGTTACTTCTTCTGCAATGTCAGTGGTTATGGGATATATCTTTAGAAATCGTTCAGCAAGGAGTGAGAATAGTTTGTTGTTTTTTACAAGCATGTAGTAATCTCTCTGGGACTGGAGTATGCTGTGATACAAACATTCAAGTACTTGATGGCGCATTAATCATATTTATTCTTTTTTTTCCCAGATTTGCCTCTGGATTATAAATTTACCAGATTTTCCGGCATTTCAGACATCGATGGCTACTACCCCCAGCCTCCTGCAATCCTCTTGTCTCAGAGCACAGAGGGTGCTGCAGCATAAATAGCACTACTAGTAATAGTAGGCTCAACATGACTACTCTAATGGCTGTAACTGTTCTAAACTTTCATGTGAATCAACAACTCTGGTTGAATATGCCTTCTCAAGACAAGTGTGTCTTTATTAAATGACTCCATATATAGTTAGTCGATAAGAAGTAGGACGAACCAAATGTTTTGTAACAGTATTTTGTATTAATTTTGGAGAAAATTTGTGACCCACAGTTTGTAAAAATCCAAGTTTTGAAGTGGAAGTACAAGGTTTTTAGTGTTGGTCAACAATCGTGTTGCGGCGCATACAGTCACATTAGTCATGTACAAGGAAATGGTTGGGACTTTGAGCTTTCTTTGTCCATTAACTCATGTATCAGACTTTGTACAGGACAACAAAAATGTCCCATATACTTCTGAAATGCCAGATGTAGCAGCATAGTGCTGGTGTTTTCTCCCAATTAGCAACAGTATTACAGTTATGGCAGAAAATGTACACAATTTTTAAAAAGAAATGTTCCATCACAGATACTACCATTCTCTTTGTCAGCAATAGAAGCGTTGAGACTGTTCAGACTTTTCAGCTTTACATTCAGTGTGTGAGTTTGGTAGTGCCCCTTACATCTAGTAATCGTACAACCTACCATTCTCCAGATGTTTGGCAATATAAAGTGTATTTTGTTGTAGTATGCCTGTATGGTTTTTTGTCTTATAGTTGTTTTCTCATTGTAGAAACGTATCACCTTTACATAGACCTCCAGTAATCAGGAAAATAGGGGTCCCCTAGTGCTCCTAAGTGCCTCATGCTCACTCAAAGGATATTATATTCTGTGGGACCTCTGTGACTGCTCTCCCCAAGTCACACAGCATTTCTTTTTTTAATCAGATAATTTTTATTAAGGTACAGTCGAAAAAAAACACCTACATATAACCCCTCCCCAAACGAACTAGGCAGGCAATAGGGATACAGACCCAACTTCCAAGGTTCCATGTATGTGCTAGGAAAGTAGCTCAGTGTTGAAGAAATGGTGCCAACATCAAATGAAGTACAAGAATAGGAACGTTCCAATTACAGACATATCACATATCACATGTTTAGGATCAGCCATCGGTTAGCAGCATCATATAGCTGAAACTAAAGGCTCATTCAGATTGGCATGCCAGTTGTGTGTCTGCAAAAAGTCTGTATTGTATTCGCATCTGTTTTTTTTAACATCGTATGTTATCCACTTTTTCACATACTCAAAAAAAACGGATGCTTTGCTATTGTATTTTTTGCCCAGCCCAACTGGTTGCCTAGCGTCATGTGAGAAGAAAGTCCCCTGCAGTCCGTTTTTTGCAGATCCATTGACTTCTATTGAGGTTCCTGGTGCATACTACAATTTTTTTCTTACAGTCTGCACATCAGTGAAAAAAATGGACATGTGAACAGACCCATAGGAATCAATGGATCCATATGCCATATGTATTCTTGGATAGAAGGAGGGGCACACTGAATCCACCAGGCAGCATCCAATTTAGGTGCAAGATAAAATAATTTATGAGCGCAAGATTTGTCTATTCACACATTATTTAATCGAGTGTTGATTGAGCCGTCACCCTTTTATTCCATTCAAGAGGCACCCAGGGGCCCACAGGGCGTTGTTATAGGCACTGCCTTTTTTACAAGCAGAGGAACCAGGCTTTATTCACACTGAGACTCCCAGTGGTCAGACCCTTTCCCCAGTTCCATACGACAGAAAAATATATATACTACGTGGTTTACAGTGTTACAAAGAGGGAGCCAATGACAGATGTATACAAGTGTGTTAGCAAAGAGCAGCAGTTGTAAACTCCAGTGTAACTGGACTAGTAATGGCGAGTGGTATATTATTTTCAGAAATCGGTGTAAAATACTGTATACTTTTCTATAAGTGTAACCAATATCAGCGTGTACCAGGTGGTTGTGATGTCAAGAACAACATTGTTTTTGATGGTGTTAATTTTCATTGTGCTTGATGGTCAAAATAAAACTACATCGTATACTGATAATTTGCATACTATGTATTCTTTTATTCATAATCATGATAGAGGAGGATCCACACCTATGACCCCACATACAAAACTTCTGAGTTCTTCCTTGGCTTGAGTTTCTTCACAGTATGGCAGTGTTTTCACAATAAACAAGTTGATATTGTTTTTGTCTGTTTATAAAAACGTGTTTTATACAGCTTCATTACAGGAAATGTTTTTCCTTCCACCCTAAACTGGGAAATCTAAAAATATCAAGAAGTTACTGAAAATATATCTGTCACAATAATTTACACTTAATTCAGCCTTGTTAGTACTTAATGGATCATGTAAACGACAGCTTTATGCAAAAGATTTCCACAGTTCCAGCAACAGATGTGATGCCCAGTTCTAACAGCATATAGAATACAAAACTGAAGTGAGATACAGGCAGTCCCCGGGTTACGTACAGGATAGGTCCTGGAGGTTTGGAAAGTCCAAGAACAGAACGGCACTCAATCCACGATTCCTTTATTCAAGCGTTAAAACATCAGACATCTGAGGACGCCGGGGTCCACAAGGTAACAGCCTGTTTCGGGCATATAGCGCTTTGTCAAACCTCCTGGAGGTTTGTTCTTAAGTTGAATTTGTATGTAAGTCGGAACTGTATACTTTATAATTGTAACCTCAGAAAAAATTTTTTGGTCTCTGTGACAATTGGATTTTAAAAATGTTGGGTTGTCATAAGAACCAGGATTAATAATAAATCTTAATTACAGACAGCTGTGATAACTGTTATAGTTGTTTATTGTAGCCTAGGGCTATAATAGAGTAAATTACCAACATTCAGAGATTCGTTTGTAACTAGGGGTCGTCTGTAAGTCAGGTGTTCTTAAGTAGGGGACCGCCTGTATTAACACAGTGGCCCACACTTATTAAAGCGCCTGCGCCAGTTTTCTGTATGACTTTGCTCTTAAAAGAACTTGCAGATATATTTATAAAAGTGTTTGCTCCAGTTTTGTGTTGTGACTGCACTGTGAACAAAGCGCCACAAAATTCTGCACCTAAAGTAAAGTTCAGGTAGAGGACCACATTTAATACAGTGAAGCGACAGAATTGTGTTGCACCGTATGGTTAGGGTGCAAACTTCCCGAGCAGTGCAGGCTGCACCAGATTAATGAAGACTGTGCACACTGCACAGGCAAACTGCACATAGTGAAGTTTGCACTACTTTTGATAAATGAGCCCCAGTGTTTAATTGTATACACAACTACAAAACTTAACTCTTAGTCTCTGGTCTCTACTCTCATAAATGGAAATTTTGTGTAGTACAATGGAAAATTTCAATTTCTAGAATAAATAAGAAACTTTATTATCCCCATCGGGAAAATTAAAAGCTGCACCATACATAAAGAATACACAAAATCCATAAATAGACTAACACAATAAAATGACATTAATACATAAAACTGTCAGCACAATTCAGTGAAAGGTATGAAACCTGTATGATGCCTCACAGTAATTACCATATTTGCCTACACATCCTGAAAGATTGGCATAACATAAAGCTGTTGGCACATAACAATTTTAAATCTCTTGATTCTACATTTTAATTGTATAAAAGGATCACTAAAAGTGTTGTACATAGGATGAGAGTCATCACTAAGGACACTTCAAGTTTTTTCAACCTTCTAAGACACAGCAGCACAGACTCCCAACTATCCCATGGCATAGCGACTGTAGAGCTAGCCTTCTTAATCATTTTCTGTTTGTGTGCTATAAAACTTGTCAAAATTGATTTGCCAAGTTAATGTATCATCTAGGAACACTCCCAAGTGCTTGAAAATGATTCAAAAGTCGCCCTATATGATAAGTCATCACCCTCCTTCTTTAAACAACTAACATTGAATAGGAATATTTTTTCATAAAATAGTCACTTTGGTTTTGTTTGTAAAGTTTGCGGTATATACTGTGAACAAAAAAGAAGCAAGAACCGTTCCTTGAGGAGCTCCAAAATTCCTCATAATCTCACAAAAATTAAAACACCTCAATCTGAAGTGGCTCATCCAGTTGGTACATCAGAACCACAGAAATGAAAGACGGCAAAGTGCATGTGCAGAGTGATGACACTAGGCTGGACTGTGGAAACAAGACAAGCCAGAAGAGGAAAACTTGGATCATTGCATTCATGTGGAGATTTATACCTCATACATAAACATTGTTGCAGTCCCATTCCTTTATTCACTAATAGAAGCAGCTCCTTTACAGTATAATGCCCTGTTCTACACTGCAAAAATTGCATGGTCTGTTGCTCCATATCTTATGGGAAATGCAGCTTACAATTATACTACAAGCAATCAAAAATGCATGTTTGAGACCCTTATAACAGTTAAAAAAAAAGTTCAAAAACAACATTTCCCTAGAATGCAAATAAAAAATAAACTAATACAACCAAATTATGTGTATCTATGTCTAAAATTCACAGTCAATTAAAATATAAATAAGAATTCCATATAGTGAATGTTGTAGCAGAAAAAAATACCTAGATGGTCAAAATGCCGCCTTTTTGTCATTTTTTGAAACATATAGAAATTTCAATTAAAAGTGATCAAATGTCATATATTTCCCTAAATAGTATCAATAAAAAATACAGCTGGTCCCACTGCTATTGTAATTTCTTTTTCCAGTTGAACAGAATATTAAATGGTGTAACTAGAAAGTGCTATTTGTTCCACAGAAAACAGGTTATAGTTTTTGAAAGGCTGTGACATAAAAAATAAATAAAAGTTGTCTTAATGAACTGGCCCTTTTTCATTTTTGCGTTTTCATTTTTCACTCCCCAACTTCAAAAATCCATAGTTTCTGTATTTTTCCATTTAAAGGCTATTTTTCTGTATAACAAATTGTTGCTCATTGTGACGGTATTTCATATTCCATACCGTGTACTGAGAAGCAGGAAAAAATTTCCAAATACAGTGAAATTGTTGAAAAAATGAATTTGCGCCATTTTCTTGTGGGCTTTTTTATGGGTTTTAACTGTGCGCCCCAAATGACATGTTCACGATGATACGATCACGGGGATACCAAATTTATATAGGTTTTATAATGTTTTTATACATTTATAAAAATTTAAACCCTCCTGTACAAAAATGATTCTTCATTTTGCTGTCTTCTGGCGCTGATAACTTTTTCATACTTCAGTGTATGGAGCTTTTCAATTATATCATTTAGAGGACTGTACAGCCTTTTAATCACGTTTTATTGATTTTTTTATATTTTGCAAAATGGACAAAAGTGCCATATTCATATGGGTGCAATTTTCCATAACAGGGTTAAGTGCCGGGAACAACCGTTGTTACAGTATATGAGTATAAGCCGATATGCATTGATCACAATATATAGCACGCAGCCCCTCTACCCCAGTATATAGCCTGACAGACCCTACCCCCCAGTATATAGACTGACAGCACCTGCTCCTAGTACACAGCCAGCACCTATCCCCCCCAGTATATAGCCTGCCTTAGTATATATAAGGGGCGTGCCTTAGTATATAACCAGCAGTCCACATTGTAATTGTAATAAATGCATTCAAATGAGACAGCCTCAGGTCTTGGTCATAGTTACAGATTGACGCTCCCCGATGATGTCTCGCGGTACGACGAGCCAACAAGGAGCGGCCCCCCAGATTTTTAATGCCATCGCCAGCTTTGCTAGAACCGATCGGGGGTGCTACCGATAGGTGTTTGCTGCAATATGCAGCAAAGCTCACCGGCTATGGAGAGGGCTCAGCCTGTGATCCCTCTCTGAACACCGCAGCAGCCGCGTGCTGATTACTAAGGGTTAAGGGGTTAAAAGTCATATGCTCTTAATAAGGTCTCAAGATTTAGAAAATAAAATCTTTGCTGTACAGCAACATATCAGAAATATACTAGATGCCGTCTGCCCCCTGTCTTTAGTTGGTATAAGGCCCGAGTCTGCAACAACAGTGTGCAGAGATCACATGACTGGGCCTTGGCCTGTTGGATAAAGCCAGAGACTGAAGGGAGAAGTAGTTTATTACCACTTCTGCCTTCTCCTATACTAACTACATAGCATACATAACTACATTAGCAATATGTAGGCTCTATAGACCAGACAATCAGGTGATCACCTGGTCTGAAAGAGTTAACGGGAGTCGCTAGATCTGATCAAACCCAATAAAGCTCTGCTCAGACACCTTCCCCCACAGAGGTCATTTCCTCCTGTGGCTGGGGTTATTTGTCAGGATCAGTGGTAGTGGATCCTCTGTACCACCGCGGATGATGACATAGGCTGACAACTGGGACCAGAGTCTTAGTGGTACTTGGTTTTCACCAGAGCCCGCCGCAAAGCAGGTTGGATATGTTGCGGCGTGGTACCACCAGGTCGTTCGACAAGCGCGACTTTGTCTGCGGTTGCGGCCAAGGCGAAGTACAGAATCTTAAGGCAAACTCACAGGCAGGAGGTTGAGACAGGCAGCACAGGATCGGAGTTGGGGACCTAGTGGTAGGTCAGGACCGGCAGCACAGGATTGGAGTCAATGATGGTACAAGGGTCACAACGGGAATTCGAAAACTCAGCAAAACGCATTGAACAGCTTTGTCAGAAGCACTAGGCACAAAAATTCGGCGGGGAATACTGGGAGAGGCCAGCTTTTATTCATATGCAGGAAATGGCCAGCGCCAATCAGCGGTGCGCTGGCCCTTTAAATCTACGAGCAGACGGACCCTAGGAGGCGTGGACGGGCGTGCCGGGAAGCCAGGGACGGAGCATAAAGAGATAAGTGATCCCGGGGGAACGGGCAGCGTGGAGAGGGGCACGGGTGCACCTGCAATCGAGACATTATTATAGATGCCTCAGTTGGAGTGGAAAACTTGTAAGAAAAAAATGTAACATCGTCATAGTTCCCCAATATAACCTATAGACTATATATAATAAATATATATATATATATATATATATGTATATATATGAAAACAATTGTCACAGAAAAGGGAATTAATTTACAAAGTTTGTTAAGTCAGTGGTTCTCAACCTTTCTAATGCTGTGACCCCGCAATACAGTTCCTCGTGTTGCGGTGACCCCAAACCATGTACAAGAATATGACTATAATACTGCCCCTATGTACAAGAATATAACTACTATACTATGCCCCCCTATATACAAGACGAATTAAAACTACTATGAATACTGCCCCCTTGTACAAGAATATAAACTACTATAATACTTGCCCCTATGTACAGAGAATATAACTACTATAATACTGCCCCCTATGTACAAGTATATAATACGATATATTAATACCCCCTATGTACAAGAATATAACTACTAAATACTGCCCCCTATGTACAAGAATATAACTACATAATACTGCCTCCTATGTACAAGAAATAACTACTATAATACTGCCCCTATGTCCAAATATAACTACTATAATACTGCCCCCTTTGACAGAATATAACTACTATAATACTGCCCCCTATATACAAGAATAGAACTACTTAAATACTGCCCCCTATGTACAGGAATTAACTACTATAAAACTGCCCCTATGTACAAGAATATTAACTACTATAATTGAGCCCTATGTTACAAGAATTAACTACTTATACACTGCCCCCTATGTACAAGAAATTAACTACTATAATACTTGCCCCTATGTACAAGAATATACATATAATACTGCCCCCTATGTACAGAATACAACTACTATAATACTGCCCCCCATATGTACAAAGGAATATAAACACTATTATAATGTCTCTATGTAAGAATATAAACTATAAATAGTGCCCCCTATTGTACAAGGGATTATAAACTAATAACTGCTCCTATGTACAAGAATAGACTACTATAATACTGCCCCCTATGTACAAGAATATTACTACTATATACTGCCCACTATGTACAAGAATACAAACTACTATAATACTGCCCCCCTATTGTACAAGAATATAACTACTATAATGGCCCCCTATGTACAAGAATATAACTACTATAATAGTGCCCTATGTACAAGGTATAACACTTAATACTGCCCCCAGTTCTAGTTCCCCCTCCCTCCCCTGCTGCCCCAGTTCTAGCCCTCCTCTGCTGCCCCCAGTTCTGGTCCCCCCTTCCTGCCCCCAGTGCTGGTCCCCCCTCCTACCCCCAGTGCTGCCCCCCCCCCTCCTGCCCCCAGTTCTAGCCCCCCCCCCGATGACACCAGTTCTAGTTACCCCTCCTCCTGCCCTCAGTTCTAGTTACCCCCCTCCTGCCCCGAGTTCTAGTTCCCCCTCCTTCCCCCAGTTTTGCCCCCCCCCCTCCTGCCCCCAGTTCTAGTGCCCCCAGTTTTAGTCTGTTCCCCTCCTGCCCCAGTTCTGGTCCCCTTCCTGTCCCCGTTTCTGCACCACCCCCACCCCCCCCCCCCCCCCCCCCACCCCCCCCCCCCCCCCCCCCCCGCTGCTTCAAGTTCTAGTTTCTCTCAATGTGGAGGCAGAGCAGTCTGTTCTGCAGGAGTCTGTATAGAAGAGAAGCAGAGGGTCATGTGATGATTACATCACCACAGGTCCTCCAGCTTCTCCCATGCAGCAGCCGACAGGTCCTCAACAGTGAGTGCTGCTACACACGTTTACTCCGTTTTTGCCGCGAATCGTGGCGGCAAAAATTAATAGAATCGCGACCCCTGTGTTTTGGTCGTTCGACCCCCTGGTTGAGAACCGCTGTTTTAAGTTGATTTGAAAATGTAAAAATATACTATAAATAAGTAAAAAAAATCTTTAAAGGGGTTTGTCTACAAAAGAAAGTTCTCAAATCCAGGGGCAACCGAAATTGTATACAGGCAGTCCCCGGGTTTACGTCAAATAGGGTCGAGGGGTGTTCTAGTTGAATTGTATGTAAGTCGAAACTGTATATTTATAATTGTAAATCCTGACAAAAAAAAAACTTGGCCCCAGTGAAATTGGAGTTTAAACATTTTTGCTGTAATGGACCAAGGATTATAAAAGCTTAATTACAGAAACTTACAGTGATTCTTGCAATCTGGGACTATAGTAAAGCTTTAAGAGCCTTCACAGAGGTCAGAGAGGTGTCGAACTGTGGGTTGTCTATAAGTTGGGTGTCCTTAAGTATGGGACCACCTGTACACCAGGACTGATGGATACAGATTAGAATTATATCTGTGAAATGCTGTATTTTTGTTAATAACAGTGAATTAGAGTGTGTTATTTTCTTATCCTGAGGATGTGGGAATATTCCTTTAACATTTGTTAATTCTGCACTAGTTCTTTGGAACAATTTATTTAGGATACCACACAAAAAAATTTGCTAAAAATGCCTGGTTGTTAACCCCTTAGGGGGCAGCCTTTTTACATTTTTAAGTTTTCATTTTTGACTCCCCACCTATAAAAATCCATAACATTTTTGTATTGTATTGCATTATATGGGTTGCAAAATGACATTTGAGTGCTATTTTCCATTATGAGGCGGATAAGTAGTAACCAAGCTAATTAAATGGAAACATTTTTTGTCCTTATAAGTTAATCCATAAGGACTGACTTCTGTATAAAGTACATGATCATGGTTCACCTGAAACAGTGTCTGAATAGTGTTATTGGGGTGCAATACCGGTGCTTGGATCTATGAGTATGTGTCCCTGGGTTATAATGATTCATTTTGATAGTAGATTTTCTTAAATGACAGGACACAAATAGTTCAGTTTTGGGATATTATATTTTGCACGTCTTTTTTACAAAGTACAAGTCAAACCTGTTGCTATTTATGAACTCCTATAAATGGCGTGCACGTTTTAAGGTCATGATACTGTTTCATTGCTAGCAGGCAAATGTGGAACTTCACTGGATAACCCTCAGCTTGTAGTAGTGTGGGGGGTGGGTTTACTAGAATAGTGTTTGTAAAGTGAAACATCCGCTTTCAGGAAATATGATGCCAAGGGGAACTGATTCCAGATGGTTTGCTTCTCAAGTTTTATCTGGAAAAAGGAAGCTACTCTGAAAATGCGAAGTGGCATAATATTATTAATAGATGACAGTTCTTTTACATATACTGTCTTTAGTTAGTGCAAGGATATACTGTAGTTATGTTTTACACATTAGTATAGGGCAGTGGTGGCGAACCTATGGCACGGGTGCCAGAGGTGGCACTCAGAGCCCTTTCTGTGGGCACTCAGGCCATCACTGCAGGACAGAGTGCACCAAACATGACCAAATCCACAAATCTTCCTGCAGTCCCAGGCAACTTATGAGATGCTGCTCTACAGCGCTATTTTAAAGACGACACTTCATTGGCTTTTAGGAACTGCAGGAAAAAAGTGAGAAGTGATGATGACAGAACTGCATTATCTTTGGGGGTCATCCAGTAGACCCACCATTTCTCTGTACAGAGACCCTGGAGGGAATCTATTTGCCCTCTTTCTTAACTGTATAGTGGCATTAGGCGGCCGATACAATTGAATTGAAAGAGTGGAAGAACAGGGAGCAATAAGTTAAGCTTAAATGCTATGTTGGCACTCACGGTAAATAAGTGGATTTTGGTTGTAGTTTGGGCACTCCGTTCTAAAAGGTCGCCATCACTGGTATAGGGCGTTCATTTTCTGAGTTGATCGTTTCTGTAAATATTGTATGCAGTGGGAATGGTTAGTCACCAGCACAGGTGTGTTGTTTGTGGCATACAAAAGGTGGTGGCAGCTATAAGAATAACTATGTATCATGTAGGTTTCCCCACTACCAGCCATTTCACTACAGCTGAGACCAAAATAAAGCCTTTATTTTTATGTAAAACAGTCCTGTGTGCCACATCTGGATCATGCTTATATTTGCTCAGATTCTGTGAAGCTTTGCATTTTGGGAAGTGACATCTACATGTTGACTGTTTTCCTTAGCAACCAGATGAATTGTGAATTCATCTCTAAATATCAATACAGACAGACTGTTGCTCTGGGGAAATGTACAAAAGGCATTAGCCTACATGTTCACATAGGACATATGTTGGCCATATTGGGGCACATTTATTTACCCGGTCCAGTCGCGATCCAGCGGCGGGTTCTCCGGCGCTGATTCGAGTTCTGCTGGGATTCACTAAGGTCCGTGCGCCAATATTCACCAGGTGTCGCCGCTGCGCCGAGGTCCGCCGGAGTTCACCTGCTTTTTTCTGGTGGATGTGAGTGCTTGATCTTGCGACACAAATGGCTTTTTAAATTCCGCAATTTTTCCGAATCCTTCGGGTTGGCCGGTGGCCACGCCCCCCGATTTCTGTCACGTGAAAGTCGGCGCGACTGCGCCAAAAATCGATCGCGTGTGCCACAATCCCGTGAAATATAGCGCAAAGCGGAAATATTCAGGAAAACCTCAGCGGATTCGCGGCTGTGGACCCTTAGTAAATGTGCCCCACTATCTACAGCTAGCAGACACCCTTAATCACTTCTATGGGGCTGCGCAAGATAGGTCAGGTGCAATCCCCAATGATGCACAGCCTGCAAACAATTGTCTGTTATCTACTGATTATTAGCCCCTTCCTGCACCTGGATGTCATAGTATGTCTGTGTGGCAAGGAGCAGGCACCTGAAGCAGTGAGTGCCAGCTGTATATTACACTGTGCTCTAACACCCGCGATCGATGCCGTCTTGTGAGTCTTAACAGTTTACATACCATGGTCAAGCATGACTGCAGCCTGTAGAGATGGTTACAATCTATAGAGGATGAGGGTACACGGAATGCACAGTGGCTTGTTCAATGGTCACAAGAGCTTACAATCTATGAGGAGGATGAGGGGACACAGGAGATGACAGTGCTTGTTCAATGGTCACAAGAGCTTACAATCTATGAGAAGGAGGGGGACAGAGGAGATGTCAGTGCTTTTACAATGGCCACAAGAGCTTACAATCTATGAGGAGGACAAAGGAGATGTCAGTGCTTGTACAATGGTCACAAGAGCTTACAATCTATGAGGAGGAGGGGGACAAAGATGACAGTGCTTGTTCAATGGTCACAAGAGCTTACAATCTATGAGGAGGAGGGGGACAAAGATGACAGTGCTTGTACAATGGTCACAAGAGCTTACAATCTATGCAGCAGAGGTGACACCGGAGGTGACAAGGCTGATACACATGCCCAAGAGCTGACAATCGTATGAGGAGGAGGGGGACACAGGAGGTGATAGTGCTTGTACAATGGCCACAAGAGCTTTCAATCTCTGAGGAGGAGGGGGATACAGGAGGTGATAGTGCTTGTACAATGGCCACAAGAGCTTACAATCTATGAGGAGGAGTGGGACACAGGAGGTGATAGTCCTTGTACAACGGCCACAAGAGCTTACAATCTATGAGGAGGAGGGGGACAAAGGACATGTCAGAGCTTGTACAATGGCCACAAGAGCTTACAATCAATGAGGAGGAGAGGACACGGGAGATGACAGTCCTTGTACAATGGCCACAAGAGCTTACAATCTATGAGGAGGAGGGGACACAGGAGGTGACAGTCCTTGTACAATGGTCACAAGAGCTTACAATCTATGAGGAGGAGGGGGGCAGAGGAAATGTCAGTGCTTTTACAATGGTCACAAGAGCTTACAATCTATGAGGAGGAGGACACAGGAGGTGTAATACAAAAGGTGGTGGCAGCTATAAGAATAACTATGTATCATGTAGGTTTCCCCACTACCAGCCATTTCACTACAGCTGAGACCAAAATAAAGCCTTTATTTTTATGTAAAACAGTCCTGTGTGCCACATCTGGATCATGCTTATATTTGCTCAGATTCTGTGAAGCTTTGCATTTTGGGAAGTGACATCTACATGTTGACTGTTTTCCTTAGCAACCAGATGAATTGTGAATTCATCTCTAAATATCAATACAGACAGACTGTTGCTCTGGGGAAATGTACAAAAGGCATTAGCCTACATGTTCACATAGGACATATGTTGGCCATATTGGGGCACATTTATTTACCCGGTCCAGTCGCGATCCAGCGGCGGGTTCTCCGGCGCTGATTCGAGTTCTGCTGGGATTCACTAAGGTCCGTGCGCCAATATTCACCAGGTGTCGCCGCTGCGCCGAGGTCCGCCGGAGTTCACCTGCTTTTTTCTGGTGGATGTGAGTGCTTGATCTTGCGACACAAATGGCTTTTTAAATTCCGCAATTTTTCCGAATCCTTCGGGTTGGCCGGTGGCCACGCCCCCCGATTTCTGTCACGTGAAAGTCGGCGCGACTGCGCCAAAAATCGATCGCGTGTGCCACAATCCCGTGAAATATAGCGCAAAGCGGAAATATTCAGGAAAACCTCAGCGGATTCGCGGCTGTGGACCCTTAGTAAATGTGCCCCACTATCTACAGCTAGCAGACACCCTTAATCACTTCTATGGGGCTGCGCAAGATAGGTCAGGTGCAATCCCCAATGATGCACAGCCTGCAAACAATTGTCTGTTATCTACTGATTATTAGCCCCTTCCTGCACCTGGATGTCATAGTATGTCTGTGTGGCAAGGAGCAGGCACCTGAAGCAGTGAGTGCCAGCTGTATATTACACTGTGCTCTAACACCCGCGATCGATGCCGTCTTGTGAGTCTTAACAGTTTACATACCATGGTCAAGCATGACTGCAGCCTGTAAGAGCTTACAATCTATGAGGAGGATGAGGGGGAAGAGGACTGACGTGCTTGTACAATGGTCACAAGAGCTTACAATCTATGAGGAGGATGTACCAGGAGGGTGACAGGCTTGTTTGTACAATGGCCACAAGAGCTTAAATCTATGAGGAGGAGGGGGCACAGGAGTGATAGTGTTTGTACAATGGCCACAAGTGCTTACATCTATGAGGAGGAGGGGGACAGGAGGGGTGACGTGCTTGTACAATGGCCACAAGAGCTTACATCTATGAGGAGGATGAGGGGACACAGGAGGTGACAGTCCTTGTCAACGCCACAAGAGCTTACAATCTATAGGGAGGAGGGGGACAAACGGAATGTCAGAGCTGTTACAATGCCACAAGAGCTTACAATCAATGAGGAGGAGAGGACACGGGAGATGACAGTCCTTGTACAATGGCCACAAGAGCTTACAATCTATGAGGAAAAGAGGACACAGGAGGTGACAGTCCTTGTACAATGGCCATAAGAGCTTGGTCTGTGGGGTAAGGTACCTTTACCAAACAGCAGCCTATACATACCAGGCAACAAAGGATTGAGAGTGTGAGAGCAGAGACCTGGGGGAAGGGAGCACTTATCTGATTCTGTGGGACACTGCACTTTAAAGGATCCTCTTCTCACACACTGCCGGCAGTCTTCACTCTGAGCCTCCCGGGCTACTTACAAGCTGAGCGGGGATTGGCCAGAGTCTGTGCCTTTCTCCTACCCCCTCTCTTTCCACTGCTGCTGCGCTCCTGCTCTGCCACAAAGCTTTGTATCGTCGCCCTGAGGAAGGCAGAGCTGGCAGAGCGCAGCGGGCTGCCGTCCTCCATACACTCCAGCAGCGGAGGGCTGAGAGGAGGAGAGCACTGTGAAGTGCTGTGCTTACTGCCAGCATCAGCTTGCAGAGCGCAGCCGGGTGCCCTCCATTCCCTCCTGCAGTAGGCTACATCCGGACTATAAGACGCACCACTGTTTTTTCCCCATTTTCGGGGGGAAAAAAGTGTGTCTTATAGTCCAGAAATTACGGTATATATTTCTATTGCTCCAATACTATTGAATAAAGCAGGACATTTTCTTGACTTGCCACTTCACCCATTAGTGGAGCAATCTCCAGAATGCTGAGGGTACTGTTCTCCTGATATGTGGCAGTGCTTGCAGTTGAACCTTCACTGTTCAGCTTGATGGATAGGGGATAATTTGAATAGTTGGGACAACCCTTTTAAGCCCGAGGGACATTGTCATAGTCAAGGGGATCTTTTGGTCATGTTGGTATCCTTCATTTTTAACGTGTGGATCTTACATAAAATTTATTGTTCTCATCCATAAAAGGAACAAAAGAGTGGAACCCCTGCCACAGACAAGAGGAAAGCCACCTGCAAATGTCTTATTACCACATACAGATAACCTAAATTACTGTGTAAACAGATCCACATTTTGTATACTTAATATATACAATATTTAGATCATATATCTACCACTAGTGTTTTTTTGTTTTTTTTACCTAAAAATCATTGCATTATTGTTGTTAATCCATCTTATCTGTCAGCAAAATAAATGTATTGCCATGAAACCCAACATTATCTCTCAGACATTAAAGATTACTGGGTTGTATCTAAATAAAAACCCTAGGCCTAGATTTATCTGAAATGAAAATGTAATATCCTTAAGCCATTATAAAGAGGATTAGTTTAGAAAATAATTTAACAAAGAATAAGCGAGATACATAAAAGATTGGAATTTAATCTTGCCACATCTCTGAATATTATATTTATCCTGATAAACTCAGCTAATATGATCAGTAAAGTAAATCACTTCTCCTGTAGGCGATATAGGATGTGATGGTGGAGTTTCATCCGAAAGATACTGCTCTTGTAATTCTGGCATGGAAAGTTAAATCCAAATGTATATTTTACTGAAAAGTCCTGTATGTCTCTCAGACATTACCTCCCAGATTCCAATGAGCTTCTGGAAATACAGATTTGTAAAT
The DNA here is from genome assembly GCA_019512145.1 of Engystomops pustulosus. Classification (NCBI taxonomy): domain Eukaryota; kingdom Metazoa; phylum Chordata; class Amphibia; order Anura; family Leptodactylidae; genus Engystomops; species Engystomops pustulosus. The sequence goes on from CM033643.1 coordinate 125,481,687, forward strand.
GTTATTAGCCTCTTCTCTGTGTATATTCCATGTCTAAGACACTTACATATTTTCATTTGCCAAAATATATTTATTGTGGAATGTTGCCTGCAATAAATGTTACATTAAGGTCACTTAGTAACGTACAAATGTACCTAGAAGAATGTGGAATCTCACAACTTTGTAAGACAAATTCTTCTTGAGGACAAAAATGTACCAACTATGGACATATTTCTAGCTATATCAACCATCAATGAGATATAGGTGGCAAATTCCATTTGTCAATGCAGAATATTTGGCATGCTCTTTAAAGAGTTTACCATAGAAACATATGATAACAATAAGGAAACAAATATATCAATACTCTATATCTTTTATTATAACCTTCATTTATTGACCTGAGTTACAGCTTGATTAAAAAAAAACATTTAAGAAGTTTTCCCATGAAAGAAAGTTCTCAAATTTTAATCCCCTAGTGATGTATACGCAATAAAAATAATTTTTAACACTCCCCCCCCCCCCCATACAATTTTACTCAGTTTTATTGCTGTTTTAGCTCCTATCACTCAGTGATGGTCAGTGCAAAATTCCAGAGTGTGGGCAGGGACACTGAGTAGACACTTTGGGGCAGATTTATCAAGTGTCTGAAAGTCAGAATATTTCTAGTTGCCCATGGCAACCAATCACAGCTCAGCTTTCATTTTACGAGTGCTCATGAATATTTTAAAGGGGAGCTGTGATAGGTTGCCATGGGCAACTAGAAATATTCTGACTTTCAGACACTTGATAAATCTGCCCCTTTATGTTTCCGCTGTGCTATGAGATGCTGTGTGCTGACAATGTGCTTAGATTGTGCTTTTATTTATCTTATGAACATTCTACTAGCATCTGACACACAGAAAAACAGAGATGAAACGGATCAGAAATATTGGGATCCATGAGATTTTTTTGTCGGGTTTCCTGATGATTTAATAGGGTTTTTTGGCGCACGTGATCGGATTTTGGCACATGGGCGCTGATTTTCATGCGACGCAAATCGGGGGCGTGGCCGACGGATTCGGACTATGCGCGGGATTTAAAATTCAAATTGTGACGCAAGACACGCACTTACGAACACCGGGAAGAAGAAGGTGAACTCCAGTGGACTTCAGCGGGGAAGCGACACATGCAGAAAATCGGGCACATGAGCTACGTGAATCGCACCGGACTTCATCTTCATCAGACCGTCTGGATCAGGGATCGCGACAGGACCGGGTAAGTAAATTTGCCCCAATGACACTCTCAGTTGTGTTAACTCCCCTAATCATTAAAACACAGAGTCAGCTCTGCTTATCTTGTCTGTAGCTTGTAGAGTAAGTGTCTGCACACTGCTGCTTGCTGGCAGGAAGTGCCTGTGTCCTAGCTGGTCTTGTAATGCAGGGGGGTGGGGAAGGAGGCAGAAAGCACTGCAGTGTGCAGATAAGAAAAGCTTTACATGAGAAAAATCCAAACATAGGAAAAAGATTTATAGTTGTATCCAGGTGCAACCAAAATTGTAAACGCAAGGACAGATAGAGACAGGTTTGAATTATATCTGTGCAATGCTTGACTAGGGGGTCACTAACTATGTTGCTGCAATTCTCAACTAATCCTAATCGCCTAAAGAACACACAAGACACTGTATAAAGTTGTAAAGGTCACATGGGCTTATGTTTCTTAAAATACAAAGTGATTAAACAAAGTAAAATAGGGGGAACTCTGTGGCGTTCTCACTTTGTCATCTCAAGATCTCCACTTCCCCATTGTCATTTAGAAGAAATTCTACTATTTGTTTTTATGCATTGTGAATCAAACATACCTTGAAAATGATGTAGCTACACTGATGCAGAAACAGCTTGTTTAATCCCTGAAATGAGTGGTTTTGATGAAAAAACAATCATAAAATTATGATAATGAGACCCTGTCGCTCCTGTGGCTGGCTCAGTGCTTCTCCTCTTACTCTAATTATGCACTGCTGCACAGAATGATGTTATCCCTGTGATGTCCCTGACAGGCAGAAGAAATCAATCACTGCACCATTACCCAGCTGTTTATGAGTCATTCAGCTCAGGCTTATTAGTCCTGTCTGGACAGTTCAGGAAGCTCCATGTAATGTGTTTAAGAACAGCAGCCAGCATACAACCCAGCTTTCCCAAAGTCCTGAATTTTATAATAGTTTTTTTTAGCAAAACCACTCAAACCACGGATTAAACAAGATATGTTTCTGCATCAGTGTTGCTGTGACAAAATACAGATAACATAAAAAGTGCAACTAGTTTAATAAGCATTTTTATATCAGTATTTTGTCAACAAGATCACTCAAAATAAAGTGGAATGAGCTGGCAATCTTTCCAGTTCAGCTGTCTCCAGTGAATGATGCTTCACACATGACAGTGTTTATACTATAAACCCTCTGTTCATGGTCATGTATGCCTTTGCTCTAAAATAAATAACCCCCTCCCAACTGAACTTTAAATGACCCCTGAAACCCAGCTCGATTATTGCCCCAGTTATGCGCCTACTGCATTACAGTTTTGGTCCACTCAGTTGCTTACTTGACTAGGGAACACTAACTCTGCCTCTGTGGTTCCAACTAATCCTAATCCCCTAAAGAATACACAAGACATTATTAAACAAAGTGAAATGAGGGGTCCTCAGAGGTGTTCTCACTCGAGATCTCCACTTGCCCACAATTGGGAACAATTCAAGCAATGCTAAATTGGCAACTAACCCTTTCAGCAAGAACTGGGCCACTTCCCCGCACACCACTGACCCAAATAGAGCTCATAAGAGGGGCCTGTCATCTGCCCTAAATGAACTCTTCCCAACCACCTCGGAGTGACCTTTTGCTGAAATTAAATTACGCTGTTCACCCGACCCCCTAACTAATGAGCATAGGATATGAAACTCCTACACCCCTCAATACCTTGTTTGGGTTGCCTCGAGATACAGGTCCATCCTTTCCACAGTCACCAGAGTAGCCCCTCTTCAAGTAAATCTTGCCCTGCCTGCCTGTTCCTTTTCTAAAACATCGGAAGAGGCAGAGTGATACCCCACAACCCGAGCAATTGTGTTTAAACTGACCGTCTCGGCCGACCTTGCAGTGACAATACTCCTCCTCTCATCTGGCTTCCCCAAGTTAAACTTCTAAAGAGGGAGCAAGGAGAATATCTCCATACTCCCCCTTTCATACCTTCTCCTGCACCTCCTACTTCAAATGGACCCCCAGGGGCCCTAAAAGGCACATGTTAACTTTGCAATGCGCCCTATCGACCATACACACCTTGCCCAACATCATAACCCCCATTGACTCAGCCATAGCCTGTCCCCTCAGCCACATTGGAGCCACCAACACTAACCAATGCATCTTTAAGCCCCATCAATGACCCTGCTGGTTTGTGCCCTGCACCTGCCTGCCTGACAGTGACTGGGGACCTGTCTATCACTCCACACCCCTCGCCCAGTAAATCTTGGACACACACTAGTAAACGTTCTGAACCTGCCCAGAAAAACAACTAAGTGTCCCCTGCTCCACGAGTGGAAACCTCACCTGACCTCGTGGTGACTGAAGCTACCGTGGGTGCAACACTCAGCTCTGGATTCTGCCTCCTCCCATCTTCCAGAGCACCAGAGGGCTTGCCGATCTGTGGGCCCACAGCAAGTGACCATGACAGGTGTGTGGGAGCTCTACCTGTACTTGTAGAACTTGCTCTCATCGGCGAAGGAGGTGACCGCCCCTCAACTCCATCATCATCATTCACAGGTACCTCCTCTATGTCACTGGAGGCGGGACTAAGCTCACTACAACTTGTAGCCAGCCTGTCCAGCATTTAATCCGCTCCTCCTTGCCGCATGGACGCTCCTGTGCCCTCAACCTGCAGTGGCTGCTGCAGATGTCAAGACGACCCGATCTCAAGGAGCAACGGAACTGGACAATCCTGCTGACTGCCGCGTATCCGAAGAAGAAGGCTGGTTTCCCTTACTTCCATCATGTGCCTACTTCATTACGCTTTTCACTTCGTGGCTTACTGTATTTTTGTTAATACTAGAGATGAGTCGGCAACTAAAATCTCGGGTGCTCGTTATTCGAGACAACTTTTCCTGATGCTCGAGTTCTCGCTCGAATAACGAGCCCCATTGAAGTCATGGAGACCCGAAGCATTTTTCAAAGGACCATGGTTCGGGAATAAAATGTGTTTTTAACTGAAAAGAATGTCTTCTGATAAGTTGCAGATGTATGCAACACTCTGCAATCTATTTTCACTGTCCGCGCGTATATTATCTCCCGACAAGTTAGCAGATGTGAAGAACAGTGAAGAATAGAATAAAACAGTGACCACAGGATCATTTAAGTGAAAACACAGTGAAGAAATGATTGCAGATGTTCTGCACATCTGCTTACTTGTCGGTAGATACGCTGTCCCGGGATCCGCTCCTCTTCTTCCACTGAAGTCTCTCCCCCGATCCTCTGCTGCCTCCCTCCCGATGTCTCTGCGCCGCTGCCCCCCTCTGTCTCGGTGCCTGCGCGCGTGCCCGTGCTGCTCCCCGTGCCTTGCCGTGCCCGTTATGCTCCCCGTGCCTGTCGCTGCCCGTTCTGGCTCCCCGTGCCCTGCCGTTGCCCCGTACTGCTCCCCGTGCCTGTCGCTGCCCGTTCCTGCTCCCCGTGCCTGCCCGCTGCCCTTTCTGCCGCTCCCGTGCCTGCCGTGCCCGTTCTGCTCCCCCGTGCCTGTCGCTGCCCGTTCTCTGCTCCCGTGCCTGCCGCTGCCCGTTCTGCTCCCCGTGCCTGCCGCTGCCGTTTCTGCTCCCCCCGGTGCCTGCCCGCTCGCCGTTCTGCTTCCCCGTTGCCTGCCGCTGCCCGTTCTGCTCCCCGTGCCTGCCCGCTGCCCTTCGCTCCCGCTGCCTGCCGCTGGCCCGTTCTGCTCCCCGTGCCTGCCGCTGCCCGTTCGCTCCCCGTGCCTGTCCGTGCCCGTTCTGCTCCCCGTCTGCCTGCCCGTTCTGCTCCCCGTTGCCTGCCCTGCCTGTTCTGCTCCGGCCTCCATCTCCGTTCTGCTCCCCGTGCCCTGCGTGCCCTTCTGGCTGCCCCGTGCTCTGCCTGCCTGTCTCCCTCTGTGCGTGCGTGCGCCGCGTCCTCTGTGCTGCTCCCCGGTGTCTTTGTCTGCTCCCCGTTGTCGTTGCTGTCGGGCTCTCTGTGTCTGCGTGCCTGCACCATGTTCTCAATGTTTTCTTCCATGCTATTTTTGTGCGCACCGTTCCGCGTATTCCCCGACAGTAGGCAAGGATGTGCCGAACCATCTGTAATCTATTCTGCCTGTGTTTTTCACGTGTTTTTTCACTTAAATGATTCCTGTGTGTTCACGTGTTCCCTGTTTTTAGTCTATCTTCATGGTTCTTTCATGTGTTTTTTTAATTCAAATGCTCGATCTCGAGCAGGGGAAATACTCGTCCTGAGCACGAGCCTTTCGAGTACCTTATACTCGACGAGCATCAAGCTCGGACGAGTATACGCGTCTCATCTCTATTAATAACATTAAATTAGAGAATGTGCTATTTTTTTTATCCTAAGTATATTTAAGAATCTTGTCTTCATGGGAATACCCCTTTAACAGAAATTACATAGAAATTTATGATAGCAATAAGAAAACAAATATACAAATATTCAATATCTTTTACTATAACCTTGATTTACTGAATGTATCACAACAGGAACAAAAATCTGTTTCTGATTGTTACATAGTTGACAGTTACTAGGGCTGAAAAAATGAAAAATATGCAAATATTCAATATCTTTAGCTATATTCATGTTTTGCCATCTTGTATTACGGCTTGTTTACATAAGAAATCTGACAGCAATGACACAAAGATTTACAAGCTTCTTGTTTCATAGTTACACATTAAGTAATATAGAAAAAAGTCCATCAATTCCAATCTATATTTTTCCACAGTGTTGATCCATAGGAAGGCAAAACCCCTTTAGGCAAGAATTTTCCTATATTAGGGGAAACATTCTTCCAAATGTGGTAATCAGAAAAATCCCTTGATAACATGAAAAGTCCAACTTCCATAGATTGTTGCGTAAATTGTGTCCAACATTAAAGAGGTTTTCCCACCAAACAAGTTGTGGATAGGGCCTAACTTGCTGATAGGAGGGGGTCTCAATAAGGGGGTCTCATATCTCAGAGTGGAGCAGATGGCCGCACACAGGGCCGCATCTGTCATGAGGCGAGATGAAAATCTCGCCTCAGGCGGCGGATGCCCGAGCTCTGAGTGAGGCGGCGAAATTTGGGGCCATAATGTGGGCGATTCGGGTGGCGATTGCTGCCCGAATCACCCACATGAAAAATCAATCACATCTGTCTCTTTAAGAGAATGAAGTACAGAGCGGCGCTGGCACAGATCCTTCTGTCCGTGCCACTCTGTTGCTCTGGAGGACTCAGGCAGCGTGCGATGACGTCATGCTGCCTGCGTCCCTTCACAGAGCACAAGCCAGCCGAAGACCCGGGAAGAGGACGCGAACGCCGGCGGGGGAGCGTGACAGGAGTCACAGTGAGTGGATTGCTTTATTATTTTTATAAAAGGCAGGCTGTATATCTAAATAAACGGGGGGCAGTATATCTAAATAAACAGGGGACAGTATATCTAAATAAAATGGGTTGTCTGTAAGTCGGGTGTCCTTAAGTAGGGGACCGCCTGTACACTATACACACACAACATCATACACAGCATCATGTACAGCAGGCAGCAGTATACATACACAATATACACACAGCATCATACACAGCAGGCAGCAGTATACATATACAGTATACACACACAGCATCATACACAGCAGGCAGCAGTATACATACACAGTATACACACACACAACATCATACACAGCATCATACACAGCAGGCAGCAGTATAAATATACAGTATACACACAGACAGGGCCGCATCTGCCATGAGACGAGATGAAAATCTCGCCTCAGGCGGCGGATGCCGAGCTCTAAGAAAATGGGGGGGCTGTATATCTAAGAAAATGGGGGGGGGGGGCTGTATATCTAAGAAAATGGGGGGGGCTGTATATCATAGAATATGGGAGCTGCTTATTTTAAAATAAGGGAGCTGTATATTATATAATATGGGAGGTGAGCTGGACATTATGTAACCTGGGGGTGGCTTTTAACCATAATTTAACTACACATTATATAATCAAGGTGGGCTGTATATAATATAACTTGTGGGTGAAGCATTATATGGGAGGGGGCTGTATCTTATATAAATATAGGAGGGGGCTGCATTTAAAAGGAAGGATGGTTTATATGGGGTACTGTATGTAATTTAAGTAAGTGGGGGCATGATTTATATAAAATTTGGGGGCGGTAAATCTGTATATAGTTAAACGTGGGAGAATCTGGATATAGGGGTCAGATTTTAATTAAACTATAGGATCTGTATATAATTTAATTAGGGGAGAGGAGCTTTTATTATACATTTTAAAATAAAGAGCACACGTCAAAGGGGGGCGGCACAGTGAGATAGCGGATTGAGATCCAAAGGTGGGTGCAGGCTCGAAGGATCTGATTCATGGACCCTAGAAGTTTCAGAGGAAAAGGCAGGCGAGCAGCACTCCGTGGAAAAAGGTGTCTTTATTTCACAAGTGGATACAGCGACTTTTCGGCTGACTCTATGCAGCCATTCTCAAGCATAGTGAATGGTGTTACAAGGCAGGCTTAAATCACCCGCAGGATGTGACATCATATACAACAGCCAATCAGTGTACATAGTGATCGGTAACATAGTTACAAAAATTATATTATACAAATTGCAGCACAAAGTGATACTCGGGACAGTGTAACAACATGTGAGTACATGTGAGTGCTTGTAGATATAATATACTGAGGAACAACCACCGTAGCTCAACCAATTGTTGAAAACAAAAGCACACATGTCAGTGGGTTGCGTAGCAACCATAGAAGCTAAACCACATCATAAGAAATACCGAGGTGCAAGGCCCGGAGATCATTCCCAAATCACTGTGTGATAACCATACCTGTCGCGCGTCATGAGGGCACGCTGTGTGGCGCCACCGATTGCCGCTAGTAGTCCAAATATCGGAGATTGCGCTCCAGGACTGTGCGATCCCGGTTTGGCCATAAACACATCATGTGACCCTCTTTGTCTCGCGAGAGCGATGCGCATGCGGCTGTGGCCATCTTTAGTGAGGGAAAGTCATCCAAAGGTGCCCATACACAGGTACATACAGTTAGGAATATATCCCCATGATAACCGGGTGTAGCACATTGACGGACCAACGATATAAGTCACAGGGCTCCCATTGCAGCAGGTCCAGGGGGGCTGATCTATGGCCAGAAGTTACCCAAGACACGGGTGTATGGCTCTATGGGCCCCACGGGATCCGGACACTTCTGCGAGGCCGTCAGCGCTGTTGTTTTCCGGCACCATGTATGTAAGCATAATTATAGTGGTTAGCAAAAAACTGTAAAATATTGACATGGAAGAAATGCAAGATGAAAAAATGACGATGTCATCTGGCGTGGATAGGTTGATATAATCACGGTGGTTGTTGGCACAGTAGTGTGCAGAACGTGATCTAGATTGAAAAGAGAAAAAAATTAATGATGTGTACATAATCCCAAGGGATATAAAATACTAATATCTACTTCCTAACATGAATGTATGTGTAGCCACAAGCCATGGTTGTCGGGCCAAGGGGGATTCAATTCAGAGTGTTCAGGTTAAACTCTACGTTGAGACCCATTGGTTGTAATGAATTCAGTTTATATATCCATTCGGTTTCCCGTTTTTTGAGAACTTTTTGTCTATCACCTCCTCTCCTCAGCGGTGGAACATGGTCTATAATGCAGAATCTAAGCTGATTTAATCTGTGACCAAATTCTAGGAAGTGTCTGGGTACTGGTAAGTCAGTTTTAGACGTTTTAATAGATGACCGGTGATTATGCAGCCTACGTCTACATTCAGTGGTTGTTTCCCCAACATAAATTTTGGGGCACAGGCGCGCGACAGGTATGGTTATCACACAGTGATTTGGGAATGATCTCCGGGCCTTGCACCTCGGTATTTCTTATGATGTGGTTTAGCTTCTATGGTTGCTACGCAACCCACTGACATGTGTGCTTTTGTTTTCAACAATTGGTTGAGCTACGGTGGTTGTTCCTCAGTATATTATATCTACAAGCACTCACATGTACTCACATGTTGTTACACTGTCCCGAGTATCACTTTGTGCTGCAATTGGTATAATATAATTTTTGTAACTATGTTACCGATCACTATGTACACTGAATGGCTGTTGTATATGATGTCACATCCTGCGGGTGATTTAAGCCTGCCTTGTAACAACATTCACTATGCTTGAGAATGGCTGCATAGAGTCAGCCGAAACGTCGCTGTATCCACTTGTGAAATAAAGACACCTTTTTCCACGGAGTGCTGCTCGCCTGCCTTTTCCTTTTAAAATAAAGAAGGGATTCTTTATCTACTCTGTGTGTATGGGGGTGGGCAGAGTGGTCCGTTGTGTCATGAGAGGTGTACAGTATATGATTTAGGAGCGCTGTTATTTCTGTGAATATATATTGTAAGTGACTGTGGTATATTATTGGTGCAGTGCAGAGATGTGGTGCCGGGAGCTGAAGACATCTGCCAGCAAATTCAACAGTCCTGGGTGGGAGAAGATGCAATGATGTCGTCTTCCTGATGGAGCAGATCGTCACCTCTGAGGTACTAGAGGCCACTATTGTCTGTGTCACTGACCGGCTAGTGGTACCACGTGTGGTTTTTAGCAGGTTGTAAATTCTTTTTAAAAGTGTGGAAATAAATTCAGTGGGCTGAACATATCCTGGGGGGGCGGGGTCTGGTGTTGTGGCGTGGGGGGGGGGGCGTCATTTTAATTTTCGCCTCAGGTAGCAAAAACCCTAGAATCGGCCCTGCACACACAACATCATACACAGCATCATACACAGCAGGCAGCAGTATACATACACACTATACACACACAACATCATACACAGCATCATATGCACAGCAGGCAGCAGCATACATATACAGTATACACACACACAACATCATACACAGCAGACACACACATTATACACAGCAGGCAGCAGCAAACATACACAGTATACACACACAGCATCATACACAGCAGGCAGCAGCATACATACACAGTATACACACACAACATCATACACAGCATCATACACAGCAGGCAGCATACATAGCATTCACACAGCAGCATATACACTGTATCATACACACATGGTGGGCGGAGCTTGCTAATGTGATCTTCTGCAGCAAGTCACCGGAGGATCCTTTGCTGGGACAGAGGCTGTTTTCTTTCACAAAACCGGTGCAGAGGCTGGGATGGAGCAGCACTGCTTATTTTAAAATAAGGGGGCTGTATATTATATAATAAAGGGAGCTGTATATTATATAATATGGGAAGTGAGCTGGACATTCTGTAACCTGGGGGTGGCTTTTAACCATAATTTAACTACACATTATATAATCAAGGTGGGTTGTATATAATATAACGTGTGGGTGAAGCATTATATGGGAGGGGGCTGTATCTTATATAAATATAGGAGGGGGCTGTATTTAAAAGGGAGGATGGTTTATATGGGGTACTGTATGTAATTTAAGTAAGTGGGGGCATTTTAATTTTCGCCTCAGGCAGCAAAAACCCTAGAATCGGCCCTGGCCGCACATGTGTGTTCTGGTCCATTCATCTCTATGGAGCTGTGGAAGATTGCCGAGCGGTTGTCCAAGCTTGTAAAAAAAAATCTATATGAGACTTGGGGAGCCTATTAAAACAATAAAAATCTTATACTCACCTTTTCCACCGCTCCTATTCATCCGCAGCGCAATCAATGCTGGCCTCTGTTTACAACAACCCCTGACCTGCTACTGTACAGCACTCTACCTCAGTTAAAGACCATCTACTTTCTATACTGTGTCTTATTCTATATAGTATCTCCCCTTCTATACTATTGCCCTCCTTCTATAAGCCACCAACTTGCTATAAATAAAAAATAAAGACTGCACATAATTTCATCACATTTTTTTGTTTCGCATATTTTCAAGCTGATTGTTACTTAGTTCCCAGTAAGTGGCACTGAAAATATGAAAAATATGCAAATATTCAATATCTTTTGCTGTATCCATGTTTTGCCACCATGTGTTACAGCTTGTTTACATAAGAAATCTGACAGCAAGGACACGAAGAGTTGTATTTATTTACAAGCTTCTTGTTTCATAGTTAAATATTTAGTCATTTCCACAATGTTGATCCATGCGAAGGCAAAACCCCTTTATGGATAGGGCCTAACTTGCTGAACGGTGAGGGTCTCAGTGATGAATATCCCACAGATCAAGAGGCAAGGGCAAGGGCCGTTTATCGCTAAGCAGCGCTTCCTCTAGCCATTACCTGGACCAACAATTGTAAAGAAGTAAGAAGGATATCAGGATATTTTATCACGCTACTCCTTCCAGTGGTTTAACTAAGACTTAGTGCACACCATATTTACAAAACACTGCACCTATCAGAAGCAAACAGAACACTTAAGAAGGAGGTAACCATTAGCAGTATCATAAATAACAGCACCTGACTTACCGAAATGAAATGGAAATTGTGTACAAGTGTATCTGTGCAAACTACGTCAGTCACGAAGTTGCAGTGTCACAATACTGACACAGTCCGTGTAGCCCACTGGTCATGTAACTGCTTAGCTGCACGTGACCCATAGACATGGTAACCACTAACAAAATATATTCCTTATTTACTCTATTGTCAATGTTGTTACACATAATTGTTTGTGTATATGAATTGGCCATTGTCTCTGTATGTAGTTATTATTTTAGCATGGTTATGTATGTTGCACTTGCACTTTGTGAGTGGTTTTATTTTACGGCACATGTGTTAACTTCTTTTTATTCTAGTTAGTCATGTTCATGGTGAACTCCACAACTTTTAAGAACAAATTCTTCTTGAGGACAAAAATGTCCCAACTATGGACCATAGTTCTAGCATATATCAACCATCAATATATATAGTGGCAATTCCATTGTCAATGCAGAATATTTGGCATGCTCTTTAAAGCGTTTACCATAACACATATAACCACATAAGGAAACCTATATCAATACTCTATATCTTTATTATAACCTTCATTATTGACTGAGTTACAGCTTGTTAAAAAAAACATTTAGAAGTTTTCCCCAGGAAAGAAGTTCTCAATTTACCCCCCTAGGATGTATACGCAATAAAATAATTTTTAACACTCCCCCCCCCCCATACAATTTTACTCAGTTTTATTGCTTTTTAGCTCCTATCACTCAGTGATGGTCAGTGCAAAATCCAGAGTGTGGGCAGGGACCTGAGTAGACACTTTGGGCAGATTTATCAAGTGTCTGAAATCGAAATTTCTAGTTTGCCCATGGCAACCAATCACACTCAGCTTTCATTTACGAGTGCTCATAATATTTTAAAGGGGAGCTGTGATAGGTTGCCATGGGCAACTAGAAATATTCTGACTTTCAGACACTGATAAATCTGCCCCTTTATGTTTCCGCTGTGCTATAGATGCTGTGTGCTGACAATGTGCTTAGATTGTGCTTTTATTTATCTTATGAACTTCTTCTACATAGCATCTGACACAACAGAAAAAACAATGAAACGGATCAAAATATTGGGATCCCATGAATTTTTTTGTCGGGTTTTCCTGATGATTAATATGGTTTTTTTGGCGCCCGTGTGATCGGATGTGGCACATGGGCGCTGATTTTCAGGCGACGCAAATCGGGGGCGTGGCCGACGTATTCGACTATGCGCGGGATTTAAAATTCAATTGTGTACGCCGACACGCACTTACGAACACAGGGGAAAGAAGGAACTCCAGTTACTTCGCTTGGACGACTACATGTCAGAAATCGGGCACATGAGACGTAAATCGCACCGGACTTCATCTCTCATCGACCGTCTGGATCAGGGATCGCGACAGACCGGTAAGTAAATTGCCCCTGACACTCTCAGTTGTGTTAACTCCCCTAATCATTAAACACAGGTCAGCTCTGCTTATCTGTCTGTAGCTTGTAAGTAAGTGTCTCACCTGCTGCTTGCTGGCAGGAAGTGCCTGTGTCCTAGCTGGTTCTTGTAATGCAGGGGGTGGGGAGAGGCAGAAAGCACTGCAGTGTGCAGATAAGAAAAGCTTTACATGAGAAAAATCCAAACATAGGAAAAAGATTTATGTTTTATCCAGTTGCAACCAAAATGTAAACGCAAGGACAGATAGAGACAGGTTTGAATTATATCTGTGCAATGCTTGACTAGGGGGTCACTAACTATTTGCGGCAATTCTCAACTAATCCTAATCGCCTAAAGAACACACAAGACACTGTAATAAAGTTGTAAAGGTCACATGGGCTTATGTTTCTTAAAATACAAAGTGATTAAACAAAGTAAATAGGGGGGAACTCTGTGCTTTTCTCACTTTGTCATCTCAAGATCTCCACTTCCCCTTGTCATTTAGAGAAATTCTACTATTTGTTTTTGCATTGTGAATCAAACATACCTTGAAATGATGTTGCTACCTGATGCAGAACAGCTTGTTTAATCCTGAAATGAGTGGTTTGATGAAAAAACAATCATAAAATTATGATAATAGAACCCTGTCGCTCCTGTGGCTGGCTCATTGGCTCCCTCTTACTCTAATTATGCACTGCTGCACAGAATGATGTTATCCCTGTATGTCCCTGACAGGCAGAAGAAATCAACACTGCACCATTACCCAGCTGTTTATGAGTCATTTCAGCTCAGGCTATATAGTCCTGTCTGGACAGTTCAGGAAGCCTCCATGTAAATGTGTTTAAGAACAGTAGCCAGCATACAACCCAGCTTTCCCAAGTCCTGAATTTTATAATAGTTTTTTTTAGCAAAACCACTCAAACCAGGATTAAACAAGATATTTTTCTGCTCAGTGTTGCTGTGACAAAATACAGATAACATAAAAAGTGCAACTAGTTTAATAAGTCTTTTATATCAGTATTTTGTCAACAAGATCACTCAAAATAAAGTGGAATAGCTGGCAATCTTTCCAGTTCAGCTGTCTCCAGTGAATGATGCTTCACACATGACAGTCTGTTACTATAAACCCTCTGTTCATGGTCATGTATGCCTTGTGCTCTAAAATAAATACCCCCCTCCCAACTGAACTTTAAATGACCCCTGAAACCCAGCTCGATATTGCCCCAGTTATGCGCCTACTGCATTACAGTTTGGTCCACTCAGTTGCTTACTTGCTAGGGAACACTACCCTGCCTCTGTTGTTTCCAACTATCCTAATCCCCTAAAGAATACACAAACATTATTAAACAAAGTGAAATGAGGGGTCCTCAGAGGTGTTCTCACTCGGATCTCCACTTGCCCACAATTGGACAATACACATGCTAAATTGGCAACTACCCTTTCAGCAAACTGGCCACTTCCCCGCACACCACTGACCCAAATAGAGCTCATAAGGGGCCTTTCATCTCCCTAATGAACTCTTCCCAACCCCCTCGAGTGACCTTTTTGCTGAATTAAATTACGCTTTCACCGACCCCTAACTATGAGCATAGGATAGTAACTCCTACACCCCTCAATACCTTGTTGGGTTGCCTCGAGATCCAGGTCCATCCTTCCACAGTCACCAAGTAGCCCCTCTTCAAGTAAATCTTGCCTGCCTGCCTGTTCCTTTTCTAAAACATCGGAAGAGCAGATGGATACCCCACAACCCAGCATTGTGTTAAACTGACCGTCTCGGCCGACCTTGCAGTGACAATACTCCTCCTCTCATCGGGCTTCCCCAAGTTAAACTTCTAAGAGGGAGCAGGAGAATATCTCCATACTCCCCCTTTCATACCTTCTCGCACCTCCTACTTCAAAGGGACCCCGGGCCTAAAAGGCACATGTTAACTTGCAATGCGCCCTATCGACCATACCACCTTGCCAACACATAACCCCCATTGACTCAGCCATAGCCGGTCCCCCAGCCACATTGGAGCCACCAACACTAACCAATGCATCTTATAGCCCATCAAGGACCCTGCTGGTTTTGTGCCCTGCACCTGCCTGCCTGACGTGACTGGGGCCCTGTCTATCACTCCACACCCTCGCCCAGTAAATCTTGACACACACTAGTAACGTTCTGAACCGCCCAGAAAAACAACTAAGTGTCCCTCTGCTCCACGAGTGGAAACCTCACCTGACCTCGTGGTGACTGAAGCTACCGTGTGTGGCACACCTCGCTCTGGATTCTGCCTCCTCCCACTTCCAGAGCACGAGGGCTTGCCGATCGTGGGCCCACAGCAAGTGACCATGACAGGTGTGTGGAGCTCTACCTGTACTTGTAGAACTTGCTTCATCGGCGAAGGAGGTACCGCCCCTCAACTATCATCATCATCATTACAGGTACCTCCTCATGTCACTGGAGGCGGGACTAAG
This sequence comes from Engystomops pustulosus, assembly GCA_019512145.1. Classification (NCBI taxonomy): domain Eukaryota; kingdom Metazoa; phylum Chordata; class Amphibia; order Anura; family Leptodactylidae; genus Engystomops; species Engystomops pustulosus. Next base: position 125,497,182 of record CM033643.1, read on the forward strand.
CTCACTACAACTTGTCCAGCCTGTCCCACATTTAATCGCTCCTCCTTGCCGCATGGCCGCTCCTGTGCCCTCAACCTGCAGTGGCGGCTGCCGATGTCAAGACGACCCGATCTCAAGGAGCAACGGAACTGGACAATCCTGCTGACTACCGCGTATCCGAAGAAGCCGGTTTCCCTTACTTCCATCATGTCCTACTTCATTACGCTTTTCACTTCGTGGCTTACTGTATTTTGTTAATACATAAATTAGAGAATGTTGCTATTTTTTTTCCTAAGTATATTTAAGAATCTTGTCTTCATGGGAATACCCCTTTAAACGAAATTACTAGAAATTTATGATAGCAATAAGAAAACAAATATACAATATATCAATATTTTTACTAAACCTTATTTACTGAATGTATCACAACAGGAACAAAAATCTGTTTCTGATTGTTACATAGTTTACAGTTACTAGGGCTAAAAAAATGAAAAATGCAAATATTCATATCTTTAGCTATATTCAGTTTTTGCCATCTTGTATTACCTGTTTACATAAAAATCTGACAGCAAGACACAAAATTTACAAGCTTCTGTTTCATAGTTACAATTAAGTAATTATAGAAAAAGTCCATCATTCCAAATCTATATTTTTCCACAGTGTTGTATCCATAGGAGGCAAAACCCCTTTAGGCAAGAATTTTTCCTATAGGAGGGAAAACATTCTTCCAATGTGGTAATCAGAAAAATCCCTTGATAACTGAAAAGTCCAACTCCATAGATGTTGCGTAATTGTGTCCACAGTAAAGAGGTTTCCACCAAACAATTTGTTGGATAGGGCCTAACTTGCTGAATAGGAGGGGGTCTCAATCAGGGGGTCTCATATCTCAGAGTGGGCAGATGGCCGCACACAGGGCGCATCTGTCATGAGGCGAGATGAAACTCGCCTCAGGCGGGCGATGCCCGAGCTCTGAGGGAGGCGGCGAAATTTGGGCCATAATGTGGCGATTCGGGTGGCGATTGCTGCCCTAATCACCCACATGAAAAATCAATCACATCTGTCTCTTTAAGAGAATGAAGTACAGAGCGGCGCTGGCACAGATCCTTCTGTCCCTGCCACTCTGTGCTCGGAGAGGACTCAGGCAGCGTGCGATGACGTCATGCTCCTGCGTCCCTTCACAAGCACAACCGCCGAAGACCCGGAAGAGGACGCGAACGCCGGCGGAGCGTGACAGGAGTCACAGTGATGGATTGCCTTTATTATTTTTATAAAAGGCAGCGGTATATCTAATAACGGGGGCAGTTATCTAAAAACAGGGGACAGTATATCTAAATAATGGGGTTCAGTATATCTAAATAAATGGGGGCAGTATCCTAAATAAACGGGGGCAGTATCTGCTTATTTTAAAATAAGGGGGGCTGTAATTTATATAATAAGGAGCTGTATATTATATAATAGGGATCTGTATATTATTATATGGGGAATGGGCTGGACATTCTGTAACCTGGGTGGCTTTTAACAAAGTTAACTACACATTATAATCAGGTGGTTGTATATACTATAACGTGTGGGTGAACATTATATGGGAGGGCTGTATCTTATATAAATATAGGAGGGGGCTGTATTTAAAGGGAGGATGGTTTTATCTATGGGTCTGTATGTAATTTAAGTAGTGGGGGCATATTTAAATAAAATTTGGGCTGTAAATCTGTATATAGTTAACGTGGAGAATCTGGATATAGGGGTCGATTTTATAAACTATAGGATCTGTATATAATTTAATTAGGGAGAGGAGCTTTTTATGATGGATTTTTTAATAAATAAGAGGGATTCTTTATCCACTCTGTGTGTATGGTGGGGGGGGGGGGGGGGGGCAGAGTGGTCCGTTGTGTCATGAGAGGTGTACAGTATATGATTTAGGAGCGTCTGTTATTTCTGTGAATATATACTGTAGTGACTGTGGTTATATTGTGCAGCGATGTGTGTGCTGGGCGCTGAACATCTGCAAGCAAATTCAACAGTCCTGGGGGGGAAGACGTAACGAAGTCCTCTTTCTGATGGAGCAATCGTCCCTTGTGAGGTACTGATGCCACTATTGTCTGTGTCCTGACCGCTAGTGGTACCACGTGTGGTTGTCACAGAGGGCCAGCTACTAGTTTTTAAGTAATGTTGTCAGCAATTTTTTTAACAGGTTGTAAATCCTTTTTAAAATGTGGAAATAATTCAGTGGGCCGACATATCCTGGAAGCGGGGAGGGGGGGGCGGCTTTTAATTTTCGCCTCAGGCAGCAAAAACCCTAGAATCGGCCCTTGCCGCACATGTGTGTTCTGTGTCCATTCATCTCTAGGAGCTGTGGAAGATTGCCGAGCGGTTGTCAAGCTTGTAAAAAAATCTTATGAGACTTGGGACCTATAAAACATAAATCTATACTCACCTTTTCCACCGCTCCTATTCATCCCGCAGCGCAATCAATCTGGCCTCTGTTTCAACAACCCTGACCTGCACTGTAACATCTACCTCAGTTAAGACCATCTACTTTCTATACTGTGTCTTTTCTATATAGTATCTCCCTTCTATACATTTGCCCTCCTTCATAAGCCACCAACTTGCTATAAATAAAAATAAAGACTGCACATAATTTCATCACATTTTTTGTTCGCATATTTTCAAGCTGATTGTTACTTAGTTCCAGTAATGGCACTGAAAATATGAAAAATTGCAATATTCAATATCTTTTGCTGTATCCATGTTTTGCCACCATGTGTTTACAGCTTGTTTACATAAGAAATGTGACGCAAGGACACGAAGAGTTGTATTTTACAAGCTTCTTGTTTCATAGTTAAATATTTAGTAATTTCCACAATGTTGATCCATGCGAAGGCAAAAACCCTTATGGATAGGGCCTAACTTGCTGAACGGTGAGGGTCTCAGTGATGAATATCCCACAGATCAGAGGCAAGGGCAAGGGCCGTTTATCGCTAAGCAGCTCTTCCTCTAGCCATTACCTGGACCAACAATTGTAAAGATAAGAGGATATCAGATATTTTATCACGCTACTCCTTCCGTGGTTTACTAAGACTTATTGCACACCAATTTACAAAACACTGCACCTATCGAAGCAACAGAACACTAAGAAAGGAGGTAACCATAGCACTATCATAAATAACAGCACCTGACTTACCGAAATGAAATGGAAATTGTGTGTACAAGTGTATCTGTGCACACTAACGTCAGTCACGAAGTTGCAGTGTCACAATACTGACACAGTCCGTGTACCCACTGGTCATGTCCTCCTTAGCCTGCACTGACCCATAGACATGGTAACCACACAAATATATTCCGTATTTACTCTATTGTCAATGTTGTTACACTATTTTTTTTGTGTATATATTGGCCATTGTCTCTGTATGTAGTTATTATTTAAGCATGGTTATGTAGTTGCACTTGCACTTTGTGAGTGGTTTTATTTTACGGCACATGTGTTAACTTCTTTTTATTCTAGTTAGTCATGTTCATGGTAATATGCCCATCCTAATTATAATACTTACCCTTTCCTTTTTTATATACCCTTTGTGTGTGCATTTTTCTGTACTGGCGCCATTATTTTGTTGGCGGTTTCCATGCCTCTTGGGTCATGTGCATCTTCTATGGATAGTGGTTTATAGAATTTCCTTGCTATGTTTTTTTTATTGAATTATGTCTTTATATAGTATGCAATTTTTATTGCTTAAGTAAATTTGTTGACTTATAATTTAAGGGTATTTATTGTGGTACCTTTATTTTTTTGGTGTTTGTGCTTAGGGGTGTATCCTTATTCATACCTTCAATGATTGTTTGGTTTGGTAGTCTTTCTATATCACATATTGGGGCTTATTTATTAAGGGTTGCGCTGCTTACTTTTGTTGGACTGTGCCCTGTTTTCGGGATTTGCACAGCTTTGACAAGTATTTAACAGGGGTTTGCGCTGGGATTGTGTTGCACGCTATAGTATTCTGGCACAGCTGCGCTGGCTTTCATGCAACAGAAATCGGAGGGCATACCATCGGACGATCTGACTGATTCGGACTGAGCGCAGGATTTAAGTTTCAAATTGTGTCGCAAGACAATGCACTTACATACACCAGGAAGAAGAAGGTGAACTCCGTCAGACCTAAACGGGGAAGCGACTCTTGCAGGATATCGGGTGCACAATCTTAGGAGATTCGTGGCAGAGTGCATTATCATCAGACAATGCACTTTCGGTGAACTCCGTGGACCGGGTAAGTAAATGTGCCTAGTGTCTGGTGAGCCAGGCATGGATTTTTGGGCTAAGAAATTGCTATGGCTTATGGCAGCAGACACCATTTTAGTTCTAATGAGGACCCAAATAGATACAAAACTCTCTGAAGAATATGGTACATAAGAGTACAAAATTTTGATGGAAAACCCTAGAAAATGATTACTTCGAAAAATTGATCCCTAGGGGGTTGAGAGTACAAATTTTCTTTGCATGGGCAAGTGAATGATGGTTTCAGCAAGTGGTGGGTATATATTTGTAATTACTGTTCCCTCTCTCTTATACAATTAACTATGGAGTTGACTGTTAACCCCTTAACGACCAGGCCTCTTTTGTTTTTGCAGCTCCATTTTTCACTCCCCACCTTCAAAAATTATAAGCCTAATTTTCAAAGTAAACAGCTGTGTGATGGCTTGTTTTCTGCGTAACACATTGCACTTCATAGTGCCGGTATTTCATATTCCATGCCCTGTACTGGGAGGTGGGAGAAAACTCCTAAATGCATTGAAATTGGTGTAAAAACACATTTTTGTGCCTTTTTTTGTGGGCTTGGTTTTTACAGCCTTCACTGTGTACCCCAAATGACATTTCTCCTATATTCTTTGGGTCGATACGATCACAGGAATACTACATTTATATATGTTTTCATACATTTACAAAAATTAAAACCTCCTGTACAAAAAAAAGGAGTCACGGGTGCTCCCTTGACCCATGTCTCGGCCTCACTCGTGCCCCTCTCTGGGCCCCTGTACCCCGCAGCTCGAACTCACCTGTCCACGCTCCTGTTCCTGGTGCAGCAGTCAGGAGGCGGGAATGCGTGCATCAGCTCTCTTGATTGGTGCTGGCTATTCCGTATGCCAGTATATGGGGATTTTACTGACCATTTATTACAGTGTGCCACTGGCACATTGTAACAAATAGTCAGAAATCACACATCCTCGGGTCATGTAGACAGATCGTCGCTCCCGTCACAGGGAGTGACAATCTTAGCTAACATAGTGGCACCCATGAGCTGCTGGCTTTTTAACTATGGAAGGGATAACATCGGCAATCAGTGCCAGAACCGATTGTGGGTGTTACCAGTGGGTGTATACTGCGATATGCAGCAATACCCACATTGTATGGAGAGAGCTCAGCTACAAGCCCTCTCCATAGACCTGCAGCCGACGTGTGATGTACTAATACATCACACATTGGAAAGCTATGACAAAATTAAAGTATATTGAAAGGAGATTGAAACCCTCCAGAGTCAACTGAAGCAACAAATGTCCTTGGAGAGTTGTCCAACCTTTGAGATGGAGTTGGAAGAGAACTGTAAACCATGGGAGTCCCAAAATAAATAAATAAGACAAAGAAATTCAAAAGGATTCACAGGATGTGAACAGAGTCTACATGTGGCATCAAACCTGTATAGGGGCAGGTCAAGAACAATATCAGTATCATAGTGTGGCACAGTGGCTGAGTGAGTAGCACTTCTGCCTTGCAGCGCTGGGGTTCTTGGTTCGAATCCCACCCTGGTCAACATCTGCAAAGAGTTTGTATGTTCTCTCTGTTTTTGCGTGGGTTTCCTCCATGTTTTCCAGTTTCCTCCCACATTCCTAAACATACTGTTAGGTTGTTTAGATTGTGATCCTTATGGACAGGGACCGATTTGACATGCTCTGTGCAGTGCTGTGAAATCTGTAGGCGTTTTATAAATAAAGAATTATTATTATCATCATACTCCTTTTTGGGTGGGGAATCTACACAGTCACATACAAGCAGAGAAAATTATGTTACGAGATCCCAAAAGAGGAACCTTAACGTCGATCTTACCTGAAGAGAAAGAATCAACATCCTGTTTTCAGTGATTGAAGTTTTCTATCTGTTTGGCAGAAAGTTTATCTAAAAAAATGACCTTTTATCAGGGGAGTAATCTGGGGGTTGCGGATCCAGAATGTGAACAAGAAACCCTTCAAGCATTAAAGGAATTAATCATGAAACAAGTGACAAATGAGACAAGAGACAAATCATTTCCAAAAAAAAATGGATAGATTACTACCCTTATACCCTAGGGTGGAATGTGTTTACATGCTCCCTAAGGTACACAAGCAACTTCCCAAGCCCCCTGGATGGCCAATTGTCCCAGAGGTTAGGAGCTTGTGTGAAACCATCTGTAGGTTTATAGACTGGTACTTCTGCCCAAAGGTGAATCACTGCCCTCATATACAAGGACACTACTGATATTCTCAATAAGATGGATAGATTGCAGTTTGACCAGGACAATGATTATCATCACATGTGATGTACAAGCATCATACATGTCCATTAGACATCATGATGAGCTTGAGGCATGTAAATTCTACATTGAGTGTTCAGGACTCAATGGGGAGATGGGAGATGATTTTGGAACGTCTTGATGTTGCCCTGACCCTCAGTATTTTTATTTTCAAGGAATCTGTTTTTTTTATAACTCCAAGGAATGGCATCTTGTGCGCCCTCATAAGCAAATCTATTTCTTGGGTTATGGGAAAGATCTTATTGATCGATCTGGTCCCAGAGGTGGAAAATGTATAGCTCTGGGCCAGATACATAAATTATATACTCATGATCTGGCAAGTTAGTATCCAACACGCATAAAATGGGCCGTCATAAAATGGAAATCTCTCATTTGATTTGACGTCGACTTGTATCTGACTTATTTAGGAAAGAGACTTCTACCAACTCTTTACTGCATGATACATCTTCTCACCCACCTTAATTAATTACCAGTATTCCTATTGAACAATTTCTAGTACAGAGAATATGTTTCATTGATGAGACCTTAGAATAATCTGAAGAATAAGCTGAAGAACTGGATATCAAATTCCAGGAAAGAGGTTATAAGAACCGAGTCATTGAAACGTCAACCAAAACCTCCAAGTGCTCAAGAAACAGTAATTCAGAGCTGCAGCAGGACTGATGCCATTGGATTACCCAGGCCTTGCGTCTGGTTAGAACTCCTAACTATCTGGAAACTTACAACCATAGGGAGTATAAATAAATTTCCATGTGCAAAGAGCAAAAAGGGACCTCAGCGTAAATCAGGACTGACATAAATAACACAACAGTTCTGATTTGTTAACAATCAACCCCTCCCTTCCAAGGCAGATAATATTACAGCTACATTACCAGTAAATGGCCAATGAATTGATACCAAGGAATTAATATATTATTAAAAGGAATGAATATATTATTAAAGGGGTTTGCCCATGAAAGAAAGTTCTCAAATTTGAATCCCCTAGCAATGTTTACACAATAAAGATCACCTATAACACACAGTCAGCCCTGCTATGCCTCTGCCTCCCCCTCCCCTCGGATCAAGGCCTTATCTTGTCTGTAGCTTGTAGAGTAAGCTTTTGCACACTGCTTACCAGCAGAAAGTGCCTGTGTCTGAGCTGGTCTTTTAATGCAGGGGGAGGGACAGGAGGAAGAGAGCACTGCAGTGTTCAGACAAGAAAAGCTATTCATTAGAGGTATCTAAAAGGAGTAATGGTCAAATCCAGGAGCAACCGAATTTTGAACACCAGGACTGATAGAGACAGGTTGAAATTATATCTGTGAAATGCTGTATTTTTGTTAATAGCACTGAATTAGAGAATATATTATTTTATTATCCTAAGTATATTTAAGAATTTTGTTTTTTTTGGGAATACCCCTTTAAGGCAACTTCATATAGGACCACATAGAATATAGGATATAGTCGACTGTATTTTACCTACATAATGAAGGATCATCTGAAGTGTAAAGGTTCTTAAGTGACACGTCCAGTGGGCCATTACATATGGTGGGATTGGGGGAATGTGCGCGGCCTGCTACATCATACCACACATGCTCTCTGACAACTGCATAATCTGTGTGCACTATATAAATAAAGGAATTATTATTAATTAAAGGTGGTAGGTTTTTACTCTTGCACCACAAAATCTACTGTATAGATCAACAAAAATACAGCTAAATGAAAGTAACTGCTCAGTTAACAGTCGTTAGGCTGACTTAATCCATTGAAAAGGTTAATTTACTACAGTCCATGGACTGTACTTATGTGGTCTAACCCAGAGAGGGAAAAACCACACAAACCAAAATATGGTGCCTGCTCTCAGTTGACAAAATGCATTATGGTATCTGGGCAGAGGTTTATAACAAAGTACAGGCTATATAAGTACACTAACACATAGTTATCCACCATAGCAGCACTAGACAAACCACATGCAACATAATACGTTCAAATTTGTATAATGTGTTTATTCTTGCACAACCAAAAAAATCTACTTCCTTATACCACTGATGTATTATTTACAAAGCTTATCTAGATAAGCAAATAACCTGTTTAAGACTAAAAATATAAAATTACAAAAAAATATATGTAAATTTATCCAAACGATCAACAACCTGTTATCCAGGAAAGGGGCAGGATCTCAATGATGTCCTTCTATATTCTGCAAGATTCAGTATTACACAGAAAAAGAACTTTAAACACTGCATAAAGATGACCTAAGGAGTCATGAGGTTGAGAAGAGTCACATACTGAAGATGTGTCTGCTACTGGCCTGAATAATGCACCATAGGACTGGTCATAATAAAGTAATATCCATATAGACTTCTGCTGATGTACCTAGTTTATGGCTAAATCACTAGGAATAAAGATCACTTTGATGCAGTCACAGACTTGTATCTGTTTTGGGCCTAAATGATCATACTATATGATGCTATGAGCTTAAAGGAGCACTCTAATTTTTAGGTGTGGTCCTCCAGATTTGCACATTGTAATGAATAATGAGGAACATTCCCATATACTGCCAAATCAAATCACCCCCCCCCTTTCCCTAGAAGTCATATAAATAAACAGTAAAAATCATAAACAAGTTAGGTGTCACCGCCTCCCAAAATGCCCAATCTATCAAAATATAATAACAGTTTTTCACTGTGTTTAACCCCATAACGGAGAATAGTTGAAAATGGCACTTTTTTGCCATTTTGAAAATTTTAAAAACTCAATAAAACTAAAAAAAAACATTTTTTACAGGAGGTTTTAATTTTTTGAAATGTATGAAAACATTATAAAACCTATATAAATTTGTTATCCCCGTAATCGTACCGACCCAAAGAATAAAGTAGACATGTCATTTGGGGCGCACAGTGAAATCTGTAAAATCCAAACCCACACAAATGCGTTTTTTTACCAATTTCACTGCATTTGGAATTTTTTTCCCGCTTCCCAGTACATGGCATGGAATATTAAATACCACCATTTTGAAGTGTAATTTGTTACACAGAAAATAAGCCGTCACACAGCTCTGTACATGGAAAAATAAAAAAGTTACAGATTTTTGAATGTGGGGAGTGAAAAATGCAAAAACGAAAAAGGGCTGCGGCGGGAAGGGGTTAACATAGGGCTTGCGACAAAATTCTGCCGGATTATGCATGATGAATCTGGCGCACAGTCGAACTGAGCACCGAAATACCTGTGCAAGCAGTTTGCACTGAAAAGTCCAACAGAAAAGTGGCGCACGGACCTTAGTAAATGTGGGCCAGTGTGTGCCCTCATTCTGATAGATTAGGATCTTCTAGTGCCCTACTCCACTATTCTATAACAACCCGGTGCCCCCACTTCTATAGACTTATCACTTTATTTCTTTCAAAAAAAAATTATATTGAAACATAAGAAAAACTATATAAATTTGCTATCTCCATGATTATACTGACACAAAGAATAAAGGGATGTGTCATTTGGGCCACATCATACAGCAAAAGCTGTAAAAAATGGTGTAAATGTGTGTCTTTTTGTCAATTGTACTGCATTTGGAATGTTTCTGCTTCCCACTCCATAGCAAAGAGTATTAAATGCTAACACTAAGAAGTACAATTTGTCCCCCAGAAAACAAGCCCTCATACATCTCTGTAAATGCAACAAAAACAAGATCTGGCTTTTGGAGGTATGCAAGTAAAGTGTTTTCTGTAAATGTATCCGTTTCTGCCCGTTTTTACCAATTATCTTAATTAAGATAATTGGAAAACGGACAATGAAAATTATAGAATGTCACACAAAAAAAAAATACAAGAAAAAAATGTGTGCTTTTATAGTATAACACTAGCAAAACAAAACATATACAGTATATTTATAAATCATATTGACCTGCAAAATACAGGTAATATGTTCTTTATGCCATTTGTTACACAGAGCAAAATGATAGGTTTTTTTTTCCTCTTCAGAATGAGTGGATAATTTTCAATCAATAAATTATAAAGACCCCAAATGAACAAGAAAAAAGTGTCTGTGTCTTGTAAGGGCGCATTCAAACGATGCTCTGTGTTGTGTTTTTTGATGCGTTTTTGACTCATTCCAAAGGCTTCAACCTCACATGCTGAGGTTACATTGAGTTTTATCAGATGCAGTGGAAACGTAATGTAACTTTAGCATGTGATCAAGGCTTATAGGGTATTCCCATCTGGACATTTACATTTATTTTAATTAATTTGCCATATGTAAATATTTATTCAAGTGGATGTTATAAAAAAAATGTTCCTGTGTGAAGATAATTTCTCAAAAATGTTGCCATGTTGTCCTTTAGAAACGAGATAGCTTCCTCGGATACGACCACCCCACACTCTGGCAGCAGTGGCCAGACATGCGCTATTGAGCCCTGCCTGACCACCTGGCTTCAGTAATCATTCCCACAGGACGGCTGTGGGACATGTAGTAACTCCAAGACATTTCATATGTGTCTCATGGCGGAATCCATGGAGTCAGTCTTGTTTCTAAGGGACCATATGACTACATTTATGAGAAATTATCTTCACCCAGGTACATTTCTTTAATAACATCTAATTGAAGAAATGTTTATATATGTCAGATTAATGGAACAGAAGGTGAATGCCCAGACGAGAATACCCCCTTAATCCTTTGGAATGTGTCAAAAATGCATCAAAAAACGCGCCACAACGCAAAGAGGGTCTGATTTCAAACACTGACAATACGTCAAGGAGCCCTCTCACACAAGCTTTAGTATTACACATGCATTAGTATTAGTAATTGTTGGCAGAACATCCATTTACACCAAACAGTAAGGCCTGTTGTGGGAACATGAGGTGATAATTCCCTCTGCTTGCCATGTACATGCTAGTTTACCTCTGATTTGTAGGACATTCCTGCTGCAGTCACATGTTTCAAAATGGGGAAGGACTTGGCCCGATTGCATATGTGTTATTACTGAAATGCCTTTGAACAGTAACAAGCACTCTGTGTTTTGCATGTAACCATATGCAATTGGGCCAAGCCCATCCTTGTTTAGAAAAGCAAGTCAACTGGAGAGTTGACAGCCTCACCTCAGGCTGTGTTGCTACGCATTTGCCTTTTTGGCCAAACCCCCTCCCATTTGTGTTTTGGATGTGTTTAAAAACGCAATGAAAACGGCATGTGGGAAACCAGCCTTAAATGGGTTTGAGGTTAAAGTGTCTTCACTTGGTGTTTTCTCCCCTGCGGTCTTTTTGCCAGCGTTTTTTGAGGTGCGTTTCCATTCTGTTTATCAAAGCGGTTGTGTTTTTGAACACGCATGCGTTTGTGGTCTGCGTTTTGAAATGCAGCTGCCTGCAATTACCGCACATCAAGCATTGTGTTTTTAAAAACGCAAACGGTAGCAAACATTTGAAAATTCATGCATGACAATGCATACGTTTTCGAAAACGCAGCAGAAACATGACAAAAGCGCCACGTGCCACTAGCCTCAGTAAATCCAGAGGTGCGCTCCACTACCAGGATGAAATTTCAATCATGTCAGACCTGGCAAAGATTTTAGCTGTAGTATCTGCCAATTTTTTCAGAACAGCCTAAAGTAAATACAGCGGGCATCCACGTTCCTGCCCGCGTTGTTTCACATCCACTTTCAGAGAAAGTGGTGTACAGATTGGTAAATCAACAAAAAGTGGCAATTCCTATCCATGGCAGACATTATAGGGTAGATTTGTCAGGATTGATTGATAGCAAAACTGTTCTAGTTGCTCAGGGCAACCAGTCAGAGCTCTGCTTTCCCTTTCCCACAGCAGTTTATAAAATGAAAGCTGAGCTCTGATTGAAGATTTATCAAAATTGCCTGAGTTTTAGTTTCTCGTAGCCAGTACATAAACGCTGCCATAAGCAATTAGAATTGGGGAGTAAAAAACGGAATCGTAAAAGCAAAAAATGGGCCGTGTCCACATTTTGCCCCAACTTTGTATCAGAAATCCATGGTGTGAATGTGACTCTACTCTGTAGCCTCTTCTATGAATGTTGAAGTGGGACTTCCCCATCTATTTCTCAAATGAGGAACAAGGAGCTCCAAGCGATTTAACCCTTCCATTTTTTGTACTATTCTTCCCACTTTTTACTCTCCTCAGGACACCTAAATACCTTATAATCTATCAGTGACTGGAGTGATACGGGTCTCTCCTTTATCACTGCCACAATGGAAAAGCAAGCTATATTTGGAATATTGGAATATTAACTGCCCAGTGGTGTCATCTCCCTCAGCCCCTGACACCCGGCTCCCACATCCAGCTCGGGGCTTCCTACACTACTGCTGACGTTGCACAGACTCCCCTTCTTCCTTCCAGAGACCCCCACCCTCCCTCACTAGGGTTAAATTCTTGCAGGGGGCGGAGCTTCATTGCCAACACGGCTGAGGCAGACAGCTGAAGCATGCCTTATTGTCTGCGCTATCCCTCCACAGGGACGCCGGGATTTGTAGTTTTCCCTGACTGGAGGGCTGCTACTTATAGACCACTCCTGGCTGGCACGTCAGGAGCTTACGGATTCTTCCTGTGCTGCTGGCTGAGGATGCTGAGGGAGAGAGTGGCTTCAGTTCAGTAAGTTCAGGACCCGGGTGAGTGCGGGCACTGGGCATTTCTGGGAGAGCTAAGAGTAACTGCACTGACAGTCTCCAAACTTCTACTCCCCAACTTCTCTGCTATATGGATGTAGTAGCAAAGAGTTTGCTGTCTATTTGTTTCCTCCATCTTGACAACTGACTTGGGATTCTGCAGAGAAGCAATTCCACTATAGGTGTGCTGTAGTAATCTGTGCATGGTCAGGGCTTGCATGTCATGTCATGTGCTGGGGGTGTCTCTGGCAGCCCCTCCTGGGAGGTCAGGGATCTAGAAACACTTACTACCTGGCCTGTGTATGGTCAGGGTGTGCATGTCATGTGCTGAGGATGTCTCTGGCATGCCAGAGACATGCCTCAGCACATGAATGACACCTGCACCATACACAGGCCAGGTGTAAGTGTTCTAGATCCGACTCCCAGGGGGGCTGCCAGAGACACCCCAATGCACATGACCTGACATAGCAAGCCCTGACCATGCACAGATTACTACAGCAACCTATAGTGGAATGCTTCTCTGCGAATCCCAAGTCAGTTGTCAATAGGAGGAAACAAATAACAGCAAATCTTTCTACTACTCCATATAGAGAGAAGTTGGGGGATAGAAGTTTGGAGCTGTCAGTGCAGTTACTCTTAGCTCTGCCAGAAAATGCCCAGTGCCCCGCACTCACCAGGGTCCTGAACTTATGAACTGAAGCCCACTCTCTCCCTCGCACCTCAGCCCAGCAGCACAGAAGAATCCGTAAGCTCCTGAAGTGCCACCAGATTGGTTCTATAAGTAGCAGCGCTCCAGTCCAGGGAAATACAATCCGGCGCCTGTGGAGGGATAGCGCAGACAATAAGGCATGCTTCAGCTGTCTGCCTAGCCGTGTTGGCAATGAAGCGTCCGCCCCTGCAAGAATTTAACCCTAGTGAGGGAGGGGGGGGTCTGGAAGAAGAGGGAGTCTGTGCAACGTCAGCAGTAGTGTAGGAAGCCCCGAGCTGGATGTGGGAGCCGGGTGTAGGGGCTGAGGGAGATGAACCCACTGGGCAGTTAATATTCCAATATTCAAATATAAGTTGCTTTTCCATTGTGGCAGATAAAGAGAGACCGTTTCACTCCAGTCACTGATAAATTATAAGGTATTAGGTTGTCCTGAGGAGAGTAAAAGTGGAAGAATAGTACGAAAAAATGGGAAGGGTTAAATCGATTGGAGCTCATGTTCCTCATTTGAGAAATAGATGGGGAAGTCCCATCTCAACATTCATATAAACGCTACAGAGTAGAGTCACATTCACACATGGATTTGCATACAAGAGTTGGGGCCAAAATGTGGACACAGCCCATTTTTGTTTTACGAGCCAGGTACCCCCAAAAAAAGTGCAAAAGCGTTATGCAGCCGTTTTTGTATGGCTACGAGAAACTAAAACTCAGGCAAGTTTTGATAAATCTTCAATCAAGCTCAGCTTTCATTTTATAAAATTGCTGTGGGGAAAGGGAAAGCGAGCTCTGGACTGGTTGCCCTGAGAAACTAGAACAGTTTTGCTATCAATCAATCCTGACAAATCTACCCTATAATGTCTGCCATGGATAGGAATTGCCACTTTTGGTTGATTTACCAATCTGTAACCACTTTCTCTGAAAGTGGTGTGTAAACAGCGCGGGCAGGAACGTGGATGCCCGCCCGCTGTATTTACTTTAGGCTGTTCTGAAAAAATTGGCAGATACTACCAGCTAAAATCTTTGCCAGGTCTGACATGATTGAAATTTCATCTGGTAGTGCCGCGCACTCTGGATTTACTGAGGCTCAGTGATACTGGCGTGTTTTGTCATGTTTCTGCTGGCGTTTTCGAAAACGATGCATTTGTCAGGCTGAATTTACAAATGGTTGCTACCGTTTGCGTTTTTAAAAACACAATGCTTGATGTGCGGTATGATGCAGCAGCGGCATTTCAAAACGCAGACCACAAACATGCGTGTTCAAAAAAAACAACCGCTTTGATAAACAGAATGGAAACGAACTCAAAAAAACGCTGGCAAAAAAGACAGCAGGGAGGAAAACAACCAAGTGAAGACACTTTAACTCTCAAACCCATTTAACCCCTTAAGGACGCAGCTGTTGCAGGTTAAGCTCGCCAACTTTTTTTTTTGAAATTTGACCAGTGTCTTTCGTGTGGTAAAACTTTTGAACGCTGTTATTATCAAAGCGATCTGAGATTGTTTTTTCCCCAACATGGTGTACTTCATTTTAGTGGTAAATTTTGGATGATAAGTTTTGCCGGTTTATTACAAAAAAAGGAAAAAAATTATGAATTTTAGAAATTTGCCATTTCGAATTCTAAATCACGCGTTTTAGGCAGATAGATTTACACCTAAAATAACTTGCAGAAATACATTCCCATTGTCTACTTACATTTTCATAATTTTGAAATGTTTGGATAATTTATTTGACGTCAAGCGGCCTACAAATCGAATAGCGATTTTCCGTGATTTCGGAATTGACTATTTGGGGATAAATAACGGTTTTGAATCAATTTACATATTTGCATCAAACCCCCCTCCTATATAACCAACCCATTTTAAAATCTGCACCCCCTCAAACTATCAGAAACCGCATTTACAAAGATTGTTACCCCTGAGATCTTCATAGTAATTGAATCAAAATGGGGTGAAATTTAGAATGGTCAAATTTGTCGGATACGTTCATTGCCCTAAAATTTACACATTCCAAAAGATAAAAAGAGGAAAACTCACATAAAATAAATTGTTCTACAATTCTCCTGAGTGCAGGCGACCCCAACCATGTGGACATTAATTGTATTATGGGGCACAGCGAGGCGCGAAGGGAAGAGGAGCACCCTGCAGCTGCCAGGATTTTAGTTTTCTGGTTGCCCCCTTGAAGGCTATAAAATTTAGCTTTTCCGTTATTTGGGCCATGTGACGGCATTTTTTTTGCGGGACGAGATGCTTTCCAGTGTTGCCATTTTGGGGTTGGTATCACCTATTGTTGAAAATTTCGAACTTTTTTTGAGGTACATGAGTAGAAAGCTTCAATTCGGTAACTGGATTTTTTACTTTTTTTTTTTCGTGTTCACCGTGATAGCCTAATAATCGTTATCTTATTCTATGGGTCGTACGATTGAGAAGGGTGATCTCAGACATGATAATTTTCTTCATGTTTTACTAAATTTGCCAAATAAAACCCTAAGTGGCGAGAAAAATCTACATTTTTGCATCGTGTCTTCCAAGGGAGCATAAATTGTTACTTTTTGGCATATTAGGAGCTGCTGTCGATGGCTTGTTTTTGAGGGGGACATGTTGTCTTTGACACAAGATCACTGGAGTACATAGTTGTGTTGATCACTTTTTGGCATCTTTTAGGTGGCGATAATAGGTAAAAATAATTATTTTTGGCGGTGTTTCTAACGTTTTTTTTTTTTACGGCGGTTATATATGGGTTTCAATGTGATTTAGTTTTATTATATGGATTGTACGACGCGGTTGATGGTGGTGATGAGGAGTGGTTGATACTTATATGTGGGGTTTGTGTATGATGATTTAGACTTTTTGGAGCGTTTATGTCTTTTATATGTTTTGGGGCTTATGGCATTTAGTGATTTATTAAAGTAATTTTTTATGAAAAAAATTTTTTTTTTTTACTTTTTTTCATGATACACATGGGATATGAACAAGCAATCAATCTGATGCTTGTTCTTGATAATACTCTGCAATACTAATGTATTGGCAGGGATTATCAGTGCCAGCACTATGCAGTGAATAGGCTGACACTCTTGGCTTTAAGATGACGTCACACAGCGGCATCTTATAAAGGGAAAACCCTCTCCAGGTCTTCTCTGAGGTGTAAGCCGATCGGACCACAGAGGTGCCCACAAAAACAGCGATCGGCCCCCGAAAACGGTTTGATGGGGGGGGCCGACGTGGGTAAAGTACCCCCAGAAGGCATGCTAAATGCCGCGGTCGCGTTGACGCGGACTAAGGTTAAACACCCGCGATCGGACACTCCGACACGGTGTGATAAGCCGGGATGTCAACGTAGATTACCGGTTGAAATCCGCGGTGAAACATGCAGGTTCGGCGTATACAGCGACTGTTGAACGGCATCGTTCTCTGCCGCAGTAGGCTTTACTGCCACTGAGCGCTATTCGCGGGACATCAGCGCAGTACAGCACGGCAGCAGAGCGGCAAGGGGTTTAAGGCTGCGTTCCCACATGCCGTTTTCATGCGTTTTTTAAACACATCAAAACCACAAATGGAGGGGGGTTGGCCAAAAACGGCAATTGCGTAGCAAAACAAGCCTGAGGTGAGCTGCTGTCAACTCAGTTGACTTGCTTTTTAAACAAGGAGGGCCTTGGCCAATTTGCATATGGTTACATGCAAAACACAGAGTGCTGTTACTGTTCAAAGGGCATGTTCAGTAAAACACAATGCCAATCGGGCCAAGTCCTTCCCCATTTTGAAACATGTGACTGCAGCAGGAATGTCTACAAATCAGAGTGTTACTAGCATGGGTACATGGCAAGCGATGGGATTATCACCTCATGTTCCCACAAACAGGCCTTTACTGTTGGTTTGTAAAGGTGTGTTCTCCAAACAAGTTACTAATACTAATGCCTGTGAATACTAAGCTTGTGTGAGAGGGCTCCCTGAAGTATTGTCAGGTGTTTGAATCAACCTCTTTGCGAGTTTTGTTGCTGGCGGTCTTTTTGATGAGCATTTTGAACATTCCAAAGGTATTAAGGGGGGGTATTCTCGTCTGGGCATTTCACCTTCGTTCCATATATGCCATATATGAAAACATTGTCTTCAATTAGATGTTATTAAAGAAATGTACCTGGGTGAAGATAATTTCTCATAAATGTAGTCATATGGTCCCTTAGAAAACAAGGACCTGAATCATGGATTCCGCCATGAGACACATATGAAATGTACTTGAGTTACTTACATGCCCACAGCCCGTCCTGTGGTAATAGATACTGAAGCCAGGTTGGTCAGGCAGGATTCAATAGAGACATGTTGGCCACCGCTCAAAATGTGAGGTGGTCGTTAACCGACGGAGGGGACGCTATCTCGTTTCTGAGCGGACAATAGACATACATTTATGAGAAATTATCTTCAACAGGAACAAGCTTTTTTTATAAAACATCCAATTGAAATACAATGTTTACATATGGCAAATTAATTAAAATTACATGTAATGTCCAGTGGCAAGACCCTATAAGCCTTGATCCCATGCTAAAAGTTACATTACGTTTCCACTGCATCATGATTAAAACTTCAATGACACTCAGCAGGAGGTGTATAAGCCTTTGGGAATGAGTCAAAAACGCACAAAAAACAAAACACAGCAGCATCGTTGAATGCGCCCTTACAAGACACAGACACTTGTTTCTTCTGTTTCATTGGGGGTCTTGTATAATTTATGATGAAAATTATCCACTCATCTGAGAGGAAGAAAAAAAAACCTATTCATTTTGCTCTGTTGTAACAAAGGGCATATTAAAGAACATATTACCTGATGTTTGCAGGTCAATATGATTATAAATAGACGTATAGGTTGTTGTATTTGCTAGGGTGTCATACATAAAAGCCACATTTTTTCTTGATTTATTTTTTGGTGTGACATTCTATAATTTTCATGTCCGTTTTCCAATTGATTGTAATAGAAGACTTGTATAAAAAGGGCAGAAGAACGGATACATTTACAGAAAACACTGTACTTATGAACTCCAAAAGCCAGACGTTTGTTTTTGTTGCATTACAGAGATGTATGAGGGCGTGTTTCTGGGGACAAATGTACTTTCTTAGTGTTAGCATTTAATACTCTTTGCTATGGAGTGGGAAGCGAGAAACATTCCAATGCAGTACAATTGACAAAAAAGACACACATTTACACCATTTTTACAGCTTTTGCTGTATGATGTGGCCCAAATGACACATCCCTTTATTCTTTGTGTCAGTATAATCTGGAGATAGCAAATTATATAGTTTCTTATGTTTCAATATAATTTTTTTTTTAAAGAAATAAAGTGATAAGTCTATAGAATGGGGGCACGGGTTGTTATAGTAGTGGAGTAGGCACTAGAAGATCCAAATCATCAGAAGAGGGCACACACTGGCCGCACATTTACTAAGGTACCGTGCGACACTTTTCGTTGGGACTTTCAGTGCAACTGTTTGCACAGGTATTTCGGTGCTCAGTTCGACTGTGCGCCAGATTCATCAGTAATCCGGCAGAATTTGTCGCAAGCCTATGTTAACAATTCCCCCGCAGCCCTTTTCGTTTGTGCATTTTTTCACTCCCCACATTCAAAAAATCTGGTAACTTTTTATTTTTCCATGTACAGAGCTGTTTGTGACGGATTTATTTTCGTGAACAAATACACATTCAAAATGGTGGTATTTAATATTCCATGCCATGTACTGGGAAGCGGAGAAAAAAAAAAATTCCAAATGCAGTGAAATTGGTAAAAAAAACGCCTTGTGCCGTATCTTGTGGGTGGGATTTTACAGATTCACTGTGTCGCCCCAATGACATGTCTACTTTATTCTTTGGTCGGTACGATTACGGGATACAAATTATATAGGTTTTTATAATGTTTTCATCATTTCAAAAAATTAAAACCCCTGTTAAAAATGTTTTTTTTTAGTTATTATGAGTTTTTAAAATTTTAAAATGGCAAAAAAGTGCCATTTTCAACTATTCTCCGTTATGTGTTAAACACAGTGAAAAACTGTTATTATATTTTGATAGATTGGGCATTTTGGGAGGCGGTGACACACTAACTTGTTTATGATTTTTACTGTTTATTTATATGACATTCTAGGGAAAGGGGGGGGGGGTGATTTGATTTGGCAGTATATGGAAATGTTCCTCATATTTCGTTACAATGTGCAAATCTGGAGGACCACACCCAAAAATTAGAGTGCTCCTTTAAGCTCATAGATCATAGTAGATCATTAGGCCCCAAAACGATACAAGTCTGTGACGCATCAAAGAAGTGATCTTTATTCCTAGTGATTTAGCCATAAACTAGGTACAATCAGCAGAAGTCTATATGGATATTACTTTATTATAACCAGTCCTATGGTGCATTATTCAGGCCAGTAGCAGACACATTCTTCAGTATGTGACTCTTCTCAACCTCATGACTCCTTAGGTCATCTTTATGCAGTGTTTTTAAGTTCTTTTCTGTTGTGTAATACCGAATCTTGAGAATATAGAAGGACATCATTGAGATCCTGCCCCTTTCCTGGGAAACAGGTTGTTGATCGTTTGGATAAATTACATATATTTATCAAATTTTTTTGTAATTTTATATTTTAGTCTTAAACAGGTTATTTGCTTATCTAGATTAAGCTTGTAAATAATACATCAGTGGTATAAGGAAGGAGATTTTTTTGGTTGTGCAAGAATAAACACATTATACAAATTTGAACGTATTATGTTGCTGTGGTTTGTCTAGTAGCTGCTATGGTGGATAACTATGTGTAGTGTACTATATAGCCTGTACTTTGTTATAAACCTCTGCCCAGATTACCATAAGCATTTTGTCAAGAGAGAGCAGGCACCATATTTTGGTTGGTGTGGTTTTTCCCTCTCTGGGTTAGGACCACATAAGTACAGTCCATGGACTGTAGTAAATTAACCTTTTCAATGGATTATAGTCAGCACTAACGACTGTTAACTGGGCAGTTACTTTCATTTAGCTGTATTTTTGTTAGTTAACAGTAGATTTGTGTGGTGCAAAAGAGTAAAAACCTACCACCTTAATAATAATAATTCTTTATTTATATAGTGACACAGATTTGCAGCGACCACAGAGCTTGCCAATTGGTCCCTGTCCCAAAGGGCGCTCAAATCGAACACCTACCAGATGTTTGGAGTGTCGGGAGGGGAAAACTGGAAAAACCGGAGGAAACCCACGCAAACACAGAGAGACATACAAACTGTGCAGATGTTGACATTTTATTTTAAAAACTATGTAACGTATAATCATTTCTAGGTTTGCAAACAAGCTTAGCATCTCATTAGAGTTCCAAAGTTAGAATAAAAAGTTGTCAGAGAGCATGTGGTTATGATGTAGCAGGCCGCGACATTCCCCAATCCCACATAGGTAAGGCCCACTGGACGTGTCATTAAGAACCTTTAACTTCAGATGATCCTTCATTATGTAGGTAAAATACAGTACCGAATCCTATATTCTATGTGGTCCTATATGAAGTTGCCTTAAAGGTGGTATTCCCAAAAAAAAACAAAATTCTTAAATATACTTAGGATATAATAAAATAATAATCTTAATCAGTGCTATAACAAAAATACAGCATTTCACAGATATAATTTCAACCTGTCTCTATCAGTCCTTTTGCTCCGGATTGACCATTACTACCTTTAGATACTCCTAGAATAGCTTCGCTGACATGCAGTGCTCTCTCTCCTTTCCCTCCCCTGCATTAAAAAACCAGCTCAGACACAGGCACTTTGCTGGTAAGCAGTGTGACAAAGTAAAGCTACTCTACAAGCTACAGACAAGATAAGGCCTTGATCCGAGGGGGGGGAGGCGGGCAGAGAGGCATAGCAGGGCGAAGTGTGTTATAGGTGATCTTGATGTGTTAAACATTGTAGGGGATTCAAATTTGAGAACTTTCTTTCATGGGCAAACCCCTCTTATTTAATAAATATCATTCCTTTAATAATATATTAATCCTTGGTATTCAATCATTGGCCATTTACTGGTAATGTAGCACTGTAATATTACTGCATTGGAAGGGAGGGGGATGATGTTAAACAAATCAGAAATGTTGTGTTATTATGTCAGTCCTGATTTACGCTGAGGTCCCTTTTTGCTCTTGCACATGGAAATTTATTTATAATCCCTATGGTTGTAAGTTTCCAGATAGTTAGGAGTTTCTAAACAGACGCAAGGCCTGGGTAATCCAATGGCATCAGTCCTGCTGCAAGCTATGAATTACTGTTTTCTTGTGCACTTGGAGGTTTCTTGTTGACGTTTCATGGACTCGGGTTCTTATAACCTCTTCCTTGGATGAATTTGCTTTTCAGTCTTCAGACTTATTCTTCAGATTATTCTAAGGTCTCATCAAGGAACATATTCTCTGTACTAGAAATTGTTCAATAGGAATACTGGTAGTAATAAGGTGGGTGAGAAGATGTAGCATGCAGTAAAGAGTTGTAGAAGTCTCTTCTAAATTAGTCAGATAACAAGTCGACGTCAAATCAAATGAGAGATTTCCATTTATGACGGCCCATTTATACGTGTGGATGACTAACTTGCCAGATCATGAGTATATAATTTATGTATCTGGCCAGAGCTATACATTTTCCCCCTCTGGGACCCAGATCGTCAATAGAGCTTCCATAACCCAAGAAAGGATGCTTATGAGGGCGCACAAGATGCCATTCCTTGGAGTTATAAAAACAACAGATTCCTTGAACATAAAAAATATGAGGGTCAGGGCAACACAAGACGTTTTCCATCTTCACTCTACATCTCCCATCCCCATTGAGTCCTGAACACTCACATGTAGAATTTACGTGCCTCAGAGCTCATCATGAATGTCTATGACATGATGATGCTGACACACATGTGATGATAATCATTGTCCGGTCAAAATGCAAATCTATCCATCTTATGAGTAATTCAGTCAGTGTCTTGTATATGAGTTGGCTAGTTTGTTCCCACGTTGTTATTTCCTACCTTTTCTTTGGTGGTTTGCCAGGTATTCTTTCTCTAGCTACACCGGCCCCCTATTACAACACCTACCGCCCCCCCTTGGGTTCGGGGATCTAGAAACATTATACGCAACCGCTGTGTAGGTCAGGGTGTGCATGGTCATGTGCTGAGGATGTCTCTGGCATCCCACCAGGGAGGTCAAGGGATCTAGAACAACTTACACCTGGTCCTGTGTATGGTCAGGTGTCATGTCATGTTTGAGGATGTCTCTGGCAGGCCCTCCAGGGAGGTCAGGGTGGAGTCATTCTAGAGGATTCCGCACACCCCTCTGGGAGTCATCTAACACTACCTGGCCTGTGTATGGTCAGGGGTGTGCTGTCATGTGGGAAAGAGGATGTCTCTTCGGTCCACCGGGAGGTCGATCTAGAAACAAGCTTACTACCTGGCCTGTGGTAAATGGTCGGGTGTGCATGTCATGTGCCGAGCGAGTCTCTGGCAGTCCCACCCCAGCGGGGAGGTCAGGGGATCTAGAAACACTTACTACTGCCCTTTATGGTCAAGGTTTGCATGTCCATGCTGCTGGGATGTTTGCAGGGATTTAGACAATGCACACTACCTGTCCTGGCGTATGGTCAGTGTGCTCAGCTCTTCCAGGGTTAGAAACACACTTAACTGCCTACCTGTGTAAAGTCTGGTGTGCCTGTCATGTGCCGTGCGGACTCTGGCAGCCCCACCAGGAGGTCCACATTTAGAAACAATTACTAACTGATCAGATTTACTCCTATCACACATCTTCACAACAGAAACCGGTGTCCCTAGTCTTTGTTTTTTGTAGGCTTTAGATTGTTAGTGTTTGTATAATAGGGGGATACACTGTGTTGCTTTGCTGGATGGTACAATCACTTGTATAAGACTTTCTAGTAATGGCAGACAATGGCAGCATGAGGTGGCCAGTGGGTAGTTCAGGGACGGTTCTTCTCTCATAATAGTAGTATATACGGGTGTATCCACGTCCACTGTATGAGGTACATATATGGCCTGATGATCCCCGTAGCGCTGAGTCCTTCCTCGCGTGCATGTTGGATGGAGAGCCCTTTCACATCAGATACATATACGGTCTAGATTGGGGTAGTGTGACGATCCGGCGCCGATTGAATTCTGTTTACCGCTTGGACGCCTTTTTCAGAGGTGCGTTAATCAAATATCGTTTATCTTTACGCAAAAAAACTGGTCAAAATGCCTGTGTCCTGCTTCGGTATTCGGCGTCATTCTGGAAACGACAGCTGGAGGAGAGGTGATTGTCTAACTTTCATTAATGTTTCACTTTACTACTGCGTTTTGTAAATGCAAATTTATGTACAAATGTAACAGTATGTATGGTAACCACTTCCTCAGCTTTATGTGTTTTAAACACACTGCAAAAAGCAGGTCCAAAACACGCGGGTTCTTTTGAGGGCCGTTTTTGGGCCATTTTTTATAGTTGCGTTTTCATATCGTAAAAAAAAAAACTCATGCAGGCGTTGTTTGACAGGTTTGACCACATTATCTTATTCAAACTGGTCAAAAACGCACACATTTTTTTCCGATCTGAAAACGCACTACTAAAAAAACGGCCTAAAAACCCATTGGTCCCCACACCTTTGGCCGGCGCCAAACAGGGCGCTTTATCTGGCGCTTTTCAGAAGTCCGTTAAATTACGCAAACACACAATCAAACACCGTTGGCTCGTTCTCGATCGCCGGCGTTTCCATAGAAACCCGTGCGATCGGTTCAGGCCCTCCCCCGGGGGCGCGACTTTGTTTGCGTTTGCAAGGCAGACAAAGCGCCCTTGTGGCGCCGGCCTTAGGATGGTGATGGCAACAAGTGAGATTTTGAACGCGTTTTTGGCCAGTTCCGTCAAACGCATGCGGTTTTTTTGAAATGCATGTGTTTTTGACCAGTTTGAATAAGATAATTGGTCAAACCTGTCAAAAACACATGCGTTTTTGACGCACTGCTTAACAAAACATGCCCAAAAACACGTTCATAACTCCTCATGTGCCATCGCCTTAATTCTGCACCAGATACCATCAGACCTGGAATTATCTGACTCCAGCAGAGAACTGTCTAATTCTACTCTTGTCCACTGGTCTAAGGCGACCCTTTGTGTTCCAAAAAAATCTGCGGTTTGTAAGTAGCCCTTAATAATTATATTAAAAGCAAAACGCTGCATTTTGCAATTATTTATCTTATTGTTTTCAATTCAACACTAACACATGACGTGAATGCAGCCTTGGTCTGTTAACATTTTGCAGTTAACCTTCATTATAAAGAATTGTGGTTCAGTTTATGTGATTTTTAGGTGCTTTTTCTCTCATTTAGTAGACAAGCCATTACGGTTTGTTCATGTGTTGCAATTACAATTATCAGCTACATTGTAGTTCGGTTTTTTTTAGATGTAAGTTTCTAAGCAGGTGACTCCCAGGCCTGCTATAGCACCCAGGGGTTTCTTCATGGAATAGGTGAAAAAGCCTGGAAAATCAATCTGGGCCCTAATACTGCCTTTGCACGTGGGCTGGTGAACATGTTGTTGTTGATGTCAAATCATTGAATCAATTTGGAAATCTAATGATTTCAAATGGATTCTTGATTTACCTGAAAGACCTTAGAAAAAGTTAGGATTTTATGCTTGTAAGGCACTACTACAAATCCATTGTATGAGGATTACTTGATGGTAATTCCACAGGCGAAGAGATCTCTCGGTATTCAATATCTCCAAAGAGTTAGAGTAAATGAACAGATTGTTCGCAAAATCTAGCCAGGGAGACGTCACACACAACTCATCAGTGTGTGTTTCCCTCCCGCTATCCTTCTTGGTTGTAAACAGCAATTTACCAGAAAATAAATTCGCAAAAAGCACGATTAGCCAGGTGCAGATGGCTGACGTCACCTGAGACCCCTCTCTGCCTGCTGACCTTTAATTTATCACACACCCTGCACTGTAATGTTACCTCCTGCTCCTCCCGGCCAGGAGTCCTATGAATGCGCTCTTGCTTCCCTCAGTCCTGCGCCGCTCTGATCACACTGTCCGGTTCTTCCCACTTCCTTCCTGGCGGAGCAGTGCAGACAGATAGATGTTTGGGTGTGAATAAAGAAAAGCCGGCAATGCAGAGTGATTCATGGGTACATCTACACCATCACTTCAAAATGTGGGCCCTATCCACAGGTACAGGTCACACATACCATCTAAGCGCTGTCTATACAAGGCAGCACTGGTGCAATGGGGAGTCTGGCCCAAATGCCTTTGCAGTGAAATGTATGGGACTGTAAGGTGTGTCACCCGGCGTGTTGAAACAATGTTTTTGGGCCATCTTTTTTGACAGTTATCTCCTTACGTTAAAACTGGAAAAAGATTAATTTTAACGACTGCTAAAGGCCCAAAACATTTTCAAAAAACAGCACACACATGGCGTTTTTGGGCCTTATTTTTAGTTAGTTAAAATACGCATGCGGTTTTCATGACAGTGTTTGACCATTATCTTAATTCAAACTGGTCAAAAACCATGCTTTTTTTCCGATCTGAAAACCACACAAAAACGCCCTAAAAGTGCCATGTGTGTCACCACCCTAAGCCTCCTTCCACACTGCGAGTGTGCTGCGATGAACCTCGCATCACACTCGCAACGCAGCTGCCGGGGAACGCCACCTGCCCGAACGCTGCAAAACCCGCTGGAAGTGACACATGCTTAGTTACTCTCCTCGTGCAGCGTTCGGGCCGTGCTTCCCGGCACTTTCGTTGCTAGTTCATCGATCACAACTCGCTAGTGTGGAAAGGGGCCTTAGGTCTTATTCCACTATGTCACTATGTCACCTGGCCTGGTCTCACATTGCGCACACCTGTGACTCATGGACAGTTTGCTTGTCGCACTGAATTAACGAATAAGAAGCTTTCTTTTCTCTTAGAATGACAAGCAAGCCGAGTTCGTAGAAAACTGAGGAATTGATCTCAGAATTAATAACTTTTATTCCAATGATGCACGCAATACAAACCATAAAATTTGGCCAAAATGAAATACCACCTTTGTGAGTGCAACCATAGCGTGGGGAGGTCCGTTTACAACACAACATTGGCAGAACGATGTCAGCTCATCGTTTGGCGAGTGAAAACTGGATGATTTTCAAAAGGTTATGTCCAAATTTGTTCAGTTTAAAAGATTTTTGGTTTTTGACAGACCTGAACTAAGTTTAATTACCAATAGATCAGTGAAATCACTGGGTAGATATATAAAAAATCTGAATAGAAATGTAAAGTAATCCCCTCTCTTATTCTGTGGCCTGATAAATCTGCTGAATGATGCTGGAGTAGTTGTTTTTGTTTGTCTAGTTTACATCTGTTGCCTGGTCTAAGGACTGCCCCTCTACCAAAGGCCCACAAAAATGCCTAAAAAACGTCTAGGGTACTTTCACTTGTGCGTTTTTGATGTCCACCATGTCGTGAGGAACAGTTGCCCATGTGTCCTTTCCTCCCCTCTTTTGGCTTCAAACTACCCTCATCTGTATACTGAACAGGTGAATTGCCCTCCAATCCTCAAATGTGGGGGATGTAATTGCAGTGTGCAAGGTGCAAATTACTAAACTCCCAGAATCTGTCATAGCGACTGATATCTATAGCAGCCGTGATGGGGAACCTTTTAAGACTGAGTCGCCAAATACAAACCAAATCCCACTTATTTATTGCCAAATGCCACATTTAAGCAGTAACTTTTGCTCTCCCTTCGCTCTTACCTATCAATCGTATCATTGTCCCTAGAGCAACAATATCGTAGAAAGAGTGACACTTATTCAGGTGATCCTGAATAGGAAGAATTTACAGTTACAAATGCTTGGACACTTAAGCCTACAATTATAATAATCCGGATCCGGATCACACCTTTCCATTCCCTCCTGATTATTCTCAAGCAGCACGTTGCTTTAAGATGGCACTGAGTGCAGGGCACGTCCTGGGCTGTCAGGGAATCCATGAATATAGATTGCATCCACTTTGGTGTACTGCCCTGGGTGCCCACAGACAGGGCTCTGAGTACCACCTCTGGCCACCCGTGCCATAGGTTCCGCCACCACTATCCTATCGATAAGTTCACCCAGGTAAAAACCTCGCCTGATGTAATCGCTTGATTACTTATTAGTGTTGAATCAAATCCCTTGCACAGACTCCTCTGAAAGGACCTTTTGGGCTTCTGTAAAACAGTAGTTACTCACCGGTAATGATGTTTTGCCTCGCCCACGACGGCACCAAACCAGAGAGGGATCCGCCCCCAAGGACAGGAAAACCTGATCATTAAAAACGTGCCCTCCTACCCTGCTCAGTGCTTGCGAGACTTTGGAAAGCCATATTGTTAGTACATCAAAAACATAATATATTTCCATTATGTGTTAAAATTCATTTGCTGTTTTTTTTTTTTTTTTTTTTTGCGACAACCGGTGAACTAAACACCAAGAAAAAAAATTCTTTTTAGGAAAGAACACCCTGGGTGATATAGCCAGGGGCCGTCCGTGGTTCGAGGAAACATCATTTCGTGAGAACTACTGTTTTCCCCCCCAGCACCACGACGGCAACCAATAATTTTCATAGAAAAATTTTCAGGGGGGATAACAGAGGGAGTACCTCCCCCAAAAGACAGTTCAGAGACCCCCCCGCCACATTCAACCGACTATAGTGTTTTTACAGAAAGTGTTCAGCTAAGGAGGCATGTCTAAACTCTGCCCAAGAAGTGGCTAGTGCCCTGGGTAGAGTGGGCATGAAATTCTCTGGGGCAGATTTCTTGGCTACACTTCATCACCAACTGTATAGTATCTCAATCATCTGTGTCGATGGTTTTGGCGGAGGAGGACTTGGACCCTTAAGTTTATTTGTTCTCTTTTAGGAAGAAACAATCTGATTTACGCCAGGGACACAATTTTCCTGTGATGTAGATGTCTCTGGCAGTCCCACCAGGGAGGTCAGGGATCTAGAAACACTACCTGACCTGTATATGGTCAAGGTGTGCATGTCATGTGCTGGGGATGTTTGCCAGGGATTTAGAAATGCCTACTACCTGTCCTGGGTATGGTCAGGGTGTGCATGTCATGTGCTGAGGATGTCTCTGGCAACCCCTCCTGGGAGGTCAGGGATCTAGAAACACTACCTGGCCTGTGTATGGTCAGGGTGTGCATGTCATGTGATGAGGATGTCTCTGGCAGTCCCACCAGGGAGGTCAGGGATCTAGAAACGCTTACTACCTGACCTGTGTATGGTCAGGGTGTGCATGTCATGTGCTGAGGATGTCTCTGGCAGTCCCACCAGGGAGGTCAGGGATCTAGAAACACTACCTGACCTGTATATGGTCAAGGTGTGCATGTCATGTGCTGGGGATGTTTGCCAGGGATTTAGAAATGCCTACTACCTGTCCTGGGTATGGTCAGGGTGTGCATGTCAGCTCTTCCAGGGGGTTAGAAACACACTTACTGCCTCACCTGTGTATAGTCAGGGTGTGCATGTCATGTGCCGGCGAGACCTCTGGCAGCCCCACCAGGGAGGTCAGACATTTAGAAACAATTACTAACTGATCAGATTACTACTGAAGTCACATCTTCACAGAAAACCGGTGTCCTAGTCTGTTGTTTGTAGGGCATTAGATTGTTAGTGTTTGGATAACTAGGGGAGATACACTTGTGCTTTGCTGGATGGTAAATCACTTGTATAAGACTTTCTAGTACATGGCAGACGATGGCAGCATGATGGTGCACAGTGGTGTAGTTCAGGACATGTCTCTTCATAATAGTAGTATAAGGGTGTATTCACGTCACTGTATGAGGTACATATATTGGCCAGATGTACATCCCCTGTAGGTGGCTGCAACCGTTCCGTGTTCAATCTTCGGCCGTGTGGCATTGTTTTCTATGGAGATGGGAGGGGTGAGCATCACTTTCCTCTCCATCACGACTGACATATACCTGCCGTCATAGAACATGTGGGGTAAGGTTTGTGTTTATCTGTATCCGATGCTTATGTTTGGCACAGTACTTGAATGTACTTTGATTTATCCACCTCTGTGTAGACTTGCCCATTTATTACAGAATGGTCTTAATCTGACAATATAATGCGTTTTCAGTCCCTTTAAAAACGGCCCCAAAAAAAACTGGTTCAAAATGCCATGTGTGCCGCTGGCCTTCGGGTGCGTTCATATCTGCGTTTTCATTGCGCTTGAAACGACAGCTGAGGAGAGGTGATTTGTCTAATTACATTACTGTTCACATTTACTATGCGTTTTGTAAATGCAAATGTTATGTTAACAAATGTAAACAGTAATGTAATTGGGTAAACCACTTCTCAGCTGTTATGTGTTTTAAACACTGCAAAATGCAGGTCAAAACACGCGTGGTGCTTTTAGGCCGTTTTTGGGCCCTTTTTTAGTTAGTGCGTTTTCAGATCGTAAAAAAAAAACTCATGCGTTTTTGACAGGTTTGACCAATTATCCTAATTCAAACTGGTCAAAAACGCACGCATTTTTTTCCGATCTGAAAACGCACTACTAAAAAACGGCCTAAAAACTCCATATGTCCCCACCCTTAGGGTGATGGCACAAGTGAGATTTTGAACGCGTTTTTGGCCAGTCCATCAAACGCATGCGGTTTTTGAAAATGCATGTGTTTTTGACCAGTTTGAAATAAGATAATTGGTCAAACCTGTCAAAAACGCATGCGGTTTTTGACGCACTGCTTAAAAACATCCCAAAAACACGTTCAGAACTCCTCATGTGCCATCGCCTTAATTCTGCACCAGATTCATCAGACATGGATTAATCTGATGCAGCAGAGAACTGTCTAATTCTACTGTACACTGGTCTAAGGACTGACGCCTTTGTGTTCCAATAAAAATCTGCGGTTTGTAAGTAGCCCTTAATAATTAATATTAAAAGGCAAAACGCATGCATTTTGCAATTATTTATCTTATTGTTTCAAAATTCAACACAAACACATGACGTGAATGCAGCCTTGGTCTGTTAACATTTTGCAGTTAACCTACATTATAAAGAATTGTGTTCAGTTTCCATGTGATTTGAGGTGCTTTTTCTTCATTTAGTAGACAAGCCATTACGGTTTGTTCATGTGTTGCAATTACAATTATCAGCTACATTGTAGTTCGTTTTTTTTTTTTTAGATGTAGTTTCTTAAGCAGGTGACTCCCAGGCCTGCTATAGCCCAGGGGTTCTTCAATGGAATAGGTGAAAAATGCCTGGAAAATCAATCTGACCCTAAATACTGTCCTTTGCACCGTGGGCTGGTGAACATGTTGTGTTGATTCAAATCATTGAATCAATTTGAAATCTAATGATTTCAAATGGGATTCTTGATTTACCTGAAAGACCTTAGAAAAAGTTAGGATTTTATGCTTTGTAAGGCACTAAATCAAGAATCCCATTACTGCATTTGTAGTAATTCCAAGAGGCAAAGATGTATTCAGTTAGAGGGAACCTGTCATCAGGAGCCCTCTTTCTGGCTCCTCAATGTCTCCAAAGAGTTATAGTAAAACTGAACAGGATTAGTTCGCAAAATCTAGCCAGGGAAGCGTCACACCTGAATGCAGTGTGTGTTTCACATAGACACAATGTTAGAAAGGATATTTCATTGGATCTTGGGTTGTAAACAGCAAATTTACAAAGAAAATATTACAAAAATGCAGATTAGCCAGAGGTGCAGAGGCTGACGTCACCTGAGCGCCTCTCTGCACTGCTGACCTTTAATTTATTCACACCCTGCACTGTAATGGTACCTCCTGCTCCCGGCCAAGGAGCTAGGATGCAGCTCTTGCCCTCTCCCTAGCCGCGGCTCTGATATCACTGGCCGGTTCCCAGCTCCTCTGGCGGGAGCAGGCAATACAATTAGTGTGGGTGTGAATAAAAGAAAAGCCGGCAATGCAGAGTGATTCATGGGAACATCTACCATCAGCTTCAATGTTGGGCCCTATCCACAGGGTACAGTCACACGTACCGCTAGCGCTGCAATTACAAGTGCAGCACTGGTGCAATGGGGAGTCTTTGCCCAAATGCCTTTGCAGTGAAATGTATGGGACTGGTAAGGGTGATGGCACACGTGTTGAACCTGTTTTTGGGGCACATGCGTTTTTGACAGGTTTGACCAATTATCTTAGTTAAAACTGGACAAAAACAGATTCATTTTTTAACGGACTGCTTAAAAACGGCCCAAAAAACATGTTCAAAATGCACACACATGGCGTTTTTGGGCCATTTTTAGTTTTCAGATAGTAAAATACGCATGCGGTTTTTCATGACCGGTTTGACCAATTATCTTAATTCAAACTGGTCAAAAACGCATGCGTTTTTTCCGATCTGAAAACGCACTACAAAAAACGGCCCTAAAAGTGCCATGTGTGTCACCACCCCAAGTCTTTCACTTATGTCACTAATGTCACCTGACCATGGGCTCACAGGTGCCCAGCTGTGACCATGGACAGTTTGCTGTCCACTGGAAGTAAACATAGAAGCTTTCTCTAGAATGACAGCAAGCCGAGTTCCAGAAAACTGAGGAATTGATATCCAATTTATAACTTTTCATGATGCAAGCAATAACATAAATTTGCCAAAATGAGAATACCCCTTTGTGAAGTGCAAACATAGCCTTGGGGTCCTTTTACACAAACATGGCAGAAAGTGTCAGCTTCATCAGTTTGGCGAGTGAAAAATGGATGATTTTCAAAATGTTATGTCCAAATTTGTTCAGTGTAAAGATTTTGGTTTTTGACAGACCTGAAAAAGTTTAATACCAATAGATCAGTGAAATCACTGGGGGAGATATATAAAAAATCTTGAATAGAAGAGTGTAAAGTTAGACTCCCCGCTCTTATTCTGTGCCTGATAAATCATGCTGAATGATGTCTGGAGTAGTTGTTGTTTGTCTAGTTTACATCTGGTGCCTGGTCTAGGACATGCCCCTCTACCAGAGGCCATAAGAATGCCCAAAAAAACGTCTAGGGTGCTTTCACATATGCAGTTTTTGATGTCCAAACATGTCGTGGAGTGAACAGTGCCCAATGTGTCCCTCCCCTGCTTTTGGCTTCAAACCCTGCATCTGATATACTGAACATGTGAATTTGCCCTCCAATCCTCAAATGTGGGGGATGTAATTGCAGGTGCAAGGTGCAAATTACTCCAGAATTCTGTCATAGGCAGACTGATATCTTATAGCCGTGATGGCGAACCTTTTAAAGACTGAGTGCCAAAATACAACCAAATCCCACTTATTTATTGCAAAATGCCAACATTTAAGCAGTAACTTCTTGCTCCCTTCGCTCTTACTATCAATCGTATCAGTGTCCTAAGAGCAACAATATCGTAGAAAGAGTGACAAATTCAGGGTATCCTGAATAGGAAGAATTTACAGGCTTGGAACTGAAGCTACATTGATAATCCGGATCAGGATCACACCTTCCCATTCCTCCTGTAGTCTCAAGCAGCACTGTTGCTTTAAGATGGCACTGAGTGCAGCAAGTCCTGGGCTGTCAGGGAATCCATGAAGATAGATTGCATCCACTTTGGTGATTGCCTGGGTGCCCACAGAAAGGGCTCTGAGTACCACCTCTGGCACCCGTGCCATAGGTTCGCCACCACTATCTTATAGGATAAGTTTCACACAG
This sequence comes from Engystomops pustulosus, assembly GCA_019512145.1. Taxonomy (NCBI): domain Eukaryota; kingdom Metazoa; phylum Chordata; class Amphibia; order Anura; family Leptodactylidae; genus Engystomops; species Engystomops pustulosus. Next base: position 125,530,675 of record CM033643.1, read on the forward strand.
GTAAAAACATCGCCTGATGTAATCGATTGATTACAATTAATTAGTGTTGAATGCAAATCCCTTGCACAGACTCCTCTGAAAGGACTTTTGGCTTCTGTAAAAACAGTAGTTACTCACCGGTAATGATGTTTCCTCGAACCACGACGGCACCAACCAGAGAGGGATCCGCCCCCAGGGACAGGAAACCTGAGCATTAAAAAACGTGCTCCTCCTACCCTGCCTCAGTGCTTGCAGAGACTTGGAAGAGCCATATTGTTAGTACATCAGAAAACATATATATTTCCATGTATGTGTAAAAATTCATTTCTTTTTTTTTTTTTTTTTTGAGGACAGCCTTTTACTAACACCAAGAAAAAAATCTTTTTAGGAAAGAACACCCTGGGTGGGAATATACCAGGTGCCGTCGTGGTTCGAGGAAACATCATTATCGGTGAGGAACTACTGTTTTCCCCAGCACCACGACGGCACCAGAGATTTTCAGAGAAAAATTTCAGGGAGGGATAACAGAGGAGAGTACCCTCCTCCCAAAAGAAAGTTCAGAAGACCCCGCCACATTCACCCTATAGTGTTTAAAGAAAGTGTGATCTAAGGAGGCATGTCTAAACTCTGCCCAAGAAGTGGCTAGTGCCCGGGTAGAGTGGGCATGAATATTCTCTGGGGCAGATTTCTTGGCTACTTCATAAGCCAACTGTATAGTATCTCTAATCCATCTGGCGATGGTTGCGGAGGAGGACTTGGACCCTTAGTTTATTTGTTCTCTTTTTAGGAAGAAACAATCTGATTTACGCCAGGATTTTCCTGTGATGTGTCGTCCTTGTGGCTTTCTTGGGAGTATCTTCTCCCTAAAACCATTAAAAAGGATTTCCATCAGAACATTAGTATGAAAAAAACACCCCAGCCGGGTAACTCACCACACCTCTATTACCGGAGTTGGGTTTTTCAGGGGTTCAGGGAGCTCACGCTTGTCTGCCATTCTCCTGGCCAGCACTGGAAAGCACCGCATGCTTCTTGTTGCATGGTGCTTAAATTGAAAACCAGGCCGCACCCCCTTCCAGTTCACTGCTGATGTGTTGGTTGCTGGCTCATTTACATATACACATATGTAAATAACAAATGTGGCCCAACATTCTTCTATACTTTTCTGGTCAGCATCCCCAGGAGGAGGCTATATCCCCCGGGGTCCCCCCTGGCTTACTTGGCGTCTCGCTCCGGGCCGGAGCTGTATGCCGACACAACCCGGAAGTGAAGTCGTGACTACTTCCGGTCGCGCGACTCCCGGCTGCTATACTGAAGAGGTAGCGTGGAGGAGAAGCAGCGCCAAACAGGAGGGAGAGGCTCGCGTGGAGCCGCCATATCCACGGCAGAGAAGCGAACAGTGCTGCCAGACGATGCGGTGAGCCCGTTTCTGTGGGCACCCGGCGGAACCAACCAGAGGTTCTCATCCAGCGCACTCTCAGGTCCCTTCCAGGGACAGGAAACCACTGAGGCAGGGTAGGAGGAGCACGTTTTTTATGCTCAGGTTTCCTGTCCCTTGGGGCGGATCCCTCTCTGGTTGGTGCCGTCGTGGTGCTGGGGAAATTTTGTTGAGGGCTATGCTCCATTAGAGAACCAATCAGGCAAATTATGAAAATATATTTAGTTTTCAGGGTAAACTGCCATTAGAAAGCATTGCCCCCTATCCCTTTATTTTCCATCTACATGCCTGTAAACTTGAGCAATGAGGTCCTAAAGCTGTATGCAAATGACCTGAGAGATCTGCAATGACTCATTAGCATATTTGGCTGTCCAGCTTGAGTGGACTGTACAGCCACACCCCCAGTGCATGACTGACCGCCTGTATAAAGATGTGACACTCCTGGTGCTGGCTGCCTCTACTTCCTGGCAGTCACACCCCCTGCAGCCTGTGTGTGTATTCAACAGCTCCAGGATACAGCCATGTATATAGAACGTCAGATACTTCCGTAGCAGAGCACAGCAGTTCACACTTGTGTAGGTGTCTGTCTCACATGTGTATAGCAGAACATATCAGCAGATAAAGCACAGACACTAGAAATGCTTTACTGAACATTACACAGACATGAGCAGGGGGAGGAGAAGATGATTTTACAATGATTGTATGAATTGACTACATAAAGGCTGGGATGGAATCCTTGTGAGCTGCTCCAACAGGTAGCGGTAACACGACTAGTAACAGAGAGCTGATGACGGGTGTCCTTTAAGCTGCCAGCTAACGTCAAATAAACTTTTACATGTTGCAGATTGAGGCATAAATGTAACTCGCTGACGTCCAGGTACTTGATGTGTGTTAGTATTTTAACCCAAGGTTGTGACGGCGAACCTTTTAGTGGCTGAGTGCCCAAACTGCAACCCAAAACCCCCCTTAATTATTGGGAGGTACCAGCATTAAAGCAGCAACTTATTGCTCCCTGTTTCTCAACGTTCAATCATACTGGCCTCATGAGGACAAGAGGGGGAAATTTGCATCATTTTAGCTTCTTTCCAGTGTCGCTCTGTACACAGAGAATCGTGGGGCCAACAGAATGTCCTTCTGGCCCTGTCTACTCATTCTCCCTCTTCTTACATTCCCAGGCAGTGAAGTAAATATCACTTTAACATATGATTGAAAGCAGCATCTTTTAAGGTGCTTGGAACTGTAGGAGGATTCTTTGAGTCCTGTCTGGTGTGCTGGGGGTTGATGGCCCTGGTGCCCAAAGAAAGGGCTCTGAGTACCGCCTCTGGCACTCGTGCCATAGGTTTGCCACCACTGCCTTAGGGGTCTGAAAAAGAAGTTTAAAAAAAAAAAAACTTCTCCCCTTCCCCTGAATTGATATTAAAATAGTAAAAATTTTGTTTTGGTATCAGCGCATTTCCAAAATGTCCAATCTATCAAAGTGACTATTAGGGTGATGGAACACGTGGTGTTTTGAACTCGTTTTTGAGCAGTCCATCAAGTGCACGCATGGATTTTTTTGACAGGTTTGACCAATTATCTTAGTTAAAACTGGACAAAAACAGATTCATTTTTATGGCTCTGTTTCTGGCCGCCAAAAAGCAAAACGGCGGGAGATGCCATTTTCTCGAGCGGGCGAAGAATTCGTCCGAGCAACGAGCAGTTTCGAGTACGCTAATGCTCGAACGAGCATCAAGCTCGGACGAGTATGTTCGCTCATCTCTAATTACAATGTGTGATTTGCACATTGTAATAGATGATGTGCAAAATCCCCATATACTGCCATACTGTAGTATATGCAGTATATGGTAGGATCAATTAGACATCCTAGGGTTAAAGTACCCTAGGGATCTGAAAAATAGTAAAAAAAAAAAAAAAAAAAGTTAAAAAATAAAATAAAAAAAAACCCCTAAAAATTCTAACCCCCTTTCCCTAGAACTGATGTAAATATAAATACCGTATATTCCGGCGTGTAAGACGACTTTTGAAGACAGAAAAATCTTCTGTCTTCTCTGGGGTATTCACGGCGGCGGTCGGGTCCCGGTGCATGGAGAGGGCTAACGGGCCGAGCCCTCTCCATAGCCGGTAAGTCTTTGCTGCATATTGCAGCAAAGGCTTACCGGTAACACCCGCGAACGGTGCTAGCACCGATCGCGGGTGTTTTCACAGCGATGGCTGCCGGCAGCCTCAAAAAGCTTCCAATACCCTCACCCTCCCCTCTCCAGAGACTTTTATGGAAAAAGCTGCTTTTATGTTTTTCCCGCTTCCCAGTACACGCCATGGAATATTAAATACTGTCACTATGAAGTGCAATTTGTTAGGCAGAAAATAAGCCATAACACAGCTCTTTATGTGGAAAAATAAAAAAGTTATAGATTTTTGAAGTTGGGGAGTGAAAAATGGAAGTGAAAAAACTAAAAAAGGCCAAGTCGTTAAGGGGTTAATTAACACACAGACGCAGCGCAGCACCACTGCTTCTGCCCCTGTCTGTTGCATGCAGCTGCACAGGTCACGCGATTGATGTCACTGCGTGACCTGTGTAGTGTGGAGGAGAGTCAGCGTGTACTTCATCAGCTGTCAAGTCTCCATTTCACCATGCAGCTCCACGGCTTGCTTAGTTAAAGAGGTGCGGAGTAGTAACTTCACTATTCAGCACCTCTACACCAAGTTACTGAAGGCTGGGGACAGAAACCTACTGTTATTTTTTTTTTTAACTATAGAGTCGCAAGCATTAATTCTATCACTAAGGCAGGCTGGAGGCTTCATTGTATGAATGGGTCAGTCATTATAAGTATAAAACAGGCTGGGGACATTAATTCTATACCTGAGGCAGGCTAGGGGCATTCATTTTATTGCTGGTGCAGGCTGCGGGCATTCATTTTATGACTGGGGAAAGCTGGGGGCATTATGCTATGTCTGGAGTAGGCTGGAGGCATTTTTCTATGTCTGGGGTAGGCTGGGGGCATTATTCTATGTCTGGGCAGGCTGGGGCATAAATTCTATGTCCGGGTAGGCTGGGTCCATTAATTATATGGTTGGAGCCATTAATTCCATGTCTGGAGTAGGCTGGGACCATTAATTTGTCTGTGGCAGGCTTGGGGCCATTAATTCTATGTCTGTGGCAGGCTAAGGCCATTAATTCTATGTCTGGGGCAGGCTAAGGCCATTAATTCTATGTCTGGGGCAGGCTGGGGCCATAAATTCTATTTCTGGGGCAGGCTGGCGCTATTATTTCTATGTCTGGGGCAGGCTGGGGCCATTAATTCTATGTCTGGGGCAGGCTGGGGCCATAAATTATATCTCTGGGACAGAATGGGGCCATTCATTCTATGTCTGGGGCCATTCATTTTATGTCTAGGGCAAGCTGTAGGCATTAATTTTATGATCGGGGCAGGCTGGGGTCATTATTATTAAGCCTTGGTCATAGTAGAAGCTGAGTCAATACTGGGGGTTAAGGGGCTTAAAGGAGAGAAAGAAGAAATAAATTATACTTACCATTACATTATGTTAAATTATCGGGGGCTCTCTAAAGCTCTATTACAGTATTTGGGGAACAGTATTGGTGGTAGCAGAAGAAGGGACAGATAAGGGACAATGGGAAAGTGGAGAACATAAGATGTCTGTGTGGTAAACTCTGCAGGAATGCTGTGTACCTGGAGGAAGAGACAAGGTGATGGTGGAACTAATGGAGAAGATAAGGAACAAGTAAAATCCGAGGATACATCACCTGAGGTCATTGGATGCAATATGTATGGATCGCTCATGCGTTTACCTGTAGGTGTATATGATAAATACTGATTTTTTAATGTTTGTTTCAGTGTATATATATGTAGTATTATAGTAGATTTATTCTTGTACATAGGAGCAGTATTATAGCAGTTATATTCTTGTACATAGGGGGAAGTATTGTAGTAGTTATATTCTTGTACACAGGGAGCAGCATTATAGTAGTTATATTCTTGTACACAGGGAGCAGTATTATAGCAGTTATATTCTTGTACATAGGGGCAGTATTATAGTAGTTATATTCCTGTACACAGGGAGCAGTATTATAGCAATGCCCTCATACAGCTCTGTACATGTAGAAATAAGTAGGATTTTTGAAAATGGAGAGAAAAATTAAAACAAATTGTAAACGGGCCTTGGCGGGTAGGGGATTGTTTGGGTAAAGCTTCATTCACACACGGTATGCCCGCCATGCGGGCAGGCTCTATCTTTTCCTGCTGTGTACCGCCACTGGGGATGTCCCCGCAGGTGGCCATGTGAATGAGCCCTAAGGTTAATTTGGATATTTTAATTTTTTTTTTTTTTTTAATTTACAATTGTTGGCCACTAGAGGGAACAATGGAACTGTGTAAAATGCACTGTACTCTGCAATTTTACTTTTTTTTTATTTTGTTCATTCCTTCACTATCAGATTGTGCTGGCTCACAGCAAGCATGCATGCATGAATGAAGTGCAAGTCCGAAAACAAACCTGCTATCAATGCTATTTTTTTTTTTTTTACAACCGTTTGCCATTTTGAAAAATATAAAAAAAAAAAAAAAAAAAAAATTAAAGTGATCAAAGTGCCATTTTTAACTTTGGGTGCTATTTTCCGTTACGGGGTTAAACGCAGTGAAAAACTTGTTATATTTTGATCTTGTATTTGATGTTTAGATGATGCGTTACCAAATGTGTTTGATTTTTACTGTATATTTACTTCTAGGGAAAGGGGAGTGATTTTTTTTTTTTTTTTTTTTTTTTTTTTTTAATTTTTACTATTTTCCAGACTCCCTAGGGTACATTAACCCTTGGCTGTTTGATCCTACCATATGCTGCCATATTAAAGTATGGCAGTAGATGGGGATTTCCCTCGTTCATTACAATGTGCAATTAGCACATTGTAATTAATGGGTTAAAATAACTAGACAGCCTCGGTTCTTCAGAAGACCTGAGGCTGTCATAGCAACGGGTCGCCGCTCCCTGATGATGGGGAGTGACTTTCTTTGGTGCCGCCATCTTTTTGAAGCCGTCAGCAGGATAACACCCATGTGTTACCGGTAAGTCTTTAAAATAATTCTTTATTTATATAGCGCACACAGATTATGCAGCAAAGACTTGCCGGCTATGGAGAGGGCTCAGCCATTGAGCCCTCACCATGTACCTGCACCCGACACGCATTGAATTGCATGGCGCGCGTTGGTAAGGGGTTAAATTGGAATAACCATGCTAGAATTGGTAATTTTTGGCGGCAAAAAGATGAATAGAAAAAAAAATTCCTATGGCTTCCTGAATGGGCATTAAAACTTACTATACTAATACTGACATATAGTACTTGCTTTTGAGACTTAAAGGTCAAAATTGTCTTCTGTAGCTACTGTACAATAGCTCATACACATTCAAAATGAGAACTCTAGCATTGGAGCCACAAACTATTAATACACAAAAATGGATATTCCCTTTAAAGCAAGAGAACTTGTTGCCACATTTTTAAGAAATGCAGCTAGTAACAGGTCCCCACTTATGCCACCCTTTTAGCTTAAAATATTTTCCCTCACATCCCCATAAAATCAACTTTGTTTTCTTACCTGGTATACAGCTGTAAGTCAGAGTGGCCTCCTTGACCTAGTCAGCAGCTCCTTATGCCTCTCGCCATTCAGAACTTCATGTCATGTGACTAGGTTGATGCCATCTAAGATCCTTTACCCTCTGACACTTGCAAAATATACCCCATGTATGCATATGATCACATGTTCCCTGTAAACACCACTGTTAACTGTCTAATGTTGACCATTGCAGCCTGGAAGTAAAGTTTTCGGTAAATTACTGTCTTCCAGAGGTCATCTAAGTCAGGAGTCCTGAAGTCAAGGACTGTCCCTAATGTTTTACAACAAAACAATGGGATTTAGCTGTGGAATTTGATGTGCAGTTTACACATAGACTTGCACTTTAAACATCAGTCACAAATTGAAATGTATTTTAACATGAGAATCCAGGAATTATTACTAGGGATGAGCAGACCTGTACAGCAAAGTCCGGGTTCATAGCAAACTGCAAGTTCAGGTCCCCCGAATGTGTTCCTTTTAATAATGGGTTGTCCTTTTTCTATGTAGTACAGACATAACCTGCATTCTGAAATGGTAAGGAGAGCAGCCTCCAGTCCCTTGCTGTAATGTGGCGATGAATCTCTCAGTAGTTGAGACTTGGGACATGTTTTATAGCTTCACACTTCAGTCGCATCTCTGTAAATTGTTGCAAACTGAATCAACCAGCACCTTTCTTGGGTGTTCTAACAATTGTGTTACTTCAAGGGTTTTTTTTTTTCTTTTCTTCTAGGTTAAAACAGGCCTGAAACCCCTAGAGGAAAGACGGGGAATTCTTAACATTCTTTAGAGGGGAAAGGTTATAGCTGAGGGAATGGCAGCCAGCTCTGTATGAAGTGAGGAAAATGGCACTGGCATAGAAGGAATGTTTAGCGGACGCCTTATGCCAGAGTTAATAGTAGAGATTAGTGGGCTCAGCTTCCCTCCCTAGGCTGCAGTGTAAAATGAAAGCTAGAATATGACTGGTTGTTTTATTTTCTCCTGAAATACCCAGCTTTGTTAGATCATGTACTGACAGGGTGACGGTGCATACCACAGCTTGCACGTGCTGCGATTACGTTACACTTCCATTTTCACTGTAACAAACGATATCTACTTGTATTTGAAATGTAAAATGCTAATTGGTCAAGGTTGTACAGTTAAATGATCAAAAAAGGAATTTTACTGTGTGACTTGCTTTTGCAACTAGTTCTGTGTGCAAAACCAGGGTTCCCAAAAAAATGGCCATTTGAATTTCTGCCTTGGTTGACAACTCGGGGTGTGGTCACACATCGTATTTAATGCATGTGTTTAAAAACTCAGGCAAATCTCTCCAGCTGTTGGCATATTTAAACAGCTGTTGACACTTGTATTTACAAATCGCAACTGTTAACACATTACCTACGCTTGTAATGTCAGTTTTCAGCACACTTCTATGATTCTGGAGCATCTTCTCTTAGAACTGAGCATTGTACAATTCCCTGCCATTACAACTGGGCATTCCCTTGTCTCTGTAGCATGTAAGTACAGTACATAATTTGTTTTCAACAGGGCAGAGTTTTAACCCCCTTAAGGACGGCCATTTTGTAGCTTAAGGCTCAGCCTGATTTTCATTTATTTTTTGACATGCGTCGCTTTATATGGTTTTGAACACTGTTACTTATCAGAGCGTTTTTTTTTTTTTTTTTTCTGGATAATTAATTTATTTTGCTATCACGCGGCTTACAAATCGAATATAACTTTTCCGGATTTTCAAAATTTACTATTTTGGGGATAAACACAGTTTTGAATGAAATGTTACACATTTAGTATCAAAACCCCCTATATAATCAACCCATTTTCAAATCTGCACCTCTCAAAGTATCAGAAACCGCTTTTAGGAAGATTGTTAACCCCTTGAGATCTTCATAGTAATTGAATCAAAATGAAGGTGAAATTTAGAATGATCAAATTGTGTCGGTTATACGTTCATTTAGCCCTAAAATTTACACCTTTCCAAAAGATAAAACCCACCATACAATTTGTTCTACAATTCCTCCCGAGTACAGAGACCCCCGACATGTGGTCTTTTCTTGTTTTATGGGGGGCACAGTGAGGCGCAGAAGGAAAGGATGGACCTGCAGCTGCCAGGATTTTAGTTTCCTCATTGGCCCCTTTTGTAGGCTATAAAATTTTAGCTTTTTCGTTAATGGGGCCATGTGGTTTTTTTTTGTTTTTTTTTTTGGGATGAGATGCTTTTTCCAGTGTTACCACTTTGGGGTTGGTATCCCCTATTGAAAATTTATGACCTTTTGAGGGTGGGGGGGCAGGAGTAGAAAAGCATCAATTCTGTACTGGATTTTTTACATTTACCATATAACCTAATAATCATATCTTTATTTTACAGGGATACCATACATGAATATTTTTTTTCTTTTAGCATTTTCATTGGCAAAGTTCAATGCGTGACTGATAGATTTCAAGGCACCTTAAAAGCACATGGGTCCACGTTTATCAAGCCTTATATGCCTGGAACCAAATGCAAGCCATGAAATGGGGATTATGCCCATTTCTCCCCTTGTGCCACAGCTATGGGGAAGGGGGAGAGCTATGGTGCAATTCTATGCCAGCTCGGCCCCTCTGGATAAATGCAGTGGCAACATCCTACGCTGGTGCAGTTATCACCAGTGTATAATTGTGTCCCATGCGTTTAGTGCAGAAACTGTATTGGCCTAGTGGATGGTATTTCCACACATCCAATGCATGTGCTATGTTTGTCTGGTTTCTTTTATACATTGGCAGCATGCTAATCCACTACTACAGAGTACAATGTTCACAATCAAACTCAGCATAAGCATTTATTAACACGTTGGTTAAAATCTCATTGATGCATCTCCATTGCATCATCGGTTCTGATGTGGTTTTGGGTGTTGATCAGGTTTTAACTGTAACGTGTGAACACTATTTAAATTTGTTTGTTGCTGTGAAATTACTGTTGTGTGAATCCCACATCCATTCTGCTGTGCTGTAATCTTGTACTTTTCTGAAACATGAAAGCAGTAGACTTTGTGCACTTACAGATGGCTAAATCCTAGGAAAATCTTAGTTGTACTGTATTTGCACTATATAGTACACCGGCAAACTAGTTCCTAATAAACACACTCCAGCCTCCGCTCATTTTGTAAGCTGCTACACACGCGCACAATAAATCTAGGTATCTATCTTGCCCATGATGGGGCATCTGAAATGATCAACCCTTTCCCCCGCCTCTATTTATGAACCACTGCTCTTAACCTCTTTTCACCTGGAGGAGGTTTATGCTAGAAGGCATATTTCATATCTGAGTGAAGGGTAGTATAATATGGTAAAACCTGTTTACTTCCTCATACCTTTCCAGCTATCTTCATCTTGAAATGTATGCATACTGCACTTTATTGCATTGTTACTGGTGGGGCATCAAGCACAATCGATTGGCTCTTTCTTGCAGTAAAACCATTGCATAACTTTCTCCCTGTTTTATGTGTGGGTGGGTTTGGTTTTTTTTTTCTGAACTCTTACCTAAATGTATATATTGTCCTTTTTCCAGGGTGTATCAAAGATGAGCTGGAAGAGTGCCTGGTCTGGAGATTTAATGCTACAATGAGGACTCACACCCGGGGAGCCCCCAGTGTGTTTTTTATATATATGATTTGTTGTGCCACTGCACATGGTGCAGAGAAGGGTACAGATGCTCAAATCCAATTCCTTAATGCAAAATATGATGGCTACCCCATGCTGTATTTTTCAAAGGGTGAAGTGGAGAAGCTTCGTGCCCAAGCAGCAGGCACCCACCAACACATTGCATCTCGCATTACTAAAGCAGCTCATACAATGCTTACTAACCCCACTGAATACCTCCCTCCTTGGGATCCAAAGGACTTTTCTGCCAGATGGAATGAAATTTATGGAAACAACCTGGGAGCATTGGCAATGTACTGTGTCTTAAATCCCGATGATACTGAAGCCATAGGCCTGGCACGAGAATACATGGAGAGAATGGCTGCACAGCCTAGTTGGTAGGTTCATATTTTCTTTAACTATTTAATTTAGATGGTTTCGCTGCGAGATATGAAGACTTTTCTGCAATGTGTGCAGATCTCCTTAGAATGTCGGGTCATACTTGCATCATGTATCAGTTGGTACTTTTTTGTATTAGTTGGGTAAGTGCCTTAAAACTCTGTAGCCCTTAAATTTGGCAAATGGCTTTTCTAACAGTTGAATAGAACAAGAATTTGTATACAATGGGGAAGATTTATCAAGCTAATGCAGGCAAAACTTGTAAAGCGATACAACACCAATACTATGTTTGAAATTTTTACGTTACCCTTTCCTGCACAGTCTGTAAATGTTAAGAGTTTCAGCCCATTGAAGTAAAGCATTTCGAAGGGTAACTTCCCCCACCTCCTCCTTTGAGGGTACATAGAAATAAGGTGCCTGTTGATGTACAGCATGTCTTACTTTTATTAAGTCTCCTTGTTTGTTAAGAGGGTTTTGCATTTGGATTACACTACTGAATATACAGATTATAGAAGAGCAGTCTAGAATAAAATTTGCATGTATCTGCCATCCTGCCTTGTCCAGATGTCCTGAATTGAGTTAAGTAACACTTTTAGACCCTACCTGCCTTGGTATGGGTCGGGGATGTGCATGTCATTGAGAGGATGTTTGGCAGTCCACCACGAGGGTAGGGGGGATCTCTGAGAAAGCACTACCTGACCTGTATATGGTCAAGTGTGTGCCATGTCATGTGCTGGGGGGATTTGCCAGGGGATTTAGAATGCCTAACTACCGTCCTGGGTATGTCAGGGTTTGTGCATGTCATGTGCTGAGGATGTCTCTGGCACACCCCTCTGGGAGGTAAGGGATCTAGAAACACTACCTGGCCTGTGCTTGTCAGGGGTGTGCTGTCATGTGGGAATGAGGATGGTCTTGCGTACCCACAGGGAGGTCAGGGACTAGAAACGCTTACTACCCTGACATGTGTATGGTCAGGGTGTGAATGTCAATGTGCTGAGGATTTCTCTGGCAGTCCCACCAGGGAGGGTCAGGGACAGAAACACATACCTGACCCTGTATATGGTCAAGGTTTGCATGTCATGTGTGGGGATGTTTGCAGGGATTTAGACATCTACTACCTGTCCTGGGTATGGGCAGGGTGTGCTGTCAGCTCTCTCCAGGGGGTTAGAAACACACTATGCCTCACCTGTGTATAGTCAGGGTGTGCATGTCATGTGCCGCGGACTATGGCAGCCCCACCAGGGAGGTCAGACATTTAGAAACAATTCTAACTGATCAGATTACTCTTGAAGTCACACATCTTCCACAGAAAACCGGTGTCCTAGTCTGTGTTGTTTGATGGCAGTAGATTGTTAGTGTTTGTATAACTAGGGGGATTACATGTAGCTTTGCTGGAGGGTAAATCACTTGATAGACTTTATAGTACATGGCACGACGATGGCACATGAGTGCACAGGTGGTGTAGTTTCAGGAAATGTCTCTTCAAATAGTAGTATATAACGGTGTGTTATTCACGTCACGTACGAGGTACATATATTGGCCGAGACATCCCCTGTAGCGTGGCTCGCAACCGTTCCGGTTCAATCTTTCGGCCGTGTGGCATTGTTTTCTATGGAGATGGAGGGTGAGCTCACCTTTCCTCTCCATCACGAACTGACATATACCTGCCGTCATTAGAACATGTGGGGGTAAGGTTTGTGTTTATCTGTGATCCGATGCTTATGTTTGGCACCGTACTGTGAATGTACTTTGATTTATCACCTCTGTGTAGACTTGCCCATTTATTACAAGAATGGTCGGTATAATACTGACAAATAATGCGGTTTTCATCCCTGTTAAAAAACGGGCCCCCAAAAAAAACTGGTTACAAAATGCCATGTGTGCCCCCGTTGGCCTTCGGGTGGCGTGCATTACGCGTTTTCATTCGCGCTTGAAACGACGCTGGAGGAGAGGTGATTGTTCTAATTATTACTGTTCACATTTACTAGCGTTTTGTAAATGCAAATGTTATGTAACAAGTAACAGTAATGTATGGGTCAACCATTCTCAGCGTGTATGTGTTTTAAACACACTGCAAAAGGCAGGTCAAAACACGCGTGGTACTTTAGAGGCCGTTTTTGGGCCCGTTTTTAGTGTTGCGTTTTCAAATCGTAAAAAAAAAACTCATGCGGCTTTTTGACAGGTTTGACCAATTATCTAATTCAAACTGGTCAAAAACGCACGCATTTTTTCCGATCTGAAAACGCACTACTAAAAAACGGGCACTAAAAACTCCATATGTCACCCACCCTTAGGGTGATGGCACAAGTGAGATTTTGAAACGTTTTGGCAGTCCATACAAACGCATGCGGTTTTTGAGAAATGCATGTGTTTTGACCATTTTGCATTAAATAATTGGTCAAACCTGTCAAAACACATGCGTTTTTTGACGCACTGCTTAAAAACAATGCCAAAAAACACGTTCAACTCCTTCATGTGCCCACTCGCCTATATTCTGCACCAGATTCATCAGACATGGATTAATCTGTGCAGCGAGAACTGTCTATTTTCTACTGACATTGTCTAAGGACTGACGCGCCTTTGTGTTCCAATAAAAATCTGACGTTGTAAAGTAGCCCTAATAATAATATATAAAGGCCAAAACGAGCATTTTGCAATTATTTATCTTCATGTGTTTCAAATTACACTAACACATGACGTGGAATGCAACTTGGTTCTGTTAAGCATTTTGCAGTATTACCTACATTATAAAGAAATTGATTCTTTTATGTGATTTAAGGCTTTTCTTAGTTAGTAGAAAAGGCCATTACGTTGTTCATGTGGTTTGCAATTACAATTATCAGCTACGATTGTAGTTCGTTTTTTTTTTTTTAGATGTAGTTTCTTAAGCAGGTGACTCCCAGCCTGCAAGCCCAGGGGTTCTTTCAATGGAAATAGGTGAAAGGCCTGGAGAAATCAGATCTGACCCTAAATATGTCCGTTTGGCAACCGTGGGCTGGTGAAATGGGTGTTGATCAAATCATTGAATAATGAATCTAAGGATTTCAAAGGGATTCTTGATTGACTGAAAGACCTTAGAAAAAGTTAGATTTTATGCTTTAAGCACTAATATCAAGATCCCATTAGCATTTGTAGTATTCAAAGATGCAAAGATGTCAGTTAAAAGAGGAACCTGTCATCAGGAGCCCTCTTTTTGGCCTCAAGGTCTCCAAAAGTTATAGTAAACTGAACCAGGATTATTCGCAAATCTAGCCAGGGAAGCGTCACACATGAATGCAGTGTGTGTTTTTTCACAAGAACAATGGGTAGAAAGGATATTTCATGTGGATTTGGGTTGTAAACAGAATTTACAAGAAAATATTAAAAAATGCAGATTTAGCCCGAGGGCTGCAGAGGCTGACGTCACCTGAGCCGCCTCTCTCTCTGCCTGGACCTTTAATTTATCACACCGCAACGTAATGGTACCTTCCTGCCTCCCGCAAGGAGTAGGCTGCAGTCTTGCACTCTCCAGCCGCAGCTCTGATATCAGTGCCGGTTCAGCTCCCCCTCCTGGCGGGAGCAGGAAATACAATTGTGTGGGTGTGATAAAAGAAAGCCGGCAATGCAGAGTGATTCATGGGAACATCTACAATCAGTTCAATGTTTGGGCCCTACACACGGTTCCAGTCAACACATACCGCTAGCGCTGCAATTACAAGCGCAGCACTGGTGCAATGGGGAGTCTTTGTGCCCAAAGCCTTTGCAGTGAAATGTATGGGACTGGAGGGTGATGGCAAACGTGTGAACCTGTTTTTGGGGCGCATGCGTGTTTGAACAGGTTTGACCATTATCTTAGTTAAAACTGACACAAAACAGATTCATTTTTTAACGGAGGCTTAAAAACGGCCCAAAAAAACATTGTTCAAATGCAACACACTGGCGTTTTGGGGCCCATTTTTAGTTTTCAGATAGGTAAAATACGATTCCATGCGGTTTTCATGACACGAGTTTGACCATTATTTAATTCAAACTGGTCAAAAACGATGCGTTTTTTTTCCCGATCTGAAAA
Organism: Engystomops pustulosus; assembly: GCA_019512145.1. Classification (NCBI taxonomy): domain Eukaryota; kingdom Metazoa; phylum Chordata; class Amphibia; order Anura; family Leptodactylidae; genus Engystomops; species Engystomops pustulosus. The sequence goes on from CM033643.1 coordinate 125,545,772, forward strand.
CGCACTCACAAAAAACGCCCCTAAAATGCAATGTGGTTCACCACCACCAAGTCTTTCACTTATGTCACTATGTCACCTGACCATGGGCTCACAGGTGCCAGCGTGACCATATGGACAGTTTGCTGTCCACTGGAGTAACATAGAAGCTTCTCTCTAGAATGACAGCAAGCCGAGTTCCAGAAAACTGAGGAATTGATTCCAATTTATAACTTTCATGATTTGAGTCAAGCATAACATAAATTTGCAAAATGAGAATACCCCTTTGTGAAGTGCAAAACAAGCCGTGGGGTCGTTTTAACACAAAACATTGGACAAGAAGAAGTGTCAGCTTCATCGTTTGGCGAGTGAAAAAATGGATGGATTTCAAAATGTTATGTCAAATTGTCATCAGTTGTAAAATTTTGGTTTGACAGACCTGAAAAGTTTATACCATAGATCAGGGAAAGTCACTGGGGAGATATTATAAAAATCTTGAATAGAAGATTAATTGAATGTAGACTCCACCGCTCTGTATTCTGTGCCTGATAAATCATGCATGCTGATTATGTGTCTGGAGTAGTATGTTGTTTGTATAGTTTACATCTGGTGCATGTCCTAGGACATGCCCCTCTTCCAGAGGTCCATAAGAATCCCAAAAAACGTTCTAGTGTCTTTTCACATTGCGAGTTTTTTGGTCCAACATGGCGTGGAGGTGAACAGTGCCACTGTGTTCCCTCCCCGGTTTTGTGGCTTCAAACCTAGCATCTGATATGTGAACATGTGAATTTACCTCCAATCCTCAAATGGGGGGATGATTGCAGTTGGCAATACTCCAGAATCTGTCATAGGCAGAGTGGATAGCTTATAGCCGTATGGCGAACTTTAAAGGGCCCCTTCCTGACGCGCCGCCGCCTACTAGTACGGCGTCCGCCGGTCACGGCGCATGGAGAGGGCTCCGCGGTCCGAGCCCTCTCCATGGCCGGAAGTCTTTGCTGCATATTGCAGAAGGCTTACCGGTAACACCCCGACCGGTGGCTAGCACCGACGCGGGGGTTTTCACTCGATCGCCGCGGCATGCTCCGGCTCTTCAAAGAGATTGCGGCCGCCATCTTGTGGTGGATCGCTGCTCCCGATACGGAACCGGGGACGGCGATCCGTCGCCATGGTAACCTCGGGGTTCCGCATACCCGAGGCTACTTCGTTTTAAAACCATGCAGTACATTGTGCTAGGATTACATGTAATGCATGGGGATAAAACTCACATATACTGCCATACTGGTTATGGCAGATTATGAACGGATCGATCAGACTACCTAGGGTAGTCGAGTACCCTAGGGAGTCTGAAAATATTAGTAAAAGGTAAAAATAAAAAAAACAGTTATAAAAAAAAATGATAATAAAAAACCTAAAAATTCAATCGCCCCCCTTTCCCTAAACTGATATAAAAATAACAGTAAAAATTCCCATAAAACCATTAGGTACTCGGCGCGTTCCGAAAAATGCACGTCTATCAAAATATGATAATGTTTTTTCACTTACGTGTTAAACCCGTAACGGAAAAAGCCGTCCCAAGTCGAATGGCATTTGTTTTGATCCATTTAAACAATAAAAAAATAATAAAAGGATCAAAAGGTTCGCACAGTCCCAAAAATTATAGTAATGAAAACGGCTCAAAATGACAATATCCACAGCTCCGTACACCAAAGTATGAAAAGTTATTGGCCCCGATAGTGGCAAAATAAAAAAAAAAATATTTGTACAGGAGTTTTAATTTTTATTAAATGTACTGAAAACAATTATAAAACCTATACAAATTTGGTCATCCACGTGATCGTACGACCCAAAATATAAGTAGACTGTCAATAATATCGGACGCAGGAGTGATGAAGCGCTGTAAAATCCAAGCCCCAAGAAAACGTCACAAATGTGGTTCACCATGTTCACTGCACTTTGGGAATTTTTTTTCCCGCTTCCCATACACGCATAGAATATTAATACCCATGACTATGAATGTGCCACATTTGTTCACGCAGAAATAAGCCATAAACACAGCTCTTTATGTGAAAAATAAAAAAGTTATAGATTTTTGAATTGGTGATGTGAAAAAAGGAAGTGAAAAAACTAAAAAAGGCCAGTCGTTAAGGGGTTAAATTAGACTGAGTGGCAAATACAACCAAACCCCACTTAGTTATTGCAAAATTGCCAACATTTAGCGAGTAACTTATTGCTCCCTTCGCTCGTACTATCAATTCGTATCAGGTCCTAAGAGCAACAATATCGTAGAAAGAGTGACAATTCAGGGTATCCTGAAGATGAAGAATTTAACAGGCTTGGAACTGAAGTACATTGAATCCCGGATCAGGCTCACACCCTGCCCATGTCTTCCTGGTAGTCTCAGGCAGCAGCCGGAGACTACATAATCCACCCGCAGGAGAAGCGAACAGTGCCGCCCGACGATGGGTTGAGCCGTTTCTGTGGGCAACCTGGGGAACAACCAAGGTTACCATCCAGGCCACTCTAAGGTCCCTTCCGTCCCTTGGGGCGGATCCCTCTCTCTGGTTGGTGGCCGTCGTGGTGCTGGGGAAATTTTGTTGAGGGCCTATGCTCCTTAGACGAAACCAATCAGGCAACATTACCCTGAAACTAAATATATTGTTCATAATGCATTAGAAAGCATTGCCCCCTATCCCTTCATTTTCCTCTACATGCCTGTAAACTTGAGCAATGAGGTCTACACTGTAGCAAATGACCTGAGAGATCTGCAATGACTCATTATCATAGTTGGCTGTCCAGCTTGAGTGGACTGTACAGCCACACCCCCAGTGGCCATGACTGACCCGCCTGTATTAAGTGTGACACTCCTGGGCTGGCTGCCTCTACTTCCTGGCAGGTCCACACCCCCTGCAGCTGTGTGTGTAGTTCAACAGCTCCAGGGATACAGCCCATGTATATAGAACGTCAGAGTTCGTTTCCGTTAGTCAAGCACAGCAGTTCACACTGGTGTACGTGTCTGTTAACACCTGTGTATAAGCATAGACATGTCAGCAGATAAAGCACGACACTTAGAAATGCTTACTGAACATTAATCAAGACATGAGCAGGGGGAGGAGAAGATTGATTGTACAATGATTGTATGAATTGACTACATGAACGGCTGATGTGATGGCATCCTTGTGACTGCTCCCAACAGGTATAGCGGTAACACGACTAGTACAGAGACTGATGACGGGTTCCTTTAAGCTGCCAGTAACGTCAAATAAACTTTTTACATGTTGCAGTATTGAAGGCAACAATGTAACGCGGCTGACGTCCAGGTACTTGATGTGTGTTAGTATTTTACACCAAGGTTGTGATGCGCGAACTTTAGCGGACTGAGTGCCCAAACGCACCAACAAAACCCCCTTAATTATTGGAGATACCAGCATTAAAGCACAACTTATTGCTCCCTGTTTTCTCAACGTTCAATCATACTGCTGGCCTCATGGGGCAAGAGGGGAACTTTGCATATTTTAGATTTCTTTCCAGTGTCACTCTGTACACAAAATCGTGGGGCCAACCGAATAGTCCTTCGCCGGTACTACTCATTCTCCCTCTTTTAGATCCCAGGGCAGTGAAGTAACTATACTAACATATGATTGAAAGCAGCATCTTCTTAGGTGTGCTTGGAACTGTAGAAGTTCTTTGAGTTCCTGTACTGGTGTGCGTGGGGGTTGATGGGCCTGGTGCCCAAAGAAAGGGCTCTGAGTGCCACCGCTGGCACTCGTGCCCATATTGGTCCACCACTGCCTTAGGGTTCTGAAAAAGTTAAAAAAAAAAAAAAAAAAAAACTTCTATCTCCCCTTTCCCCGAATGATATTAAATAGTAAAAATATGTTTTGGTATCAGCGCATTCCAAAAATTTCGATCTATCATAAGTGACTATAGGGTGCATGGAACACGTTGGTGTGTGAACCGTTTTGAGCGTCCATAAGTGCACGCATGGGATTTTTTGACAGTGGTTGACCAATATCTAGTAATAAAACTGGACACAAAAACAGATTCATTTTAAAACGACTGCTTAAAGAAACTTACGCCCGTGCGTTGCGCAGGATTCTAAAGTGCTGGAGAGCCGGTGATGTCACCGAGCTCTCCGGCCACAAGTCTCGCGCCTCGCAACTTGGCACCATCTGGTTTCCATCTCTCCGTGCTAAGTTGCCAGGCGCGCGTTGTGCGGGGAGATCGGTGACGTCACCGGCTCTCCAGCACTTTAGAATCCGGCGAGCGCATGGTGCGCCGTACCGCAAGTGCCGGTGCGCCGAGTTTAGTATAATAAACTTATAAACGGCGATAGGGGCTTTTTCACCTAACAAAAATATGATCTGGCACCAGGTACACCCTGCGAGTGGTGCCATGTTATATGTGTCTAAACCTACCCATTTGTAATGGTTAGGTTTCCTTTAAAAACGGCCCATAAAAACACGTTCAGAAGCAAGTGGTGCTAATCACCCCCTAATCTCCGTGTATTAAACCAACGGAAAATGTGCTCAAACTGCACTGCTGAAACAAAAACCGTGTTTGCAACATATAAAAAGTGAGCAAGAGGTCATACAGGTCACCAAAATGTGAAGCAATGAAAAAGTTTAAGCGCCAGATTTTTTTTTTTTTTTTATAGTACAGAAGGTTTGAATTTTTTTAAATGCATTAAAACACAACTTGTATAAATTTAGTATCCCCCTGATCTTGCAGACCCAAAAAATAAAGAAATGTTATTTGGAGTATTTGGTGGGAGCCATAAAAACAAAGCCCACAAGAAAATGGCACAAATGCATTCATTTTTTTCTTCCACCAATTTCACTGCATTTGTTATGCGGAAAGCAATGCCCTCATACAGCTCTGTACAGTGAAATAAGTAGGATTTTGAAATGGAGATAAAATTAAACACAAATTGTAAAAGGGCCCTTGGCGGTGTAGGGGAATGTTGGTTTGGGTAAGCTGTCATTCACACGCGGTATTGCCGCCATGCGGGCAGGCTTCATATCTTTCCTACTGTGTACATCGCCACGGGGGGATGTCCCGCAGGTGGCCATGTAATGAGCCCTAAGGTTAATTTGGATATTTATATTTTTTTTTTTTTTAATTTATCAATTGTTGGCCACTAGAGGGAACAATGGAAACGGGTAAAATGCACTTGTACTCTGCAATTTTACTTTTTTTTTATTTTGTTATTCCTTCCATAGATTGTGCTGGCTCACAGCAAGCATGCATGCATGAATGAAGTGCAAGTCCGAAAACCAGAACCTGCTATCAATGCATTTTTTTGTTTTTTTACAACCCGTTTGCCATTTGAAAAATATAAAAAAAAAAAAAAAAAAAATAAGTGTAAATGGTGATCAAAGTGCCATTTTTACTTTGGGTGCTATTTTCCGTTACGGGTTAAACGCAGTGAAAATTGTATATTTTGATCTTGTATTTGAGGTTTATGATGCGTTCCAAATGGTTTGATTTTTGACTGTATATTTACTTCTAGGGAAAGGGGAGTGATTTTTTTTTTTTTTTTTTTTTTTTTTTTTTAAATTTTTACTATTTTCCAGACTCCCTAGGGGACATTAACCCTGGCTGTTTGATTGATCCTACCATTGCTGCCATATTTAAATATGGCAGTAGTGGGGAGTTCCCTCGTTCATTTACAATGTGCAATTAGCACATTGTAATATGGGTTAAAATACTCGACAGCCTCGGGTCTTAGAAGAACCTGAGCGGTCATAGCACGGGTCGTCCGCTCCCTGATGATGGGGAGTGACTTTCTTTGGTGCCGCCATCTTTTTGAAGCTTCCCGGATAACACCCATGTGTGTACCGGTAAGTCCTTTAAAATAATAATAATAAAATACATTCTTTATTATATAGCGCACACAGATTAGCAGCAAGACTTGCGGCTATGGAGAGGGCTCAGCCATTGAGCCTCACACATGTACCTGCACCCGACACGCATTGATTGCATGGCGCGCGTTGGTAAGGGGTTAAATTGGAGTAACCATTCCAGAATGCTATTTTTGAGGCAAAAAGATAATAGAAAAAAAAATCCTATGGCTTCCGAATGGGCATTAAAAACTTACTATACATACTGACATATATTACTTGCTTTGGACTTAAGGTCAAAATTGTCTCTTGTAGCTACTGTACATAGCTCATACACATTTCAAATGAGAACTCTAGCATTGGAGCCACAAACTATTAATACACAAAATGGATATTCCCTTTAAAAGCAAGAGAACTTGTTGCCACATTTTTAAGAAATGCAGCTAGTAAACGGTCCCCACTTAGCCACCCTTTTAGCTAAAATATTTTCCCTCACATCCCCATAAAATCAACTTGTTTTCTTACCTGGTATACAGCTTGTAAGTCAGAGTGGCCTCCTTGACTGTCAGCAGCTCCTTATGCCTCCCCACCATTCAGAACTTCATGTCATGTGACTAGGTTGATGCCATCTAAGATCCTTTACCTCTGACACTTGCCAAAATATACCCCATGATGCATATGATCACATGTTCCCTGTAAAACACCACTGTTAACTGTCAATGTTGACCATTGCAGCCTGAGTAAAGTTTCGGTAAATACTGTCTTCCAGAGGTCATCTAAGTCAGAGTCCTGAAGTCAAGGACTGTCCCTAATGTTTTCAACAAAACAATGGGATTAGCTGTGAATTTGATGTGCAGTTTACACATAACTTGCACTTAAACATCAGTCACAAATTGAATTATTTTAACATGAGAATCCAGGAATTTTACTAGGGATGAGCGACCTTACAGCACAAGTCCGGGTTCCTAGCAAACTGCAAGTTCAGTCCCCAAAATTGTTCCTTTTAATAATGGGTTGTCTTTTTCTATGTAGTACCAGACAAACCTGCATTTGAAATAGTAAGGAGAGGCAGCCTCCATCCCTTGCTGTAATGTGGCGATGAACTCTCAGTAGTGTGAGACTTGGGACATGTTTTATAGCTTCATCACTTCAGTCGCATCTCTGTAAATTGTTGCAAACACTGAATCAACCAGCCCTTTCTGTGGTGTTCTAACAATTGTGTTACTTCAAGTGGTTTTTTTTTCTTTTCTTCTAGGTTAAAACAGGCCTGAAACCCCTAGAGGAAGACGGGGAATTTTAACTTCTTTAGAGGGGAAAGGTTATAGCTGAGGGAATGGCAGCCAGCTCTGTTGAAGTAGAGGAAAATGGCACTGGCATAGAAGGACATGTTTAGCGGCGCTTATCCAGAGTTAATATAGAGATTAGTGGGCTCAGCTTCCCCCCTAGGCTGCGTGTAAAATGAAAGCTAGGAAATATGACTGTTGTTTTCTTTTCTCTCCTGAAATACCCAGTTGTGTTAGATCATGTACTGACAGGGTACGGTGCATACCACAGCTTGCACGTGCTGCGATTACGTTACACTTCCATTTTACACTGTAACAAACGATTATCTACTTGTATTGAAATGTAAAATGCTATTGGTCAAGGTGTACAGTTAAATGATCAAAAAGGAATTTTACTGTGTGGACTTGCTTTTTGCAACTAGTTCTGTGTGCAAAACCAGGTTCCCAAAAAAAATTGGCATTTGAATTTCTGCCTTGGTTGACAACTGGGTGTGGTCACAACACCATTTAATGCTGTGTTTAAAAAACTCAGGCAAATCTCTCCACTGTTGGCATATTAAACAGCTGTTGACACTGTATTTACAAATCGTAGCAACTGTTAACACATTACCTACGCTGTATGTCAGTTTCAGCACACTTCTATGATTCTGGAGCATCTTCTCTTAGAACTGAGCATTGTACAATTCCTGCCATTACAACTGGGCATTCCTTGTCTCTGTGCATGTAATACAGTACATAATTGTTTTCACAGGCAGAGTTTTAACCCCCTTAAGGACGCATTTTGTAGCTTAACCCTTAAGGACGGAGGTTTTTCTCGGCTCATTTCTTTTTTCCGCTCTCCAACTTCAAAAATCATAACTTTTTCATTTTTTCCATTTTTATTTTGAATGTCACGGGCTTACAAATCGAATATACTTTTCCGGATTTCAAAATTTACTATTTTGGGATAAATACGTTTTGAATGAAATGTTACACATTTAGTATCAAAACCCCCTATTAATACCCATTCAAATCTGCACCTCTCAAAGTATCAGAAACCGCTTTAGGAAGATTGTTACCCCTTGAGATCTTCATAGTAATTGAATCAAAATGAAGTGAAATTTAGAATGGTCAAATTGTGTCGTTATCGTTCATTTAGCCCTAACATTGACAACCTTTCCAAAAGATAAAACCACCATACAATTTGTTCTCAAATTCCTCCCGAGTACAGAAGACCCCCGACATGTGGTCTTTTCTTGTTTTTGGGGGGCACAGTAGGCGCAGAAGGAAAGGATGGACCTGCAGCTGCCAGGATTTAGTTTCCTCCTATTGGCCCTTTGTAGGCTATAAAATTTTAGCTTTTTCGTTAATGGGGCCATGTGGTTTTTTTTGTTTTTTTTTTTTGGATGAGATGCTTTTTCCAGTTTACCACTTTGGGTTGGTATCCCCTATTGAAATTATGACCTTTTGAGGTGGGGGGCAGGAGTAGAAAAGCATCAATTCTGTACTGGATTTTTTACATTTACCATATACCTAATAATCATATCTTTATTTTACAGGGATACCATACATGAATATTTTTTTCTTTTAGCATTTTCATGGCAGTTCAATGCGTGACTGATAGATTTCAAGGCACCTTAAAAGCACATGGTCCACGTTTATCAGCCTTTTATGCCTGGAACCAAATGCAACCATGAAATGGGGATTATGCCCATTTCTCCCCTTGTGCCACAGCTATGGGGAAGGGGAGAGCTATGTGCAATTCTATGCCAGCTCGCCCCTCCGATAAATGCGTGGCACATCCTACGCTGGTGCAGTTATCACCAGTGTAATATTGTGTCCCATGCGTTTAGTGCAGAAACTGTATTGGCCTAGTGGATGGTATTTCCACACTCCAATGCATGTGCTATGTTTGTCTGGTTTCTTTTATACATTGGCAGCATGCTAATCCACTACTACAGAGTACAATGTTCACAATCAAACTCAGCATAAGCATTTATACAACCGTTGGTTAAATCTCATTGATGCATTCCATTCATCATCGTTCTGATGTGGTTTTGGGTGTTGATCAGGTTTTAACTGTAACGTGTGAACCTATTTAAATTTGTTTTGTTCTGTGAATTACTGTTGTGTGAATCCCACATCCATTCTGCTGTGCTGTAATCTTGTACTTTTCTGAAACATGAAAGCAGTAGACTTTGTGCACTTACAGATGGCTAAATCCTAGGAAAATCTTAGTTGTACTGTATTGCACTATATAGTACACCGGCAAACTAGTTCCTATAAACACACTCCAGCCTCCGCTCATTTTGTAAGCTGCTACACACGCGCACAATAAATCTAGGTATCTATCTTGCCCATGATGGGGCATCTGAAATGATCAACCCTTCCCCCCCTCTATTTATGAACCACCACTGCTCTTAACCTCTTTTCACCTGGAGGAGGTTTATGCTAGAAGGCATATTTCATATCTGAGTGAAGGTAGTATAATATGGTAAAACCTGTTTATTCCTCATACCTTTCCAGCTATCTTCATCTTGAAATGTATGCATACTGCACTTTTTGCATTGTTAATGGTGGGGCATCAAGCACAATCGATTGGCTCTTTCTTGCAGTAAAACTTGCATACTTTCCTCCCTGTTTCATGTGTGGGTCGTTTTTTTTTGTTTTTTTTTTCTTCTGAACTCTTACCTAAATGTATATATTGTCCTTTTTCCAGGGTGTATCAAAGATGAGCTGGAAAGAGTCCTGGTCTGGAGATTTAATGCTACAATGAGGACTCACACCCGGGGAGCCCCAGTGTGTTTTTTATATATATGATTTGTTGTGCCACTCACATGGTGCGAGAAGGGTACAGATGCTCAATCCAATTCCTTAATGCAAAATATGATGGCTACCCATGCTGTATTTTCAAAGGGTGAAGTGGAGAAGCTTCGTGCCCAAGCAGCAGGCACCCACCAACCATTGCATCTCGCATTACTAAGCAGCTCATACAATGCTACTAACCCCACTGAATACACTCCTCCTTGGGATCCAAGGACTTTTCTGCCAGATGGAATGAAATTTATGGAAACAAACCTGGGAGCATTGGCAATGTACTGTGTCTTAAATCCCGATGATACTGAAGCCATGGCCTGGCACGAGAATACATGGAGAGAATGGCTGCACAGCCTAGTTGGTAGGTTCATATTTTCTTTAACTATTTAACCCCTTAGGGACATGGCCCTTTTTCGTTTTGCATTTCATTTTCACTCCCCACCTTCAAAAACTAACTTTTTTATTTTTCATGTAAAGAGCTCTGTTTGGGCTTATTTTCTGCATAACAAATTGAACTTCATAGTGATGGTATTTATTATCCTGCCGTATACTGGGAAGCGAGCGGGGAAAAAAAATTCAGAATGCGGCAAAAATGCCTGAAAAAACGCATTTTGCGCAGTTTTCTTGTAGGCTTGGATGTACAGCTTTCACTGAGCGCCCCAAATCACACCTCTATTTTATTCTTTGGTTCAGTATGATCACGAGGATACCAAATTTGTACAGGTTTTATAATGTTTTCATACATTTAAAAAAATGAAAACCTTCTGTACAAAAAAATATTCTTCATTTTGCCATGTTCTGGCACTAATAACTTTTTCATACTTCAGTGTACGGAGCTGTGGGAGGTGTCATTTTTTGCTACTTTTGATGACGTTTTTAACGCTTTCAATTTTTAGGACTGTATGGGCTTTTGATCACTTTTTATCGAATTTTTTATATTTTTCGAAATGGCAAAAAAGTGGCATTTTCGACTTTGGGCGCCAATTTCCGTTACGGGGTTAAACGCTGGGAAAAATCGCTAATATATTTTGATTGGACATTTTGGGACGCAATGATACCTAAAGTGTTTATGATTTTTACTGTATATTTACTGTATATTTATGTATATTATCAGTTCTAGGGAAAGGGGGGTGATTTAAACTTTTTTACTATTTTTTTTTTTTTTTTACCATTATTTTAGATCCTCCAGGGTAATTTAACCCTGCAGGGTCTGTATTGCAGTATATAGCTATTTTGCAATGATTTTTAATAGCCTGCCCTCTGGTGGCTATTAGAAATCATTGCACCTGACAAGCCTACGAGTCTCAATGAGACTCTAGGCTGCCATAGCAACCGATCGCCGCCCTCCGATGACGTTCCAAGGGGCGGTGATCAGGAATCCAAGATGGCGGCTGCCATTTAACTGTAAGTTAGGTGCCGCGATCGGTGCCAGCACCGACCGCGGCAGTGACAGGCGGGTGTTGGCTGTATTATACAGCCGTTACCCGCTGTGTATGGAGAGCTCAGCTCATGAGCTCTCTCCATACACCCCTTGCCGCGCGAGGACGATAGAGTTCGTCCTCGGTCGGCAAGGTGTTAATTTAGATGGTTTCGCTGTGAGATATGAAGACTTTTCTGCAATGTGTGCAGATCTCCTTAGAATGTCGGGTCATACTTGCATCATGTATCAGTTGGTACTTTTTTGTATTAGTTGGGTAAGTGCCTTAGAACTCTGTAGCCCTTAAATTTGGCAAATGGCTTTTCTGACAGTTGAATAGAACAAGAATTTGTATACAATGGGGAAGATTTATCAAGCTAATGCAGGCAAAACTTGTAAAGCGATACAACACCAATACTATGTTTGAAATTTTTACGTTACCCTTTCCTGCACAGTCTGTAAATGTTAAGAGTTTCAGCCCATTGAAGGAAAGCATTTCGGAGGGTAACTTCCCCCACCTCCTCCTTTGAGGGTACATAGAAATAAGGTGCCTGTTGATGTACAACATGTCTTACTTTTATTAAGTCTCCTTGCTTGTTAAGAGGGTTTTGCATTTGGATTACACTACTGAATATACAGATTATAGAAGAGCAGTCTAGAATAAAATTTGCATGTATCTGCCATCCTGCCTTGTCCAGATGTCCTGAATTGAGTTAAGAAGAGTCCATATGGTTAAAGAACCTTAAATTGTGTTCCTTGAGAAAAATTTCCAGGTCAGAAGCCCCAAAGTGTTTCTCGGTGGATCACATCTAATCAAAACTTTTTTTTTTTTTTTTTTCTTTTGGATGAACTTTCTTCAAAATAGATTTGCTTCATGATAGAAAATTTGTTGGTATGGACTCTTCTATATTTAAATTCTTCAGTTATTATCTAAACAATCCTTTTTGTTTATGGCATTTTGAAGCACCATATAAAAAAATGGCTGAATTTCTGGCTGGGCCCACATAAGGCGTGTCTGCTGTTGACTTCCTGTCTGTTTCGCTGTGTTGATTTGCTTGTTCCCTGCTTTTGGCATTTTGCACTACAAAGGCTGAAAGCTGCTGTGAAATCTACATCATTAAGATGCTGTCTTGAGTGTGGTTTGGTTTTTGTTCTTTAAATTTTTTTTTTTTATTTGGCCCAATCCACATCTCCCCTGTTATGTCTTCAGGTTATTAAAGGAAACCTACCATGAGGAATCTACCATCAGACAGCCTTCTGTCTGCATCTGCCCTAATTTGTAATTAAATAACCCTGGAACTTAACATGTTAATTTACATATTACTTAAGTAAGTTTAATTGCAGAGGCTACTGGGCGTGTACTAGCCGCCTGATGGGAGCTAAGACTTATCCTTGTCCCAGCAGCTTCTGCAGTTAAAATGTATTTTAGTAACATGTTAATTAACATGCTAGGTTGGGTTCCAGGGTTATTTAATTACAGGTTAGGGCAGAGGCACACAAAGGAAACCTTCCATGAGAAGTAAATCTGATGGTAGATCAGGTGAAGTCACACACAGCATAGATGCAAGTTTTCAGTTATGGCTCCAGATGGTGACCAGATCAAGGGGCCTTTGCAACCACCTGGCTTGGTCATTGTGCAATAGACCTCTACACAGTATAGAGGCAGTCAGGGTCCTATTTTTGGCTTGGTTTGTGATGCTTCCCATGGAAAGCGTGGGGTGAGGAGTACACTCCACCTGGCTGTGTTCTCCTTGGAGACCTACAACACTTGCTTTTTGGACACTCGTGGAAGGCCATGTCCCTTTGTCATAACAAAGTTGCACCAAATTGTGGCGTAAACTATTACTCTGCACCTCTAAGTCATGAGTGGCCTTGCGTGACTATCACTATGTGAAAAATGTATGCAAGTTCTAGTAATGAGGGAAAATGTTAACCTATGTATTATCTGTTTTGCAGGTTGGTAAAAGGTTCCCCATGGGATGAGGTTCCCTTGGCGCACTCGCTTGTTGGCTTTGCCACTGCTTATGATTTTCTGTACAATTCTTTAACCAAACACCAAAAAGAGAGGTTCCTTGAAGTGATTGCAAATGCTTCAGCAAATATGTATGACACTTCATACAGGCGAGGATGGGGTTTTCAATACATCCACAACCATCAGCCTACTAACTGCGTAGCACTCCTGACGGGTAGCCTGGTCATGATGAATCAAGGTATGTTCAGGGAGGGTTCCCTTAGATATAATTTAGTTTGTGCCGTATGCCATGTTTGCATCTGTCATTGTAGTGTACAGAAAATGCTGCACTGGTCATAACATAGTCAATAGATTTCTGCCATGCTCTTTTTTAGGCTACATTCACACGAACGTATGGAGGGTGTATATACGTCCCCCATACACTTCAATGGCCTCACGGCACCGTACTGCACATGCCGGGCCCTATGTTACTCTATGGAGAGGTGCGGGGGTGACCAGTGCTCATACCCTGTACCTCTCCCCAGCGCATGCCCGCCATGCTACGGTATGGCGGACATACATCATGTGAATGTAGCCTTATTGTGACTTTAAATGGTAACATTGCACGCAGTGCAGTTTCAGAGGATTTCAGTTATTTGCTACATCAAAGCTTGACTGCTATCTGAGATGTGAATTGGGCTTTTGAGTGTTTTCTGGGGTTCACAAAACTGACATGTAGTTGCTGTAGCCCAGCACATGGGAAGAGTATTAGTATATTCTAGATACCACATAAATGTTGGATGAGGTAAATTTTTGACTTGTAATAAAACCTTTTTAATATAACCTATTTACGTGGTGCACTACTAATTTATACTAGGAACATTTTGTTACAACGGAGGAGAGCGGCCTATCCCACTAAATGATTGTATGCATCCTCAGGTTCGGCTTCTCCGTGTAAGGTGAATGAACATTGGCAGCAACTAGTGATTGGGTGGTGTCTCATGAATGGTGTAGCACTTTATATTTGGAAAGTTAAATCGCCAGGGAAAGCATACAGTAAATGTTCGGCAGAGGCTGGGGTTGGATGCCATATGGCTGCCGCATCCCTCCACATGGTATATACTGCTCTCTCCAGCATGAAGCAGGCTTGCAGTATTCCATCCAGTGTTTCCTGCTGAACACAACATACTGGAAGACTCATGCCCCGGTCTACTCAGAATAGTCTATGAACGCGTTCCCTGTAAATGTTGAGGGCTTTCCTGGCAGACGTGCCGTACGTGTCCCCAAAACAATTGAGTTTCAATCAGTGTTTACTTGGCTGAAGTGAACAAGGCCATTGAACTTGATTCTGTAAATGTTTTTTCTGTTCAAGGTTATTTGCAAGAAGCTTATTTCTGGACGAAGCAAGTTCTCAGTATCATGGAAAAGTCGATAGTCCTGTTGAACGATGTGACAGATGGGTCACTGTATGAAGGTGTGGCTTATGGCACTTATACAACAAGATCACTTTTCCAGTACATGTTTCTGGTCCAGAGGCATTTTGATATCAATCATTTCAACCATCCCTGGCTGAAGGAACATTTTGCTTTTATGTACAGAACTATTTTGCCAGGTAAGAAATTTGGGAAAGTCAATTTGCATGTCTGCAAGATTTGCTAGGTTGCTCCATGCTGCAGTCCACTACACCAGGATAATGGAGTAATTTAAACCTGAGAAGCTGTATGCCACATTTATTGTTGGGTTTTATACCATCTTTAGGCAGTTTTCCCAACTTGTCTGAAAAAAAAAATGGCAAAAAGGGTGCATTTCCCATGCACCAGACAATTCTATATGGTGGTACTAATATATATAATTTTTTTTTTTTTTTTTTTTTTTTTTTAAACAAAGTGTTCCACACAACATGGTAATTGCAAGCTTCTCAACATCTGAACGAACCACAGATTGTGTTCATCTTCTCAGTAGTTTGGTTTTTGGCAGTGTTCATTTTCACTTCAGCTTTTACTTTACCAGATCTCTGTATTTTCACTTTTTGAAATATTTAATTATTTTTACTACATTACGTCTGGTATAAGATGTCTATTTTTATGCAGTTCATAACAAATATGGGTAACTCAAGATTGGGTACATATAAAGATTTCTCAATCACAACTTCTTTTTTTTTTTTTTCTGGAATCCTTTTAACCTGTTAGTGTTTTTATGGTCCATGTCGTAAATTTGCATTGTAAAATGTGGTGCTATGGGTGCTTCTGTTCTAACCAGAATGATCAGCTGCATGTAGATGTTACACTGGGCCAGGTCAATTCATAATTGTGCGGTGGGGTTTTTTTTTTTTTTTTTTTTTTTGCGCTGAAATTTATATTCCAGGGATTGTACATGAATAAAAGCTGACATTCTATTTGAAGTTCACATAATGACCATAAAGGAGGACTACAGCATCTGATCTTTTTCCACTTTGAAAAGCAGAGCAGAACTTTACTGTGACAACTAATTGCAAAATGTCTTGTATTATGTTTATGGACTATTAAATGTAACAAACGTTTCAAACTATGTCATGATGACATGCGTTGACCGCAGAATGTGTTTTGTACAGGTTTTCAGAGATCTGTTGCCATAGCAGATTCAAACTTCAATTGGTTCTATGGTCCTGAGAGCCAGTTGGTATTTCTGGATAAGTTTGTAATGAGGAATGGGAGTGGAAACTGGCTGGCAGAACAAATTCAACTAAACAGACTTCAAGATGGCCCTGGTAGCCCAGCCAAAGGTCAGCGTTGGTGTACTCTACACACAGAGTTTCTCTGGTGAGCAAACATTGGATCTCCTGTATTCAATTACAATATCATTTCTAATACAACGGCTTATTTATTTTTGTTAAATTTCTACATCCTACTGTTCTGACGAAGAAAAGTATCCTTGCATC
This sequence comes from Engystomops pustulosus, assembly GCA_019512145.1. Taxonomy (NCBI): domain Eukaryota; kingdom Metazoa; phylum Chordata; class Amphibia; order Anura; family Leptodactylidae; genus Engystomops; species Engystomops pustulosus. The sequence goes on from CM033643.1 coordinate 125,561,952, forward strand.
TCTTCTCTGCTTTGGTTCAGCATGGTGCCTCTGATCACCACTGATCTCCTTGTTTTCACACTGCTGGGTGAATTCACTTATGCTGCAGTCTAAAGCCTGCAGCACATAACCATTTTTGGTCTGTGGGGGGAAAAACCTACTTCACCGGCTAGATTACATGGGCCACCTACTATCTGTCAGGACACCATGCATCGTATTGATGAATGCTGCAAGGAGTCCCTTATTCCCTGCAAACTGGCAGTGCTGAACTGGAATCCTGATTACATCAGACTCCACGCATAATGCACTATGAACCGGATCTAGTGATCCGTTTGTGATTGACCAGTTGTGCTGCTGGCCTGATGTCTGACAGCCACAGGCCATCACTTAAGGGTTCAGCACTTGCAGTATAAATGATTAAAGGGGTATTCTCATCTGGTCATTCACATAGATTCATTAATCTGTCATGTATAAACATTTCTCCAATAGGATGTCATTAAAAAAAAATTACCTGTGTGAAGATAATTTCTCAAACAGTCATATGGTCCCTTAGAAACGAGGCTGTGTCATTGGATACAGTCACCTCTACAAGAGTGATTGCACAAAGCAACTAAAAGTTTTTGTATATGAAATGTCCGGGAGTTACTGCAGGTCCTGCAGCCGTCCTGTGGTAATGATTGCTGTAGCCAGCAGGACTCTATAGTGCATGTCTGGCCACGACTGCCAAATTGTGAGGTGGTCGCATCTGAGGAAGCCATCTCGGTTTCTAAGGGACCATATGACTAAATTTATGAGAAATTATTTTCACACAGGAACTTTTTACATCCAATTGAAGAAATGTTAACATTTTTACATGGCAAATAAATTAAATTTAAATGCCCAGATGGGAAAACCCCTTTAAACTGCTCTGTTCTTTGATCTCTGAATTCCAATTGTTCCACTGCCTTCCTCTGCTCTGAGTGATAACCAGGAACTGCCTACTACTGTTGTTAGACTGCAGAGGGGAGGGGTTGTGATATTTCAGTGTACCCAATCCATGTTCAATTGTGGAATATTTTTGCAGTTTCACAGGGGGTAGCAATTTCAACCAGTATGCTTTTAACAAACAGAGCGACTTGTCTCCAACTAGGAGAGCTGTTCTGCTGAGCAATGATTAGAAATGCCCCTTTGCTTTTTGATTATGATCTGAAAAGTTGGTGAAGAAATAAATATATATTATATATTTTTTTTAACTAAAGTGTGTATTTTGTCTTAACAGGTATGATGCTTCATTGCCATCTACACCTCCACCAGACTATGGTACTCCACGGTTACATTTTTTTGAAGACTGGGGTGTGGTGACCTATGGGAGTTCTCTACCTGCTGAAATCAACCGATCATTTGTCTCCTTCAAATCTGGAAAACTTGGTGGGCGTGCAATATTTGACATTGTGCACAAAAACAAATACACAGAGTGGATCAAAGGGTGGAGAAACTTTAATGCTGGGCATGAACATCCGGACCAAAACTCCTTCACTTTTGCACCAAATGGATTTCCGTTCATAACTGAGGCTTTATATGGACCAAAGTATACGTATTTAAACAATGTTTTGATGTTTTCACCATCTGTCTCTGACTGCTGCTTTAATCCATGGGAAGGTCAGGTGACAGAAGATTGTACTTCCAAATGGCTTAAATATAAGCAAGGTGAAGCCGCAGACTCTCATGGAATGGTGACTGCAGCAATGGAGAAAGGTGGAGTGGTTTTCATTAGGGGTGAAGGAGTTCCGGCCTATAGCCCAAAACTGAAATTGAAAAGTGTTCAAAGAAATTTGATTCTTCTCCATCCGCAACTGCTTCTACTTGTTGACCATATTCACCTTGACCATAGTAGTGCTCTGGAAGCAATGGCAACTTTTTTCCACAATACAGACCACACTTTTGAGGAGACTTCTATTGATGGTGTTCATGGAGCAATAATTAGACACAAGGATGAAACCTATAAAATGTACTGGATGGATGACACGGGCTTGAGTGAGAAAGCAGTCCTTGCGAATGTACATAACCCCCAGAGTTTCCCTTATAATGGAACAAACTTTGTGAATGTTACTACCCATCTCAGGAAGCCAATCTCAAGAGCAATATACCTGTTCATTGGACCATCTATTGATGTTGAGAGCTTCAGTGTCCATGGAGACTATCAGCAAGTTGACGTGTTCCTGGCAACTAGTGATCATGCTTATGCCGTCTACCTCTTCACTGGTGAAACGCCAAGTCAGTCAATTTATGCTAAAGTAGTCGCAGACAGACAAAGAATTGTTTTTGACAAGGCTTCAGCCATCAAAAGCTCTTCACCGGCTGAAGTAAAGGATTATGTGACAATTGTGGAGCACAACCTCCAGCAGATCAAGCCAGTCTTTCAGCAACTGGAGAAGGAAATCTTGTCTCATGTTAAGAACACTGCTAGTTTTAGGGCAACAGCTGAGCGGATTCTTAGATTTTCAGATAAAAGAAACACTGAGGAGGCAATTGAAAAGTTATTTGCCGTTTCTCAACAGCAGAGGCAAAGTGATAAGGTAAAGCGAACCAAGAAGGGACCAAAAAATTACAAGTTTATTAATGCAGTTTCTGACATTTTTGCACAAATAGAAGTAAATGAAATGCAGACCAGACAGAAAGCCATAGCTCTGGCTCAGAGTGAGACTCCAATAAATGAGGATGAAGAAATGAAAGACCTCCTGGATTTTAAAGATGAGCCACCGGTAAGGGAGAAATCCAGCCCTTTTACCAGATATGGTTCCCAGCACACGTTAACAACACATTACAACAAGTCCTCTTCAATATCTGCTTCCTATACAAGACTTTTCTTAATCCTAAACATTGCCATTTTTATTGTCCTCTTGGCATTGCAATTGTCACGATTTCTGAGGACTAAGAATGTCCATAGGAAGAGATGTCTGTACGCCATACTGTCTATTGATTGCTGTGTCTTATTGTGGCTGTATTCCTCATGTTATCGGGCACAGTGTTAGAACCAGTAGATTCAACCCATGGTGACATCTGAGGCACTGAGCAGAAATAGTTTGCAATCATTGTAAAATTTGTAATTGTCAGAACTTTTTAAAACAAATTGTATTTGGACATGTTTTCTGAAGAGAAGTGCACTATGAAATGTAAAGAGGGCTGCCATGAATGTTTACTTGCTGACTGGAAATCTATTCTAAAAATAAATTTTTCAAATTATCTCAATGCTGGTATGTTACAAATGCTGTAGTCACTGGAGAGACTCTCATGGTTCTAGAGCCCAGTTGTCCTTTCTCAATGAGCAAAGGTGTTTGTATGATAGACAAAGTATTTTCTATTGGTAGAGGAAAAGTCTGTCATTGATGGATGCTGTCGTGTGTGTGTCCCGTCGAGAGAAGAAAAAAAAATTGCTGTAGGTTGCAGCAATGTTCACATTTTTTGGTAAGTTAATGGAACATTTGCCCCCCTGTAAATAGCTAGCCAGCCCTTTGCCGCCCTCCCCCTGCGCTGGGTTTACCCAGCCTATTAAAAAAAAAAAAAAAAAAAAAAACACCTTTCTGACGCCCCCTGCAGGTCCTCCACTAATGTGGGTCCCCATGCTTCCGTCGCATAGACAAAATGATGACGATGGCTGTGTACACACTGTCAACGGCCAACGTCATGTTTGTAATGCAGCCCGGGGCACTTGTAAAATTGTGACACTAGTCATCTTATATTTAAGCTAGTCTATGGCCACCATCTATTTAAATTATGTTAATGAGCATAAGGGGCTCTGGTTTCCAGAGTCCCACTGAGGTCTTCACTGGTTATTTGAATTAAGTCCAAAAGATTGGCCTTTTTGTAGGGGAGGGAAAAAGGTATAGCAGAGCGGGCAAGATGGCAGATAAAATAACTTTTATTGTTAATTAAAAATATGTATCACATATAAAATTATAGCTTGGAACATATAGGGCAAAGACTACAGGGGATAACCTCCTCCATGCAGATGGACCCCTATTTTATTGTGTGTGTGTTTTCTTCTAGAAGTGTTACTTTCTTCATTATAAGCAGTGTATCAAATTGGACATCCATTGCTGTTGTTTATACTTTAACACTATGAAACAATGTTGCACATTATCACTTGGTAATCACTTTAGTCTGCAGAAGTAATAGTGCAGTTCACCATCTATGCATAGCATCGAGTGTATATAGGGGTAGAAGTTCCTCCGCTGCCTTCACAATGGGCAGTCATTCACGTCACCTCACGTGTCGGTTTATAAATAAAAACTGGAAACGTTCTTTGGCTGTATTCACACGACCGTATGGGGGCACATATACGGCTGACGTATATACGTTCCCCAGATGGCAATGGGCGCATGTTCCTTACTGTCCTATAGCCAGAAGAAAGATGGGACATGTCCTATCTTTCTCTGAATACTGCGCCGTACATCACTTTGGAGAGGGGTGGGGGCGAGCGGCGATTGGTGCTGACATGTGCGCGATGTGCTAAGGTAAGGCGGGCACACGTCATGTGAATATAGCCCTGTAATAAAATTACTAAGGTGCTCTGGCTGCATCTCAAGATTTAAGTTGCGCTAGTTTGTACCCACATTGTGTATATGGCTAAGGCAGCCTCTCTTCTGTCAGAACGTGCTGTGTCCTGGTTCTATCCGCAAACCAGAGCAGTCGCACAGCGTTCTGAGTAGCACAGAGTGAGCGGCCAAAGGATGTCTCTGCACAAACTTTGTCCTGCCCTCCCCACTCCGATTGTGACTACACTAGTGCTGGAGCGCGGATTAGCCGCTCGCTCTTAGATTCCAGCAGTCCAATGCTAGGTTTTAAAAGTACTGATTTCCTATCTTTCTTTCATTCTTACATTGGAAAAAGCCTTGCCCTAATAACGCCCTATGCCCATTTCGCCACCAAGCTTCATTAGATACTTTACTTTAAGTCACAACAATGAATTATCCTCTTCTAGACATATTATATGTCCATATGAAGAGGACTCAGCCCGTGAGCCCTCTTCATACTTCCCTTATACCTTTGCGCCGTAGAGCTACGGCGCAGAGCGTTAAGGGGTTAATAAAGTTTGTACATATAATGGGATTATACATTATACATAGAAGACTATACAATGGAGGTAAACGCTTAAATTAAATATATTACATTCTACTATTTATTATATCAGGGGTTATACAGGCGGTCCCTACACCTACAGACCCTATCTTGTATGTAACCCGGGGACTGCCTGTATTACCTTAAAACTTGCACTATTTTTCCAGTTAAATATAGTATATGTGTTTAAATAATTGTATATTTTAAGTTTTGACAATAAACAATATGGTGCCACAATTTGCATACATAACAATGATGTAATAAAAATCACTTTGAATATCATGTTTTTCTTAAAAGGGCTAAAAGTCGACTTTTTAGTAGGAAGGCCATTTTTACTACGGTAGAATGACACCCTCAACAAGCGGTTTTCCTGAGATTTCCATTATTGTACCAGTGTTTAAGAGTTAAAAGATAAAACAATTGACTTTTGACTTGATATTTTCAAGTTTGGTGTAGAACCAGCTTCATCACTTAAGACAAATTCTAGTTTGTTTTTCTTCTTTTTGTACCAAAGCAAAGCAATGGTAATAGGAAAAAAAAATTGTGTTGCTTTAATACAGATCTTTTACTCATCACTGTCATCACTGCTGAAATAGGAGCTGTCGCAACATTCGGCGGTATATAGGAATTTGTGGATGCTCGGGTTCAGTCGAGGTACCCAGTGTCTTGGCACCAAAAATGTTGAGAGGTTGAAGAGATCAACAAATACTTTGTATCTGTCACTGCGGAAGAAAAAAGACAGTTCATTTACTGTGATTTTTTTTAGCTTCCAGTATTTATAATTATTTACAGGAAGGGAATAATTATATTTCTAGGTGTTACTTTTTAAAGTGGCACAAGGCATGTTGGACAGATTTTTATTTGGTGCACAATGGACTTGAATTCTGGTATATTTTGCTTAGTAAATCACATTGACTTGTCAATAAGCGCCAGCTATTCTAATTTTCGCAAATAATCCTTGGATGATCGGGCTACTGCTGCGCCAAATTTAGAATGCAATTTTCAGGCATAAGCAAAGTCAACTAATGTTAGAGGTATAAGATGATCTGCCACATTATATAAGTTCAGGCTCTCTACTTGCTGTTAGTGATCCAAATAGTTTTTAACATAAAAACATGGCTTCTTATGCTCTAATTTTTCAGTTCATTTGCAATATCTAACATGTGGAACTGTGGTTGTCATAGTATGCTAGGAGTTGTAGCAGTGTAAAAACTGGATAGCCACAGTTTGGACACAGTGGAAAAAGACATTCGACTGTTCTTGACCACCATAATCTCCACTATAAGTGGACTATAAGTGATTTTAGTAGCCCTACAATAACTAATGTACCCAACATTTTCCATAGTTTACAGTATAAGTTTCAGCATTGCCCTCAGTTATATAAAAATTATTTCTACATTTCTATATATTTCTACATATTTCTACATTTGTTTTCTTCTTCCTGTCATCTTACCTTACTGTTGAGCGCAAGTAATGGTAGCCAGAAGAGCCACCAGTTCCAGCTTTGCTTCCAATCATTCTGTGCACCATGCAAACATGATTATCTGTTGAATAAGATCATAGTTAAATATTACTAATACTGATCCTTTCCCAGTTCTTGAGTCAGTCATTTTTATATGTTGAAACTTTGTTTTTAAGCAGTGTAAAAAGTTTGATATCTCATTCATTTTAAAGGGGTTGTACCAGAACAGTCATCTCCACGACTGTCCCAGTCAGATTCTTAGCAAGAGAGAATAGGTGACCTATAGGTTAAATAAAGCACCAGTCTACATGTTTAAATGTATATTCACATCTTATGGACAGCTAAAGGTTTCAGCCTTAACATCCCCATAAAACTAAATGGATCTTGTGCACTTAAAGAGATTTGTCCACTTTCAGCAAATAATATATATAGTTTTTGTAAGGAAAAGTCATATAATTTTACTATATATTTTCTGTATCAATTCATCACTATTTTCTAATCAGAGATTAGATAATAATGTATCAGGCACCTGCATGTCCATCACATGACCATTGACAGATGTCTATCAACTGGAAGGAAACATACAAGCTTTCTATAGCAGGATGGCAAGCAGAGATCTAGAAAACCATGAGGAATTAATACAGAATGTATAACCTTTCCCCACACAGACCATATTAATTATTTGTTGAAAGTGGACTACCCCTTTTACATGATGCAGGGGTGAGTGAGTGGGCTATTCAGAGTGCTCATCTGTCACTGCTCAGTGATTACAGGAAGCAGCTCTTTTATATCTGCTCTGTCCTGTGTACTGTCTGCCCATCATGTATCCACACACAGTGCACCTCCACCCTGCAGCTACTCAGTTTAAAATAGATATACAGGATGAAAACTATTTATTTCTTTGTGTGCTTTGTCTTTTCCAGTCTCTCTAATCCCCTCCCCTCATTGTCCTGGGAAAAGGGGAGAATGATGGCATCTGCTGAACAGCCTGGCTGGCACATCCATTTTAGCAGGTTGTGTATAGTATAATAGTCCTACGGCCCCTTACGCACTAACATATGCTTGCCTGGACCGTAGCCCAGTTTTGGGGAAATGATCAGGAAAAAATAGGAGCTATATCGGGGCGCTAATACTGAATTGTGCAGTAGTAATAAAAAATTATTTCTTTGGTTTTAAGGGAAAAAGCATTTATTTATTGATACAAGTCCTGGATGACACGTTTCGGGGATACACTTGTTTGTTTGTTTTATGTGGGATCTATCTTTTAATGTCCATTATTTGAGAAAGGGTCAGTTGGACCTAAAACGCGTCATCCAGGACTTTTATCAATAAATAAACCTTCTTTCCTTAAAACCATCAAAGAAATTATTTTTATTTCTATCGCACAATTCGGTATTATTGCCCGGAAATAGCTCCTATTTTTCCTGTTCATTTCCCCAAAACTGCTTGCTACCAGCCCTTCACGGGTGCTTGGTAATCTTGGAGCTTCAGAATTCCCACCATCTGGCATTCCAGCCAAAGGAACGACCTTTCTTCAGTCCACTACCGTAAATGGTGATGCCCACACAACCAAGAATTTGACAAGGTAAGCTCTTTTCTAGCCTCACTCTGTTTGTTTTTGTTTTTTCTCTTCTTCACTATGGGCCGTAGTCCAGACAAGCATACAGCCGTATGCAGGAGAGAGTAGGGATGATCGCTCCTTGCCCTCCCCTCTCCAATGAAAGCGGAGCCAAATATAGAACATGGCCTATATTTTGCAGCTCAGTCACAGTGTGGTCAGACAGTGTGTTCTAACTGCGAGCATGTGTAATAGACGTCTATGGTGATGTGCGATGTCCCCGCCAGAGGGGAAGTTTCGCTACAGCCTGAGCCAGTTCCTTTTTGTGAAAATCTGTGCGAGGTAGGCATAGAATTATCTGGAAGCACGGTCTTGGCACATCTGTCGTGACCTGCAGGTTCTCATCAAGGCACAAGGTGTGTCTGCATTTGTTTTTAATTTTGGTAAATAATGACACAGAGGAATCTGCTGTAGGTTGTGAGGTTGCATTTACCTTATTTTAATATCATTTAAAAACTTGTTTTTTCAAATACCGTACTGACACCTAAATCAATAGAATTCAAAGTCTATGTGGAGAGGTTGACAGTTTTTGTATTCTTGCCATCTAAAGTCATTGTGGTAACCACACTGTTTATTGTTATCTGAGATGCCAGTAGTATTAGGGTTCTAATTGAGGAACAAACATTTTATTTTCTACATTTTATACTTACATCTCCATTTGGTCATCAAAATATCAATGTCCATAAGAGAAGTCAGGAGTTGAAATGGGACTTGGAACCGTGGTTCCTCCCTTGGAAAAAAAATGTAAAATTTAGCTTCAGGAATTTCAAATACAGCACATAAGAAAATATTAATATGCTGAAAAGTCTTTCACTGTACCTATAGAAATATATCATTAAAGCTCCCTTCAGTGCTTTATATGACAGTCTTCTTTCTCCTGTAAAACATTCAAACAAGACCTAATTATAGATAAAGCTATATAGCAGATTATCCATACCTTGGATTTTAAGATAATGGTGAAAAAATTCAAAGCTGTCCCTCATAATCCCCCTGATTCTGCAGTGATGACTTCACATATATTGTTATAGTGAGCATTGCAGAAATGTGGGTAGCACAGAAGCAACCATAAGAAGACATTAGGCTTATTTAGCATATTTGGTCATGTAATAGTAAAATGCCAAGACCAGGAGTGAAATATATTGTAAATCTAGAGAGAAAGTTATTGGAAAGTTTTTTTCACTTTTAATTTTGTTTTTTTTTTATCCTCTTTTTGTTTTGCCATTTGAGACTGGCTGTAGTGAACTTAATCACTTTATGTATATTAAATACTTATGATATATCACACTTGCATAATATAACGGATCATATATATTTATACATTGTCCTTTCATTGTCAGTGATACAAGTGATGACATGAATACAGAATAATATGTATAGTACATTGCTTTAAAAGAGTTTTGTTGAACACTTTATGTGAGATCTTAGTGAAATGTTACCTTTACTTAGAAGATGTTCATGTCGCTTCTCATCAAACAAAGCTGTAAAGACTTCTCTTTGTTTCTGAAGCTCTGCCAATTGTTCTTCTTTGTCTTCTGAGTCTGGTTTGGCCTAATAACAAGAAGCAAATATGTTGTTATTAATATCTGTTTTGACCTGCTTCCTACCAAATACAATTATAAGGCTCAAATAAGATTTCTTAGGTATGCGGAGCTCTGTAAGTGCTCTTGATCATTGTAGACATGTAGAAAATGATAAAATGTTCCTTCATATTTTATGCATCTATTGTCCTGATGATCATTGCTTTTCCAACCTGTTACTTTCCATAATCCTTTACTAAAGATCTAGGTTGATCATATATAAATATTGGAACTTAGAGAATCTAGAAGGAATTATTTAGAGTTAATAGCATTTGTTGTAGATTACCTTAACCTTTTGGAGCTCCTCCTCTAATCCTTGAAATATATTGACTTGTAACTTTCCCCAAAAGTTAAAGCCAACCTCTTCCAAGCCGGGTGTGCGTTCCAGCCATGCCTTAAATTAAAACATATGGTTCTTTATCATTATGGTTCTTAAACATGTTATATCATTTGCTTGATAAATTAGAAATGTGCATAATCTGAATAATGTTGTTCTACTACTCATATCTATTGTTCTTAATACCTAATGGATTGCAAGCACTAAGCTACCTCTACAAGGCCCAGAAGGGTAGGTTCCTCCTCGGATCTCAGAAGCAATCCATTTTCTTTTCCCTTGAAATTATCACGGTAATGGCGTCGGTTGTAAGGAACTCTCAGACTTTCTGGAACACCTATTTTATTTTCCAGAAGACGAAACTGCAAGCTCTGAAATCCAGAAGCCGGTGACAAGTATTCCCTTAAGAAGAAAATCAATATACAATGTAATTTACAAATACGAAATTTCAAAGCTTTAAAACGGCTAATGGTCTAAAATCAATTTTGCATCTGAAATCAAATGATCTGTTATCATAAAGTCTGAGGGCAAGATTCACCTACGTGCACCCCATGGTTATTTTTGTTACCGGGAAGGGTATGTATATATTCTGCCATGCTGATAGACCGGCTGCAATATCATGCAAGAGTATTCTATCTGCCGGTCGGACTTCAGGGCGAGACCTGTATTCACTGTTACGGTAGTGGCTGTATGATGTAAGGACTACTGTCCTGTGCAAGGTGTGCAGTCCGTGGGAATCGGACCAACCTATTGGAACATGTTCATTTGCAGGTAGCCTCAATGTAGATCCTAGATAGGAGACACCTGTCAGTAGGCATAACCATTCCTTCTTCCTGGTGAGTGTTCTGCTTTGAGTATGGATTTGCCAGGTAGTTATGGCTAGCAAATGCTGAGTTGCTTGCTGTTCCTGCACTGAATTTCACAGTAAGTTAATGTCCTACCTGAAATCAAAGAAATCCATGGGGGTCATTGTTTCTAGAACTGAGAATTGTTCAACCAGTAATTTGAGAATCATGGAAATACGATGAATACGAGTCACAACTTTCAACATATTTCTTTCATCTCTTACCTGCAAGAAATAAACATATGTAGTAAACAAAATGCCTAAGAATCTGTATTTTTGTATGTGTATATCATGTCAAAATATTCATTGGTGTTTAAAGTGTATTAATATGCATTTACATCTCTCCCATATCTCTATCTATCTATCTATCTATCTATCTATTATATATACCCTTGCTGCATCTGGCACATGATATCTTGAATCTAGAGAGAAATGTGCTAACCAGTGTCAGAAAGCTTGGTCTCTGTCTTGCAAAAGGATAATGACCCAAAACTTGCAGGTAAAAACACCCAAGAATGGCTAAGAGGAAAACATTGGACTATTCTGAATTGGCCTTCTATAACCCCAGACCTAAATCTTAATATCTTTGGAAGGAGCTGAAAGATGCCGTCTTATAAAGAAATAGTGTGATTGCAGCAATTGCCTCAAAATATTAGGTTACGGGAACCATCATTTCTGTCCAGGTCTGTTTTATGAGTTTTATTTTATTTTTATTTTTTAAACCCTTAACGACCAGGCCCTTTTTCGTTTTTGTGTTTTCATTTTTCTCTCCTGACATTTCCTTTGATTCAAAAACCCATACGTTTTTTATTTTTCCATATAAAAATCTGTATGAGGGCTTGTTTTCCATTGCGTCCCCCATGACGGCCCCACTTGGAGGATGACCCCTTGACCTCTGTAGGGACAGGAAGCAGAGAAGTTAAATACCCACCCCCTGCATCTACACTCCAGTGTCTTCCTGTCCCTACACAGGGCAGGTAGTAGAGAAGATCTCTCCTCCGATCCTTCCATCCAAGAGGGACAGTGAGAGGGGAGCATGTGTGGCGCGGGGATCATCCTCTTACCCCTCCGGTCCAGGACAGCGATCGGTGCAGAGGCCATTGATTTTAGAATTTCATCCCAAGTGTTACATAAACTAGTTCCTTTTTAAATTGTCTTGGTCCTCCTACATTTGGTGTGAGGTTATTATAAGGTTACATTCACATCAAGTTCTTTGGATACGTTCAGTATAAGCAGCAGGAAATATATGCTGAGCATATCCATAGACTACAATGACAGGTGCAGGCATCCTTATTGCCTCCTTCGGCTCAGAATACATCACATCCAGCAAAAGCTGTATTTTTTCATCATAAAATTGTAAATGCTTCGTGGAGGCCATATTAGCCTATGTAGGACAGATGTCACTGCATTGCATCCATCCCCGCCTCTGCTGAGTGTACACTTTTGGAGGTCTCCAGTGATATGACTGTCCACATAAGGACAGTTATGTCACTTTAGATACACCCTCGCCTGCAATCACTGGCTGCTGACGATTCTCGCTTTCAGGGGGAAGGGATGAAAAAATGAGGACATACCTTATCCCACTTCATTCTCATATGTTCTAGAACGTCATTGTTAAGGTATGTTGGTAATCCACCTGGACGAGATGTGAATGCAGCCTAAAGTGTACAGTTTCCAGTATACTGGGTATATTTTCCTGATTTATCCCAAAATCTCACATCTAGTCTGTTTGCATGCCAATATTTTAATTTCCACAATGTCTGTGAAATATTTATTAAAATATCCCATAGCTCTAGATGAATGTCCCAGTAGTGCCCAAATTGTGCGCTAAAGGTACATGCTCATTCAGTTTTCAGCGGGACTATTCAAAGGGGCAGAGCAGTGTGGACCTGATTTCTTTCGTTTCAGTGCTGTTTTTCGCATGTCACTTTTATATCATTGTGCTCTTGTTTCCCCTACTGACTCCTATTGTTCCCATACTTCCACTGATTCCAATGCATTTTTCAAGAAAGAATCAGTGAGGAAAAAACTTTGCATAAAAGTAGGAGCAGAACTTTGGAGTCTGTGCACTGACATTAGAAGATAAAAAGCGAAAGAACTCTGAGCACTAGTGGGGCGCTAAAAAGTAATCCAGGAACAAAGTTGTGCGTCCAAATAAAAACAATTTATTCTTAAATCCGCATAAAATAAACAGGCATTAAGATACAATAAAATGCCAATAAAAATGAATATAAAATGTCCCTATAACGCGTTTCGGGTACTATGACCCTTTATCAAAATTACAGACAGTAATATAACATTATAAGTAATATGACAGTGGAATATATACCTTAGGAAAGACAAACCGGCGGGATGAATGGCGCGAAACCGGAAGTGAGTCCCGGAAGTGACATCACCAATTTTTTTTTTTTTTTTTTTTTTTTTTTTTTTTTTTTAAATTTTATTAACTTGACAAAAAAACAGCACATAACCTAAAAGATAGCAGGATAGTAGTAAATAGGTAGAGAATCAATAGACCCCCTCCAGACTCTCATTCAAACCAATGGGGGTAAGACATTGGAGCTTGAAAATCCAAAACATCTCCCTCCTTTTGAGATGGTTGAATCTCTGTGGGGTAGATGCATCAATTAATTCTATTGGGGTCAAACTAAAGTCCTTAAAACATTTGTTATGGTGAGTAGCAGCATGTCGGGATACGCTGTGTAAGGCAAAACCATTCTCTATATTAGACCTATGTTTATTGAAGCGTTCCCTCAAGGGTTGGATAGTCCTACCAATGTACTGGAGTTTACAGGTACATTCTATGAGATAAATCACATAACTTGAGCCGCAGTTCATAAAACTCTTAATCCCAAAGGATTCTCCTGTAACATTGGATGTGAAGTTTAACTGTCTATGTCTAATACTAATGCAACATTTACACCTATTATGGCCGCAACGGTAGCTGCCAAGTACCTTGGGAAAGAAGCTAGGGTGTGATTTGCTAGATTCAGGCCGGAGCCGGCTAGGGGCCAAGATGTTCTTGATGGTACGTGACCTCCTAAATGTCAGTTTAGGTCTTTTTGGGATGATTTCCTTCAAAAATGGGTCATGTAGTAAAATCCCCCAATGTTTATTGATAATACTCCGAATTTCTGCACTATCTGAGGAATAAGTAGAGATAAAATTGACCCCTCTAGTTTCCATGTCATCAGTAGTTGTTTTCAACTTGAGTTCAAGGCAGGTTTCTTGGCTCAAAGAACCTGCTCTTGTTTGTGCTGTAGCCAGAAGATTAGGGGGATAGCCCTTAGCTTTAAATCGATTTGTTAGGACTTTACTTTGAGATATGAAGTCACCATCCTCAGTGCAGTTACGCCTTATCCTTTTATATTGTCCATACGGGACATTGGTTAGCCATTTCTTGAAGTGACTACTAGAGAAATCCAGATAACTGTTACTATCGACCTTCTTAAAGAAGGTCTTGGTCTTAATTTGCCCATCAGGTGTATGAAAGACAGTAACGTCCAAAAATTCAGCATTATTACATGTAATTTCACAAGTAAATTCAAGGCCCCACTCATTCTCATTTATGTCTCTTACGAACTCGAGTGCTTCATCCTTATTACCCTTCCAAATTATAAAAATATCATCAATGAATCTTTTATAGAGAAGGCACTTACTAAAAGCATTATGTGGGTAGATGAACTCTTCTTCAAAGAGGCCCACATATAAATTGGCGAAGCTGGGTGCAAATTTGCTACCCATCGCGGTACCCCTTTTTTGTAGGAAGATTTTGTGAAGAAAAGAAAAATAATTATGTTCCAAAATAAAAGAAATAGCTCTCAAGAGAAAGTTAGATTGAAATCCAGGAATGGAAGCATCATTTTTTAAAAAATGGGAAACGGCATGGATGCCCAAATCATGGGGGATTTTTGTATAAAGGGAGGAGATATCCATGGTTATGAACAGGTAATTATCCTCCCATGTCTCCTTTCTAACGTATCTTACTAAATCCGAGGTATCAAGTAAGAATGATTTGAGATCTCTTACATATTTCTGCAAGAAAATATCGGTGTAATGAGAGAGGTTAGACGTTAAAGAATTAATACCTGATATTATTGGTCTCCCTGGTGGCTTGGTGTCATTCTTGTGGACTTTAGGTAAATAGTAGAAGAGGGCCGTAGCTGGCTCTTCTATCTTAAGATATTGGTATTCCTTTTTGTCAAGAATCCCTATTGTCTACGGCTATCAATCACTGTTAGCCGGTCATCTGAGCCCTGGGAGCTGCTTCCTGTATCCTGGAGACTAGTGTTGTTCAAACTCCTCATCCTCTGGACGACTCTGGCTGGACCCCGGGTTGGGATATACATGCGCTATTGAAGCATCTATAAGGTGAGCACCTTTTCAACGTACCTACCTCTACTTCACTCAACGATATCACCCGAGGCGCCGCCTCCGACAGTGTGTGAGATGAAAGATTAAAAATTTTAACCAGATTAGTACCCTGTACATCCTTACCAGTTGTTCTGCAGTGAGGCAGGAGTGATATTACATGCAGAATTATATACAATCAACTAATGTTCATGTTTTTAACCCTTCTATATGGAGAACTATCTAAGAACACAGTTTCTCTCTTATTGCCTTTTATTTGGTGGCAGGTTTTTTTGCAAAAATTGACTGATATGATGAACATTCGATCCTCTTTGCCTAATGTCGCTATTATATATTAACACTACGACCCAGAACATGTCCATAAAGTTATATGTAACACCAAAAACACTCACACATCTGGAATGAAGTTTTTATTTCCCACCATCCTCCATTATTTACACCGATGTTATGACGTTCTCACTCAGGGGTCTGTTATGGTGCAGATAATACATCGGCGACATCTAAACGTGACTTTTATTATGTCAGGGCGAGCGAGTGGAGCTGGCGTCCCGTTTTGTATACTGTTTTATGCGCTTTTTAAACATACTCTTGTGAGTATAACTTTTAAGAATAAAATCCAAGGTTTTAAGAAGGTACTATGCGATTTGGTGCCTACGTTCTCTTTTAGTTTTTGCTACCGCACTGTTGAGTGAGTTTAAGGAGAAAACTGCACCTTAAGGACGTTCTGAATAGTGACCTACATCTTGTTGCAAAACTTTCCTCATCGGTAGAATATAATTGAAGATCTTTGAAGTAATTTTGAACAACAACCGTATTGGAATCATTGGGAGCTCCGGTCAGTTTTTTTATACTCTTTTCTTTGTTTAAAGTGGGACTTGTTGGATCGGTCTCGGACTGTGGTGTTAGCTCCTGTGGTATGGAAGTGTGCTGCACTGTGTTTTTATAATTTTTACACCGATGACTTGGTGAGTCTCCTGGCAAGGTGGCAGAAACTTATTTAACCCTTGAACAAACCATGATGTAATATTTTGTCATAGGGCTATTAAGGAAGTATGGAGAGGTCTCGCAGGCCAAGCCCTCTCCATACTGGGTGGGTGTTTTCTGCATATTGCAACATCTTTTTACTGCTCAAAATCTAGTGAAGATCTAGAAAGGAGCCAGAGCGATGTAGAGTACTATAAACCTAGGCATTTCTAATTGTACACGTATCAAGTATGGTTCAGATAGTTGCAGAGTCAAACTCTGGCATACGAGTGCTGTACATCACTGGTTGTACATGAACTGGTTGGCACTTGCAAGGCGATACTTTACAGAATCTACAAAAATTAAGAGACAAAGAGGGGAATTGTATCTAATGGCTAAAAATGAACAATTTAAAGTATTACGATGTTAACGAAAATGTTTATTTATACAATAGAAATCTCACACTGAGCAAACGATTAAAAACACTTAAAAAGCACAAATGTAATGTGTCTCAATCTGAGCATGGCCTGCTTGGGTTGTCTGCAGGGCATGCTACAGCTACCTATCCCCTGGTGTACCTATTGGTATTGGTGACCAATGAGTGCTGTATGGTGCAAAATGGGCATATGTAGTGTATATAGTTAGCTAGAAATGTAAATATTCTATGCTCTCAGTTCAGGAATACAGCACTGAATCAATGCGTTTCGGGTACTATGACCCTTTATCAAAATTACAGACAGTAATATAACATTATAAGTAATATGACAGTGGAATATATACCTTAGGAAAGACAAACCGGCGGGATGAGTGGCGCGAAACCGGAAGTGAGTCCCGGAAGTGACATCACCAATTTTTTTTTTTTTATTAACTTGACAAAAAACCAGCACATAACCTAAAAGATAGCAGGATAGTAGTAAATAGGTAGAGAATCAATAGACCCCCTCCAGACTCTCATTCAAACCAATGGGGGTAAGACATTGGAGCTTGAAAATCCAAAACATCTCCCTCCTTTTGAGATGGTTCAATGGTCCCTGTTATATAGATAAAGCGATATCACCATGTCCAATAGATAGGGATAGGGGCCAGCTCCCACGCGTTACGCCACGTCTGCGTCCTTCAGGGGTAAATGTGCGTGGTTAGGAGTGCTGTATTTAACCTCTGTATGAGGTAGTTTAAGGGGTCTCACCTGTGTAGATGTTAGCGTTTGTGGGCCGTCTGTGTGGCTCGGTGGTTTTGTCGACAATTAACATTCACAATTATATACCGACAGCCATCTCGTTTGGAACAACATGGATGAGACAGAAAGACAGGTTTTTATGGATCTGATGGATCTGCTGGAAGAAAATGAAGGAATACAGTCAATACGAGGTAATACATTTCCTAGCCGCTTACCTTCTCAATCTACTCCGTCTTTAGCTATCTGTCCCGTAATAAATGTATTTTTCCAAACAGTTTTACAAGATGTTCAAGAACTAAACCCCAATCCAATACGTGGCAACAACATCTCCAAGGAGGAACAAAGAGCTATCATATCATTGGGAAACAACAACAATTTTAATTAGGGAAAAGAAAAAGGAGTGTCGATAGTATAGTACGGGCAGTAGAAAGACTAGATTCACAGAGCGAAACCAACAGCTCATAACAGCATTTTTATTCCAGATTACCAGCAGACCCTACAGACGTATTCAAACGTAAACTGGGACAGCTAATGCACAGAGGCACTGTCACAAAACATTATAACAAAAGGGAAGGACTTACCTAACAGTAGAAACTCGATAATTCCACATTCTATTTGGTCCCCAAGTGCTAAATCTTAGAACAACCACAAGGTTAGACCAATAGTGGGCGGGCATAGGAGGGCTCTGTGAAGAAGGCGTGTATTTACTTGGATGTCTTTCTGCAGCTCAAGTACTCTCAACTGGACTCCTACATATCCAGGTTGTCCAAAAGAGATGGCTGTCGGTATATAATTTGAATGTTTAATGTCGACAAAACACACCGACCAACAAGAAGACGGCCACAAACGCTACATCTACACAGGTGAGACCCCTTAAACTACTCACTACAAGAGGTTAAATACAGAACTCCATATACCAACACAATTTACCCCTGAGGAAGCCAGATGGTGTAGCACGAACGCGTGGGGAGCTGAGCCCCTATCCTATCTATTGGGACATGGTGATACGCTTTATCTATATAACATGGACCATTAATTGATCAGTGCTGTATTCCTGAACTGAGAGCATAGAATATTTACATTTCAGCTAACTCTATACAAATATGCCCATTTTGCACCAACAGCACTCATGGTATCACCAATACCAATAGGTACACCAGGGATAGGTAGCTGTAGATGCCCTGCAGACAACCCAAGCAGGCCATGCTCAGATTGAGACACATTACATTTGTGCTTTTAAAGTGTTTTTAATCGTTTGCTAAGTGTGAGATTTGTATTGTATAAATAACACATTTTCGTAAATCGTCGTAATACTTTAAATTGTTCATTTTTAGCCATTAGATACAATCCCCTCTGTTTCTTAATTTGTGACGTATTGATTAGGGTAGTTGGGCTATTATACCACAGGCACTACATCAATTCTTTAAGAAAGTCGTAATCAAACAAGATATTGAGAGGCTACTTCCTATAAGTGATATGGATGTTAAAGAGAAAAACGTCATGCAAAATAACCACCCCCTAAATATAAATATTTTCATAAACTGCCATTAGAGAGCATTGCCTCTATCCCTCATTGTCCTCTACATGCCTGTAAACCTAAGCAATGAGGTCTAAAGCTGTATGCAAATGACATGCTTGAGATGCAATGAAAGCATTGGCATATTCAAGCTGTCACACTCTTATTCATGAGTGGGAGGCACAGCCAACACCCCAGTGGGATGACAGTGTACAATGCCTGTGAGGCATGTTGTATAATGATGTGCTTCTGGTGTGGTGGCCACACCCCTGCAGCCTGGTTGTGTATTTAGGAGAGATACAGCAGCTCAGGCAGCCATGTTATGCAGAACTTCATATTCATGTGTAGCTGATTGTCTGTGTCTTCACCTGTATATTAGGAGGATGCAGAACTCATCCAGGTTGTCCAAAAGAGATGGCTGTCGGTATATAATTTTGAATGTTAATTGTCGACAAAACACACCGAGCCAACAACAGACGGCCCACAAACGCTAACATCTACACAGGTGAGACCCCTTAAACTACCTCACTACAGAGGTTAAATACAGCACTCCATAACCACAAACATTTACCCCTGAGGAAGCCAGACGGTGGCGGAACGCGTGGGGAGCTGAGCCCCTATCCCTATCTATTGGACATGGTGATATCGCACTTTTTATATAACATGGACCATTGATTGATTCAGTGCTGTATTCCTGAACTGAGAGCATAGAATATTTACAAGAACCGCCTCTCCTCTAGGTGTAGAGGATGCCCCCTGTCTATGGTGATGGTAGAACTGCCTCTCCTCTAGGTGTAGTGGATGCCCCCTGTCTATGGGATGGTAGAAACATCTCTCCTCTAAGTGTAGAGGATGCCCCCTGTCTATGGTGACGGTAGAGCGGTCTCTCATCTAGGTGTAGAGGATGCCCCCTGTCTATGGTGATGGTAGAACTGCCTCTCCTCTAGGTGTAGTGGATGCCCCCTGTCTATGGGATGGTAGAAACATCTCTCCTCTAAGTGTAGAGGATGCCCCCTGTCTATGGTGACGGTAGAGCAGTCTCTCATCTAGGTGTAGAGGATGCCCCCTGTCTATGGTGATGGTAGAACCGCCTCTCCTCTAGATGTAGAAAATGCCTCCTGTCTATAGGATGGTAGAATCGCCTCTCCTCTAGGTGTAGAGAATGCCCCCTGTCTATGGAAATGGTAGAACCTCCTCTCCTCTCAGTGTAGAGGATGCCCCCTGTCTATGGTTATGGTAGAACCTCCTCTCCTCTAGGTGTAGAGGATGCCCCCTGTCTACGGTGATGGTATAGCCACCTCTCCCCTAGGTGTAGAGGATGCCCCCTGTCTATGGGATGGCAGAACCTCCTCTCCTCTAGGTGTAGAGGATAGTCCCTGTCTATGGTGATGGGAGAACCTCCTCTCCTCTAGGTGTAGAGGATGCCCCTGTCTATGGTGATGGTAGACCGTCCTCTATTTTACCCCTGAGGAAGCCAAACGGTGGCAGAACGCGTGGGGAGCTGAGCCCCTGTCCCTATCTATTGGACATGGTGATATCGCTTTATCTATATAACATGGACCATTGATTGATTCAGTGCTGTATTCCTGAACTGAGAGCATAGAATACTTATATTTCTAGCTGACTATACACACTACATACGCCCATTTTGCACTATACAGCACTCATTGGTCACCAATACCAATAGGCATACTAGGGGATAGGTAGCTCTAGCATGCCCTGCAGACAACCCAAGCAGGCCATGCTCAAATTGAGGCACATTACATTTGTGCTTTTTAAGTGTTTTTAATTGTTTGTTCAGTGAGAGATTTCTATTGTATAAATAAACATTTTTCGTCAACATCGTAATACTTCAAATTGTTTATTTTTAGCCATTAGATACAATTCCCCTCTTTGTTTCTCATTTTTTGTAGACCTTCCTCTATGTGTAGATGATGCCCCCTGTCTATGGTGATGGTAGAACCACCTCTCCTCTAGGTGTAGAGGATGCCCCCTGTCTATGGTGATGGTAGAACTGCCTCTCCTCTAGGTGTAGAGGATGCCCCCTGTCTATGGTGATGGTAGAACATCCTCTCCTCTAGGTGTAGAGGATAGTCCCTGTCTATGGTGATGGTAGAACCTCCTCTCCTCTAGGTGTAGAGGATAGTCCCTGTCTATGGTGATGGTAGAACCCCCTCTCCTCTAGGTGTAGAGCAGGGGTCCCCAAACTTTTTACACAGTGGGCCGTTCATTGTCCCTCTCAGACCGTTGGAGGGCCGGATAAATAGCAGTTAACAACTATATACTGTCCCCCTATAAGTATATACACACCCCCTATTATAACTGTATAGATACTCCTAATATAACTATATACAGTCCCCCTATAACTATAAACAGTCCCCCAAGAATAACTATATACAGTCCCCCCTATTCTCAAAGTTCAGATCACTTTATACTTGAAAATAAGCTCCCTCAGGTCACTTAGTCTTTTCACATTACTGTCCCATGAGGATTGTTGTAATTAACAATGTGATCTTTTGTCCATCTAAAGAGATCATAATATTCAGTGGATACAAATGATAACCCTTTCAACAACACCTTTTTTTCAATGTCTGTATAGGTGCATTTAGACAGATTAATGATTTGCATCTCGTCTTCAGTGTTCACTTCTTGCAATTTCTTAGTTGATAATGATATAGAGGTGGGTTCAGTGATTTAAAAAGTCTCACTTCTATGACCGATGATGAGATATCGGGTTCTACCTCTTTAGGGTGTGCTTTGGGTAGGAATGAGTAAGCCCTGTTCTCAGGGCAGGATTAAGGTTATACCGCTCCCCAGCAATCACTGTAATGAGCCCCAAGTAATCACTATATACAGCTCCCCCAGCAAACACTGTATACAACTCCCCCAGTAATCACTATATACGGATCACCCAGCAACCACTGTATACATCTCCCCCATCAAACACTGTATACTGCTCCCCCAGCAATAAATATATATAGCCCCCTATAATAACTATATACACACCCCCTATAACTATTAAATGTTGCCCAAGAATAACTATATACAGTCCCCCCTATTCTCAAAGTTCAGATCACTTTATACTTGAAAATAAGCTCCCTCAGGTCACTTAGTCTTTTCACATTACTGTCCCATGAGGATTTCTCTTCCTCTAAAAGTATCTGCATAAATCTCAATGAGCTCGCTGTGGCCTCTTTCTCTCATCTGCTCATGAGATTTACATTCCTAACTCTGCAGGTGTAATAGTAATCCTCAATCCTTGCAGGAGAATATTGTTTTTGATATAGTTTTCAAGGAACTGGATTTCTTACCATGCAGTGATAGTCTTTATAGACCGCTCTGTTAACTCTATATAGGGTGATTTTAGACTATTTTTAAAAAAAAATATTTTATTGAAAATAATTCTCACAACACATACATGAAATAATAGTAAATCATACAAGTCGTGCAAGAAATACTTTGTTTTACAAAAAATCTAAACACTTCAGAGTTCCCCTCCTATTTTTTTTTGCCTCTTTCTATTTCACCTCCCTTTCCTCTTTCCTTTCCTTCTATTGTACTTCCTACTTCCGTCATCTCTTTCCTCTAGATTTACATCTCACGGGCTTCGAGTCCAAAGATCCCAGCCCGAGCTTGACAATTTTTTTTCACTTATTACCCTCCCATCCCGCATATGTAATTCCCAATATCTTGGCTTGTTCATCCCAAAGAATGGGATGACAGCTGACCCCCCCTGTGGAGAGAGCTTCCATTGTGGCCTATTGGGTGTTTCCAAGTTGACCCTGCAAATGTTTCTCAGGAGGGCACTTATGTTGCTGTGGCAACCACCGGGGACCCGATTAGGACTCGGGGCTGGTCAATCGTCATTGCCTGTGTAGTGTCAGGGCAGTCATATTGCTTGTTGAGTAATAAGTTTAAAAAAATTTTTAATAATAATTAAGTCTTTATATATTGCCATGAAATTCCCCAAATGGTTGGACCCCCTGCCATGTCTCAGGAGGGCACTGATTGTTGCTGTGGCAAAAACTGGGGACCCTATTCGGACTCCGGGCTGTTTCATAGTTCATTGCTGGTAGTGTAAGTGGCATCAATATTGCTTGTGTTGCGTAATAAAACGTAAAAAAAAAAATTTAATAAACATAATAGGTTTTATTATTGCACATTGAAATTTTGTAGCCTTTACAAATCACAGGGGGGGGACTATAGAAATATAATGTCACGTACAGGAAAAAAACAGACATATGGAAAACCAATAGGTGTGAGGGGGCCATGTTCGGAAGAGTTACAGTCTATGCCCGTGACCGACGGACCTTTTAGCCGGCCGAGTGCCACAACGGAACCGAAAACCACCCCCCTTATTTATGGTGACCGGTGGCCAACAAAAAATTAAAAGCCGTTAACTCCGACATGTTTCAACCAACTCAAATTGCCCTCCCTGAGGAAGGAAATCAAACAGTAGAAAGATGGAAAATTTTCCTTCCTGTGATCTTATTTTCCGTGTCATCTGCAAACAGAGAATTGTCGGGGCCCAGCAGGAGGCCCTCCATAAGATATAATTCAGGCCCGTTACTTTTTTCATCTCCCTCTTCCTACAGTCCTAAATAGGAAGTAAGCTTAGTAGTAAGTATCATAAGATGACTGAAAGCCAGCATTATTTTAAGTGCTTTGACTGGAGGAAGAATTTTGAGTCCTTCCGGTCGGGCCGGCGCTATGGGTAGGCACAAATGTGGAAAGAAGAGAATCTCTTCTTTCAAATGAACTGAATTTTGTTACTAGGTGCTTGGAATCCAGAATATTCCGGTTAAAGTGAAATGAGAATATTAAGGTGCCATTTTTATACATTAAAAATCATGCCAAACAGTAGTTTTAAAACAGGTTATTATCTCCATTTCCTGACACTAGAAACACATTTATATTAAAAGAGGAGCCTCTCTTCTTCAGGAAAAAAAGAAGTGAGGTTTAGTGTCACAGAGCCAGAGACTAACAGCCCCCTGAAGTGACCCCCCTCCAGTCTTAGCCATCAGGCTACAGGGAGACTTGCTGCAAAACAGGAGCTGCTGCACCTCAAGATAATGATTAAACATTTTGAGAAGGGAATAAATCAACTAATGTTCATGTTTTTAACCCTTCTATATGGCGAACTATCTAAGAACACAGTTTCCTCTTATTGCATTTTATTGGTGGCAGGTTTTTTTGCTAAAAAATTGCCTGATATTTGAGGAACATTCGATCCTCTTTGCTAATGTCGCTAGTATATTAACACTACGACCAGAAATGTCAATTAAGTTATATGTAACACCAAAACACTCACACATCTGGAATGAAGCTTTTATTTCCCACCTCCTCATTATTTACACCGTGTTATGGAAGTTCTCACTCAGGGGTCTGTTATGGTTGAGATAAGAAATCGGCGACATCTACGTGATTTTATATATGTCAGGGAGAGCGAGTGAGCTGGCGTCCCGTTTGTATATGTTGTATGCGCTTTTTTAAACTTACTGTGTGAGAGTATAACTTTGAAGAATAAAACCAAGGTTTAAGAAGGGTTACTATGCGGATTTGGTTGCCTACGTTCTCTTTTAGTTTTTGCTACCGCATGTTGAGTGAGGTTAAGGAGAAAATGAACCTATAGGACGTTCTGAATAGTGCCCTACATCCTGTTGCAAAACTTTCCTCATCGGTAAATATAATTGAAGATTCTTTGAGTAATTTTGATACAACAACCGTATTGGAATCATTGGGGAAGTCGGTCAGTTTTTTATACTCTTCTTGTTTTTAAAGTGGGAACTTGTTGGATCGGTCTCGGACTGTGGTGTTAGCTCTGTGGTATGGAAGTGTGATGCACTGTTGTTTTTATAATTTTTACACCGGATGAATTGAATTGGGAGTTCCTGGCAAGGTGGCAGAAAATATGTAAACCCTTGAACAAACCATGATGTAATATTTTGTCATAGGGCTATTAAGGAAAATATGGAGAGGTCTCGGCAGGCAAGCCCTCTCCTCCTGGGTGGGTGTTTTCATGCAATTGACAAGATCTTTTTATGCTCAAAATTAGTGAAGATTCTAGAGAAGGAGCCAGAGCGTGAGAGCGTACTATAAACTAGGCATTTCTAATTGTACACGTAGCAAGTGGTTCAGATAGTTGCAGAGTCAAATTGCACGCGTGCTGTACATCACTGGTTGTACATGAACTGGTTGGCAATTGCAAGGCGATACTTTACAGAATCTACAAAATTAAGAGACAAAAGAGGGGAATTGTATCTAATGGCTAAAAATGAAACAATTTAAAGTATTACGATGTTAACGAAAATGTTTATTTATACAAGAGAAATCTCACACGGCAAATACGATTTTAAAAACACTTAAAAAGCACAAAATGTAATGGGTCTCAATGCTGAGCATGGCCTGCTTGGGTTGCGCAGGGCATGTACAGCTACTATCCCATGGTGTACCTATTGGTATGGTGACCAATGAGGCTGTAGGGTGCAAAATGGCATATGTAGGTATATAGGTTAGCGAAATGTAAATATCTAGCTCTCAGTTCAGGAATACAGCACTCTGAATAATCAATGGTCCAATGTATATAGATTAAAGCGATATCACCTGTCCAATAGATAGGGATAGGGGCTCAGTCCCCAAGCTTCCGCCACCGTCTGGCTTCCTCAGGGGTTAAATGACTGGCCGTGGTTATGGAGTGCGTATTTAACCTCTGTAGTGAGGGTAGTTAAGGGGTCTCAACTGTGTAGAGTAGCGTTGTGAGGCCGGCTGTGGTGGCGCGGGGGTTTTGTCGACAATTAACATTCAAAATTATATTATACAGGACAGCCAATACCTTTTGGACAACCTGGATTGAGACAGAAAGACAGGTTTTCTGGATCTGATGGATCTGATGGAAGCAAATGAGGAAATACAGTCAATACGACGTGGTATTACATTCCCTAGCCGCTACCATTCTCAAATCTACTCGTCTGTAGATAGCTGTCCCGTAATAAATGTTATTTTTCCAAACAGTTTTACAAGATGTCAAGAACTAACCCCAACAAATACGGGGCAACAACATCTCCAAGGGGAACAAAGAGCTATCATATCATTGGGAAAACACAAACAAATTTAATACTCTAGGGAATCAGAAAAGGAGGTTAAATAAGTACGCTGGGCAGTAGTAGAAGACTATATCACAGAGGCAAACAAACAGATCAATAATCAGCATTTTTATTCCCGATAACCAGCAGACCATACAGACGTATTCAAAACGTAAATGGAAAGCTATCACAGAGGCACTGTCACAAAACATTATAACCAAAAGGGAGCGACTTACCTAACAGTAGAAACTCGCTATTCCAACATCTATTTGGTCCCAAAGTGCATAAAATCTCTAGAACAAAACCACCAGGTAGACCAATAGTGGCGGGGGCATAGGAGGGCTCTTTGAAAGAGCGTGTATTACTTGGGATTTCTTTCTGCAGCCTCACGTTACTCACAACTGGACTCCTACATCATCCAGGTTGTCCAAAAGAAGATGGCTGTCGGTAAATAATTTTGAATGTTAATTGTCGACAAAACACCACCGAGCCAACAAAAGAGGGCCCCCCCAACGCTTAAATCTACACAGGTGAGACCCCTGTCTTAAAACTACACTCACTACAAGAGGTTAAATTACAGACAATCCATAACCACAAACATTTTATCACTGAGGAAAGCAAGATGGGTGGCAGAACGGTGGGGAAGCCTGAGCCCATATACCTATTCTATTGGACAGGGTGATAGCGCGTTATCTATATACATGGACCAGTATTAATTGATTCAGTGCTGTATTCCTGAACTGAGAGCAAAATATTTAAATTTCTAGCTAAACATATACACTAAATATGACAATTTGCACCATACAGCAATCATTGGTTCACCAATTACCAAAGGTAAACCAGGGGATAGTAGCTGTAGCATGCCCGGCAGACAACCCAGCAGGCATGCGCAGATTGAGAACCATCATTTGTGCTTTTAGTGTTTTAATCGTTTGCTCAGTGTGCGATTTGTATTGTATAAATAAACATTTTCGTAACATCGTAATTAACTTTAAAAAAAATTGTTCATTTTTAGCCTTAGATATCAATTCCCTCGGTGTTTCTTAATGTTTCTGTAGTATTTCTCGGGGTTGGTGGCTATTTCGATCCACACGGCCTCTCACCTTTCCCGGCTGTAACTCCACCCGATGAGCGCTACTTTCCTTATACGTGATATGGACTGTTAAAGAGAACCCGCATGCAAAATAAACACCCCTTAAACTAAATTATATTTCATAAAAGCCATGTAGAGAGCTTTACCTCATCCCTTCATTGTCCCGTACATCGCCTGAAACCTTGAACGCAATTGAGGTCCGAAAGCGTATGCCAATGCCCGGTGAGATGTCCCAATGAAGCATTGGCATATCAAGTGTCACTTATTACATGAGTGGAGGCACAGCCACACCCCCAGTGCATGACTGACAGCCTGTACATGGTGTGGGCTGTTATAATGATGTGTGCTCCTTGTGACTGTGGCCACACACCCCTGCAGCCTGTGTGTGTGTATATGGAGAGAGACAGCGACTCCAGGATCCATGTTATATGAGAACAGTTCATCATTATGTGTAGCTAGTCTGTGTCTCTCACCTGTCTGAGATTGAGCATCATTCAGCAGAATGACACCCACATGCCATGCTTTATACTTATACATTAACACAGACATGGATCAGGGGAAGGAGAGGTGAGTCGGTACAGGGGTGATCTCACTGCTATGACCATGTGACCAGCCTCATTTACAGGAATAAAAATAGATTTTTTACATGATATAATGTATGAAATATAGATAAAGGCTTGGGATGGGATTCTTGTCAGACTGCTCCAACAGGGTAGTGTGACAGGACTAGTGACACCGACTGCTCCTGATGACCGGTGCCCCCCTTTAAGTCAATTAGGAGTTGATATGCCACAAAAATGTCGCAAGTGACCATAAAGACCCCATGTTTGTCTCTGAAACAAGAAATCGAAAAAGAAATGAAAAAGTATGTAAACAAAGTAAAAAAATGTGTTGTGCCATGGCCAGGGCTATATGCAAGCGTGACACACGCATCAGGCGGTGGTTAAACAATAGTAAATTAGATTGCAATGGGCATGTTGCAAGTAGTACCACTGCTGGTATATTGAAAGAGATTTGTGTGGTGATTTTATACGTCCGAGCGCGTCACCAAATATGTGTCGATTTGCCAATGATTATGAGTGACTCACTTCAGAATATCTTATCTAGGCACCTTATCGAGGGTGCCCACACATTGTTTTACAACTCATTTTAAACTTTGCAACATAAAATGTTATATTAATGTTCATTTGTCTAGCTCCATTTATTAAAGTGTCCAGTTCCCCTTTTTTGGTTAAAGGCACTATGTTTTTTTTCTAAGATTACATTGGAAGCAACTAACCAGTTCGATTACGTTCCATTGCGTCGACATATAATAACATCGTACTACGATATAACGTCAGGTACATCGGTCTGGCCCTTACTTTCTCCTCCCTTCCTGATTGTATTTGTGGATTTTATTTAGCACGGTCGCACACCCTGTGTTTTATAGCCACCTGCCTCTCCTTGTAGTATATAGACAGTCCCGCTGGTAGTATTATAGCCAGTCTACCTTGTTGTATATATCCGGCCCCTGCAAAAAAAAAAAAAAAAAAAACTTGGCTCCTGCAACCGCAGTGCTCTGCCGTGACTCTGTGTCCTTTCACTATGACCCAGGCGATTCCGGCGCATAACAAGTTACATAGTCCGACAGCGCACCGGGCTGTGTACACACAGAACGATATGTGTATCTTACACCCCTTAAATGACCCACCGTATCGGCTTTTACGGCGTTCATTAAGGGGTATTCCTCATATGGGCAATTACTTCAGTTTATTATCTGCATATATAAAACATTTTTCAATTGGATGTTATAAAAAAATGATCCAGTTGGCAGATAATTCTCTCATAAATGTACCATGTTGTCCCTTAAAACGAGATAGCTTCCTCAGATAGACCTGATTGAGTGGCACAAAAGAAACAAAAAGGTTATTGTATATAAATGTCCGGGAGTTTCTAATGTCGCACAGCCATCATGTGGAATGATTAGGCTGGATCCGTACATGGTGCCTGGCAGGACTCTATAGCGATGTCTGGCCACCGCTGCCAGAGGTGATGTGGTCCGTACTCCCGAGGAAGTATCTCGTTTTAATGGACAGAAGAACTACTTATGAGAAGTATCTTCACCACAGGAACATTTTTTAATAACATCATTGGACAGAAGTTCACATATGGGCAAATAAATTTAATTAATGTAAATTGCCCAGTATGGGGAAATACCCCTTTTAAGGGTACTTCTTCTGAGCTCGTACCCTTTCTACGCGGCGACGTAAGAAGAAGATTTCGGGACACCGGGTACTCTTGTGCCGTGGTCGGGCTGTATATCACAGCCCAGCAGACCCGGCAGTAACACCCGGATCGGAAACTCCCTTTGCAAAGTGTGTCCCCCGTGATCGGACCCCCCCCGGTGACTTTACCGGGGATGCCATATCCCTCCTGCCGCCTGCCCGTGTCCCGACCGAGTGCACGGGGACTCCTGCTTCTCTCCACCCGGGTTCTGCCTTCCTGGGCGCGCCATGACTCAGTTACTTACACTTATCATGCAATACAAGTGTATTTGCAGTTGTAGCAAGCTTGAAAAAGCGACGGATGATCGTTATTCCAGCCAAGAAGTAGAAAATGTAAAAGAGTAAAAAAAAAAAAAATTAAATCTTTATAATATAATTAAATAAATAAATAAAAGTCCATAATCTCCGGATAAACATAAAAGCAATAAAGTAAATAAAACCAAAAAACACATACATATTTGGCTATCAACGAGTCCGTATTATGCACAAATAATCTAATCAAATATTAACCCGCTCGTTGATTACGTTAAAAAAAAACACGAAAAAACTTCCCATAATATAATTTTTCATAAACACCATCACAACAAAAATGTTCTAAAAAAGTGAAAAAAAGTTACGTTCCCGTAATATGATCGACTGAAAAGAACAACTGTTTTCGCAAAACATAAGCCCTTCAACCAGATCTGACAACAGAAAAATACAGAGTATGGCCCTGTCCGAAAAGTTGTTCAATAGTACAAACATGCGTATTATCCAATATGGTTTTGCTCAGGAAAATTGAGCAAAATAGAAGAAAACACTATTAAATGACGGTAACACCGCAATCGTCAGTACCAGAGAATAAAGATAAAAATTTATTTTACTTACGGTGTAGCGGGGTAGAAAAAAATGCTCACAATCCAATAAAAATGATGATTTGTTTGTTCCCCCTGAAATAGTTATAAAATCTCATGCATATAGGCTTTAGACTCCCAAAATGAGTTATTAACCTTGTATATACATCCTTAAATAATAAGTCTCATATGTTGTCATACGCAAAAAATAAAATTTTATAGGTCTCCAATGTTGACAATAGATCCCATTCATCTCTATGCTCGGCCGTTCCACGTACAGAAGTTTCACCACCACTATGGGGTATCAGTTAAACTGGGTTTTACATCTTGTCTGGAACCAGAACATTTACAAACTTGGAAATGAAGATTTTACAAACTTTTGCCAAATTTTCCAAGGTTTTTAGAAACGAAACGCAAAAAACTATCACGTCAAGTTGTTATAACTAACATGAAATACAATGTGTCACAAGAAAAACATTCTCAAATACACGGAATATCTGTTAAAGCGTTCCGAAGTTAAGAACCAATTATCGTGAGACATGTTCAGATTGAAAAATCGAGTTTGGGTCATTGAGCTGAAAACATGTGTCGGTGTAAGGGGTTAAGATACACATATCCTCATAGCTTCTGAGGGCTTATCCTCCGTAACGCTATGCGCCGTAGCTCTCGGCGCAAGGTATAAGGAGCGTATGAAGAGGGGTCACGGGCAGTCCTCTTCATACAAAGGGGGGGTTTTTGCATTTTGAGCAAAGACCCCCCGCTATTAACACGTGTCCATTCCGCCGGCAAAGTCGCCGGGCCGGCGTTTAAAAGACGGCGCGCAGCGGCGCAGCCATCTTTTTTTACGATCGTCGCGCCTCCGAGCCCTCATTGGGGGCGGACGATGGTTGCCCATGGTAGCCTCGGGTCTCTCTTTTGACACAGGGCTACAGGCTTCTGAGGATCATTACAAGGAGCCATGGGCTCAGTGTAATGAATGACCTGCAAAAATGCCATAAATTGCGCTACAGAAGTATTGCAGATATGGTAGGCAAGATCTCTCATCTAGGTTAATGTGAAAATAGTGGACAAAAACAAGAAAAAAAATGTTTTAAAATAAAAAATTGATTAAAAATTAAAAAGTTCAAATCACCCCCCTTCCCTAGAAACTGATATAAACATAAAAAACGTAAAAATTCACTAAACATTAGGTATCCCGCGTCCCTAAATGCTGCCGATCATATCAAACATATAAAAACTGTTACGGCCGGCGTGGGACGCTCCGAAGCGGGAAATGCGCCAAATGTCCGAAGCACTTTTACACCACTTTTTACATCACAATAAAAATTAAATAAAAATGATCAAAATGTCGTGCAGACCTCAAATGGAGCAATGAAAACCGTATGCCTCACTTTCCGCAAACAAATGGACACCTCACACATATCTGTGCACAAAGTATGAAAAAGTATTGCGTCAAGAAAATGGCAAAAAAAAATTTTTCTTTTTATGTCACTCATTTAATTTTGAAATGTAATAAAAACACAATAAAACCATATAAAATTTGGTATCACCACGATCGCACCGAACCATAATAAAGCTGAGGTTTATTTGTGCACAATCAAATTCGAAAAAACTGAGCCCACAAGAACGTGACACAGTTTTTTTTTTTCAATTTTTCCAACTTGGAATTTTTTTTTCAGCTTCCATGTACACCGCATTTAAAATAAATACACAGTTACGGAAATTACAAATTTGTTACCACAAATAAGCCCGTCACACAGGTCTGTACACAAAAAATGAAAAAGTATAGGATTTTTGAATTGGAGACGAGCGAGAAAAACCCTCGTCCTTAAGGGGTTAAAGAACACACGATTGCTCATAGCTTCTGGGGCGCGACGGCATTCCTCGGGTGGAAGGCGGAATTGCCACGGGTGAGAGGTGTCCTATGCACTGGCCCTGGCCTGGATGTACGTCAATTTCAGGTTTGTAAAAGGATTTTAAATGTTGTAATTAACAATGTGATCTTTTTCCATCTAAAGAGATCATAAATTCAGTGGATCACAATGATAACCCTTACAACACACCTTTTTTCAATGTTGTTAGGTGCATGTTAGATCAGATTAGATTTGGCATCTCGTCTTCAGTGATCACTTCTTGAATTTCTTAGTTTGGATATTGATATAGAGGTGGGGTCCGTGATTTAAAAAAGTCTCACTTCTATGGATCCGAGAGGAGATATCGGGTTCTACCTTTTGGTGTGCTTTGGTAGGAATGAGGAAAGAGAAGCCCTGTCCAGGGCAGGATAAGGTTATACCGCTCCCCAGCAATCACTGTAATTGAGCCCCAGTAATCACTTATATAACGACCCCCCCAAGCAAACATCGTAGTACAACTCCCCCGTAATCACTATATACGATCACCCAGCAACCACTGTATACATCTCCCCCATCAACACTGTATACTGCTCCACCAGCATAAAGTATTATAGCCCCTATAATTACTATATACACACCCCCTCATAACCACTATATGACGTTCCCCCTCTAAGTATATACACCACCCCATTTATAACTGTATAGATACTCCTAATATAACTTATAAGTCCCCCGAGACTAAATAATATACGCTGCCCCTAATATAACTTATAGCACCTCCCTATAATAACTACATAAACCACCACAACGAATCACACCTATAAACCCTAACCACCATACGAGGCCCTATAGCACACCTCCCGGAATACCATTGCCCCATAAAAAGCATCCGGTGTATGGTGGCGTGCCCCCTAACTATAAGCCCCCTTATATACAGTTCTTATTGCCTGTTCGAGAAGTCATAGGTGGAGTCAGGGGATAAGTAACAGTGGCGTCAATGCGCCCAATATGTGAAGCTGTCCTACTTACTATAAGCCCTAATTCCAGCCTATATACTGTCCCTAGAACAACCCCCTATAACTACATATAGCCCCCATAACTATATACGTCCCCCTAAATAACTATATACATATACATCCCCCCATATAACTGCTTATCTAGTCCCCCTTAATCGCTATTTACTGTCCACCCTAGAATATCTTATACACACCCCTATTATAACGGTATGATACTACTATATCACATATACAGTCCCCCTAATAACTATAAACAGTCCACCCCAAGAATAAACTATAGTACAGTCACCCCTATTCAAGGTCAGAGCCTTATACTTGCAAATAAGCTCCCTCAGGTCATTAGTCTCTTCACTTACTGTCCATGAGGATTTTCTTCCTCTACAAAAGATGCTGCAACTCTCAATGATCTCGCTGTTGCCTCTTTCTCTCATCTGCTCATGGATTTACATTCCTAACTTGCAGGTGTAATCAGTAATCCTCAATCCTTGCAGGAGAAGTATTGTTTTTTTGATATAGTTTTCAAGGACTGGATTTCTTACCCTGCAGTGATAGGCTCTTATAGACCGACTCGTGTAACTCTATATAGGGTGATTTTAGGACTATTTTAAAAAAAAATATTTTATGAAAATACTTCTCACAACCAAACATGAATAATAGTAAATCATACAAAGTACGTGCCAAGAAATACTTTGTTTTTTACAAAAAATCGAAACACTTCATGAGTTCCCCTCCTATTTTTTTTTGCTCTTTCTATTATCACTCCCTTTCCTCTTTCCTCTTCCTTCTATTGACTTCCTACTGTCCGTCATCTCTTCCTCTAGATTACAATCTGCACGGGCTCGAGTCCAAAGATCCCAACGACTTGACAATTTTTTTTCACTATCGTACCCTCCCATCCAGTATATGTGAATTCCCCAATTAGCTTGGCTGTTCACCCGAATACATTTCTCGATCTGGGGTATGGACGCTTTCCATTCTAAAAAGATACTTTTGAATCCCGGATAATAAGATGTTTTTTCCAAAAACTATTCAAAAGAAGTTAACTCTAGGGAGGCTGGTATTTTTTTTTACACAATCCTTCAACAGTTAACACTTAGGCAACAAATCAATGATAAGTGGCATTTCCACCATAAGTGAGGAGAGATTACGCCTGTTCCCAAACCCTCTTCCAGCGACATTAGATAAATTATGATATGTTTGCTACTCTGGTTGGATTAATGGCATTTAAGGTATTTCGAGGCATCCCATGATTTAAACTGTTTTGTGCCATCATTTAAATAGAAGACATGCCAGGGCTGTATAAATGAAAAGTTGTCCGCTTCCCATTTTAATATATGGGTCTTTTTTATGTGTAGACACTAGAATATCAGTATCTCGAAAGCATTTGAAATTCACCTTTAAACGTATTTTGCACGAAAATGTGGGCAGATGTGATTACTAAAGATATTTTCCGCCAAAACCTTTTCAATTTTGGGAACTTTTATTAGTTTTTATAGTTGAAAAATTTGCCGTGGGGATATTATACTGTTGTACAGATACCCAAATGATATTAATGTTTCCTTTATAGATATCACTTAGAGAAAGATATGTAACCCTTGCCATCTTTACCAGAGACAAGTTCTAACTACAGACTTAACATTCCAACCCAACCTCGTTGCCGACCCAGTGCCACCGTGATCTCTGACGTGATAAAGATGCCACATAGCCTTTGGTAGTGTGAGCATAGATAGCTTAGTAGAGCTTCCTAACCATTCACTATAAATTAAATTTTCAGGGAAAGACTTCTATTACCCTTCGTCTCTGGTGATCACCCTTTCGCATTCTGGGTTTTGCCAAAAACTTTTTAATGGTTCTAATAAAAGCTTCTTTTATTTATATATTGGGTGGCCGGCCCTCCCTAAATTTGGGGCAATGTAAACCGTTTCTTTAGGTAGCCGCGAGGGTTTACCCGTCCAAATATCTACTCATGTGACTTTTGCGATATTTGATTTCTTCCTAAAGGGATAATACCTCATTAATCAAATGTATTATAAACTAATTCTCTTAACTGCTGTGATTTTTTTAGCCAATAAGGGACAAATTGTCCAAATATCTTCTATATAAATATTTACACGTCAATTCTGTTTAACTTGTTACCCTTCATTGCTTCAGGGTGCAGCCCAAGTTGTATACCAAGGTAACGAAATCACGTCTGGGGAGCATGAATATGCTTTTTAAATTTCTCCCTGATATCCTGCCTATCATCAGTGTCCTATTTACTTAAAAACAAGTTAACTCTTGCTTTCGTTTAATTTTTAATATGAAAACAAGGAAGAGTACATATTTACAACTTTAAAGATAACCAAGTGAAGCAACCGGGATCTTCGCGACGAGAATGATTATGTCATACATATAGTCTGACGTAAATTCCTAACCCTATAATATTCAGCCCTGTATCTGTCTTTATTTGTTCAATAGGCTGTGTGCAAGTGGGGTCTGTATAGATTAAATAACTAGGGGAAAGTGAGGCACCGTGACGGACAGCCATGTGCTGATCATATATTTCTCAAGAAAACCCCAGGCCCTATGAAAAGCCGACGTTCGACGATATAAATGCATTAATCAATTTAACCCACTTAACGCTCTGCGCCGACTCTACGGCGCAGAGGTATAGGGATGTATGAAGGAGGCTCACGGGCTGAGTACCTCTCATTACGAGGTGGGGGTTTTTGCAAATGATTTGCGCAACACCGACCGGCTCTTAACCCTTCAATGCCGCGGCAAAGTCGCCGGCGGGGTTTAGACCGGCGCGCGGGCGCCGCCATCTTTTTCTCGATCGCCACGCCCGAACGTCAGGGGGGGCGGCGGATCGGTTGCATGGTGCCTCGTGTCTTCTTTTGACACGAGGCTATCTGGCAGCTGTCAGATTCGTACAATGAGCCAGTGGCTCATTGTAATGAATGTGTCTGAAAAAATTGCCATTATTGGCAATACAGAAGTATTGCAGTATATGGTAGGAGCGATCTGGACTATCTAGGGTTAATGTACCCTAGATGGTCTAAAAGATAGTGAAAAAAAAAAAATAAAAAAATTATAAAATATTAAAAAGTTCAAATCACCCCCCTTTCCCTAGAAACGGATAT
Organism: Engystomops pustulosus; assembly: GCA_019512145.1. NCBI lineage: Eukaryota > Metazoa > Chordata > Amphibia > Anura > Leptodactylidae > Engystomops > Engystomops pustulosus. The sequence continues at coordinate 125,598,153 of CM033643.1, forward strand.
ACAACACTAATAAACAGTAAAAATCACAAACATATTAGGTATCACCGCGTCCCAAAAATGCCGCGATCTATCAAATATAAAAACGGGTTACAGGCGGCGGTGAACTCGCGGGCGGGGAAATGGCGCCCAATGTCCGAAATGCGACTTTTGCACCCTTTTTACATAACATAAAAAATGAAATAAAAATGATCAAAATGTCGCACAGACCTAAAAATGGTAGCAATGAAAAACGTTGCCTAATTCGCAAAAAATGACCCTCCCCAGCTCGTGCGCCAAAGATGAAAAGTTATTGCGTCAGAAGATGGCAAAAAATTTGTTTTTTTTTTGGACACATTCGTTAATTTGTGAAAATGTATTAAAACACAATAAAACCTATATAAATTGGGTATACACGGATCGCACGAGACCAAAGAATAAAGTAGGGTATTATTTGGAGCGAAGAGTGAAAGTCGTAAAACTGAGCCCACAAGAAACGTGCAATTTTTCCACATTTGGATTTTTTTTCAGCTTGCAGTACACGGCATGTTAAATAAATAACATTACGGGAAAGTAAAATTGTTACGCACAAAATAAGCCCTCACACAGGTCTGTACACGGAAAAAAATGAAAAAAGTATGGATTTTGAAGTTGGAGAGCGAGAAATGAGCCGCGGAAAACCCTCCGTCCTTAAGGGGTTAATGAAGCCAGGAGGAAATCCAAATTTCTCCATTGCCCTTTCTAGGAAGTCCCAGTGCACCTTGTCAAATGCCTTCTCAGCATCAATTGACAGGAGTGCACACGGGACTCCCTCCCCCCAGACCCGGCAACTTGGATCAAGTCAATCACTCTGCGGGTGGTGTCTCTGGTTTGACTCCTTGGCATAAAGCACACTTGATCCTTTGAGATTATAGTTGAAATAATTTAGGCTAGTCTTGCAGATAGAATTGCAGAATATATTTTAATGTCACTATTGAGAAGCGAAATTGGTCTTTAGTTCTGTACCCTTGTGACATCTTTCCCTACTTTTGGAATGTATATGATCTTAGCTCAGTGATGGGCAACCTTTTGACCTTGGCGTGTCAAAATTCGCCAAAAAACCGAGCATAACTTTGGTGGTGTGTCACCTTGATAAAAAAAAACATAATTTTGTGATATTTATAGTTTAAATAACAAATATGTATAATTATTTAACTTCTAGGGTACTTTAACCCTAGGTTGTCTAAGTGATCCTACCATGTACCAGTATGGCAGTATATGGGGATTTTCCACATCATCTATTTATTACAATGTGCAAATCGCACATTGTAATAGATTGGTTACAATCAGACACGTGTGAAAAGCTTAGTAACCTGCAAACTTTGTCATGACAGTTCACAGGTTATAGCTGTAACGATGTCTTGTATGTATGATGAGAGTGGTTGTCCTCCCTCATCCCTGCTGTGGAGATGGTCAGAGTAGAGGTGACCTATCACAACAACTCCCCCCAGCACAACTATCAGGAGCTGCAGAGGAGTTTCTGGAGTTGATGGTCGGGTCACCTCTCCTGGTGCTGAGCCCCGGGATGATACCTGTGCTGACTGGAGACACAAAGCACAGCTCACACAGGGGGGAGGGGCCGGCCCAGTGGAGGAGGAGGAAGTGCTGTGAGCTCAGTGCATGGCAATCTCTCAGCCTCCCGGCTACTTCACCTGGCCTTGTAGGAGCCGAGGATGAAACTTAACTCTCCGGCAGCCGCGTGTCACTGAAAATGGCTGGGTGTGTCAGCACTGACACGCGTGTCATAGGTTAGCCATCACTGTCTTAGCTATTAGCATTTCTTCTGAAATGTAATTTTTTTGTTTAATTTCATTAAACATGCTAACTAGATATTGGGCCAATATATTACCAAACTGGATGTAATATTCATTTGTTTACCCGTCGGGGCCTGGTGCTTTCCCTTTCTTTAGCTTATTTATTATAGTCATAGCCACATTTACCCACAAGTAAAATCAGCTTCCAATACTTTGACATGTTCTAGCCCTAGTCTTGGTAAGACTAATGAATCTAGAAAGTTATTTATCAGATGAAAGTAAGGTTTGGCCGCCTCTCCTTGCTCTTCTAGATTATATAATCCAGAGTAGAAAGTACGGAAAATGGCTATAATTTTTTGTGGATCAAAAATAATCATTCCAGTTGAATCAATATTTTTTTCTATTTTATTAGTTGTAATTCCTTTTTTACGCTTATTCGATAGTAATTTAGCTCTGTTACTATTAAGTTCAAATTTGTTATATTCTTGTCTCCGTAGTGACTCCCTTTATTCCCTCAGGGACAAGACCTGTATTTTTTTCCGTAGGTTGTTAATTATTTCCCAGATTATAGGCTATTTGTTACGAGTTGTAATGCCAGTTCTTTTTCTCAGAACACCTCCTACTACACTACATCATTGAGCTAAGTCATAGCTGCTAAAGTTTAAATCTTCACACCTCTCTCATGGAGCTACAGACAGTCAAGGGTTGATCCAGTAAGCTCAAATTGTAAAACATAGATAATGAGTTCTGACCGGAGCTCCCGATTCCCTTGCTTCCGTGTGTCTTTCTCTTCCAATATGTCACTCACAAAATAGAGCAGTTCACAGCTAGCAACGCCCCAGAAGAAGCCAAACCGGGCGAAACCCAGGGTCGGCCGAGAACGTGCAGCTGGCGTCCCATATTGGAGTTTTATATGCGCATTTTTATCGCTCTTTTGTGAGTATGTTTTTAACCTAAATAAATCCTGAGTGTAAACTGTACTACGCTATCTGCGGGTGAATTTCTTCCAGCGATCTACCGCAACATATGTTGCATACGGAGGAGGTCACAAGAAAAACTCAGGAGTGTTGGTCTGAATAGCTTTACATTCTTATCGGAGGATTCAGGAATTTGTGCTGGAGGAGTGTGAACTACTCTATTTTGTGAGTGACATATTGGAAGAGAAAGACACACGGAAGCAAGGGAATCGGGAGCTCCGGTCAGAACTCATTTTCTTTGTTCATAAACAGTAGTATCTACTCAATCTATTGACATAAAGAAACTGAGCACCGGAACACCCCCTTCAGTGCACCCCCTAAAAAACGGCTGCGTGCCACACAAATGTGGTGCAGGCATTTCAGTTTGCACTAGAAAGAACGTGCGACAGAAAACAGGCGCACGGCCCTTAGTGAATGTTCCCCAATATACCTGTTATACCTTGGGGTTTTTAGGTCATTATTAATATTGTTGTTCCATAATCAATTTTTTACCAGCACCAACTTAGTTTTTGGACTTAAAAAGGACATATATCATTGAATAAATAAGTTGCTCATCTTGGGAAAAAAATGACTTTCCAAATTCAAATACAGCAATAAGAATTAATATCAGGATCAATTACCTAGAGCAGTAATGGCGAACCTTTTGGAGACAGAGTGCCCAATCTACAACCAAAACCCACTTATATGTCGGAAAGTGCCAACATGACAATTTAAGCAGTAACCTATTGATCCCTGCTGTATCACAGGTTTTAATCGTATTGGCGTCCCCTGAAGAGGAACAATCAGGGGACCCAGAGCAGGAGCTCCAATGACAATCCATCTCTATCCACACCTTCTCGCTCCTCCTGTAGCCAAGGAGGTGTTGCTTTTAAAATGGCGCTGAGCATGGTGCGTCCTGGGCTGTATTGGATCACAGGAGAAAGCCTTAAATTCTAGCTGGCAAACTCTGTGTTGGGGTGAAGGCCTGGGTGCCCACAGAAAGGGCTCTGAGTGCCACCTCTGGCACCCGTGCCATAGGTTCGCCACCACTGACGGGACGCCGCCCCATCTTTATTTACGATCGCCACGCCCCCGGAACGTACATCAGGGGGGGGGCGGGAGGGCGATCGCAGATGGTTGCATGAGTAGCCTCGTGTCTTCTTTTGACCACGAGGCTTTAATGCAGCTGCCAGATTGTTAAATGAGCCAGTGGCTCATGTAATGAAAATGTGATTGCAAAAAAATAGCCAATATATTGCATACGAAGTTATTTGCACGTTATGGTAGGAGCGATCTGAATCATCTAGGGTTAAGTCACCCTCGATGGTCTAAAAGATAGTGAAAACAAATACAAAAAATATAAAATATTAAAAAGTTCAAATCATCCCCCTTTCCACTTAGAAAGGATATTACAAACATAATATAAACAGTAAAAAATCAACAAACATATTAGGTATCACCCGTCCCCAAAATGCCCGGATCGATCTATCAAATATAAAGAACGGGTACAGGCGGCGGTGACCTCCGAGCGGGAAATGGCAGCCCAAATGTCCGAAAAAAAAAAAAGTGCGACTTCTTTTAACCAACCTTTTCTAACATCAATATAACATAAAAAATGAAAATAAAAAAATGATCAAAAATTGTCGCAAACGACCTCCAAAAAAGGGTAGCAATGAATGATAAGCATCTAGCAATTGAAAACGTATTGCATCAATTCGCAAAAAAAATGACCCTCCCAGCCCGGTGCGCCCAAGTATGAAAAAGTTATTAGCGTCAGAAGAGGCCAAAAAATTTTGTTTCTTTTGGTAACATTCGTTAATTTTGTGATGAAAATGTTATTAACACACAATAAAACCTATATAAATTGGTTATCACCGATCGCACGAACAAAGAATAAAGAGGCGTATTTATTTGGAACGAAGAGTGGGAAAGTCGTAAACGAAGCCCCACAAGGAACGTGACAAATTTTTCCAATTTGGAATTTTTTTTCAGCTTTGCAGTACACGGCTGTAAATAAAATAACATTAGGGAAGTAAATTTGATTACGCAACAAAATAAGCCTCACACAGGTCTGTACACGGAAAAAAAATGAAAAAGTTCTGGATTTTTTGAAGTTGGGGAGAGCCGAGAAATGAGCCGGACAAGAAAACCCTCCGCCCGTAAGGGGTTATGAAGCCAGGAGGAAATCCAAATTTCTCCATTTGCCCTTTCTAGGAAAAGTCAACAGTGCACCCTGTCAAATGCCTCTCAGCATCATCGAAAGGAGGAAAGGCACACGGGACTACCTCCCCCCAGACCCGGCAGGGCCAACTTGGGGATCAAGTCAATCACTCTGGGGTGCAATGGGTTGTCTCATGGTGGACTACGTGGACATAAAGCACATGCGATCTTATGAGTTGAGATATAGTTGAAATAATTTAGGTAGATCTTGCAAGATAGAATTGAAGAATATATTTTTAATGTCAAATTGAGAAGCGAAATGGTCTTTAGTTCTGTACCCGTGTGACAATCTTTCCCTACTTTTGGAATGTATAATGATCTTAGCTCAGTGAATGGCAAACCTTTGACACCTTGGCGTGTCAAAATTCGCCAAAAACCGAGCGAGCATAACTTGGTGGTGTGTCCACCTTGATAAAAAAAAACATTATTTGTTGATATGTATAGTTTAAATAACAAATATGTCTAAATTATTAAATTCTAGGGGTACTTTAACCCTAGGTTGTCTACTAAGTGATCCTACCATGTACAGTATGGCAGTATATGGAGGTTTCCACAATCACTATTTATTACAATGTGCAAAATCGCAATGGACTAGATTGGTTTCACAGACAGTGTGAAATGAAAAGCCTTTAGTAGTAACCTGCAAACTTTGTCATGACAGTTAACAGGTTATAGCTGTTGGAACATGTATTTGTATGTATGATGAGGTGGGTGTCCTCCCTCATCCCATGTGGGAGATGTTCAGAGGACGTATCAGAAGTAGAAGCGTGACCTTTTATCACAAACAATCCCCCAGCACAACTATCAGGAAGCTGCCAGAGGAGACGGTCTGGAGTTTGATGGTGACGGGTCAAGTCACCTTCTCATGTGCTGAAGCCCACAGGGACGGATGATAAACTGTGCGACTGGAGACACAAAGCACAGCTACTCACACAGGGGGAGGGGCCGGCCCAGTGGCGGGAGGAGGAAGTGCGTGAGCTTCAGTGCATGGCCATCTCTCAGCATCCCGGTCTTCACCTGGGCCTTGTAGAGCCGAGGATGAAACTTAACTTCTCCGGCAAGGCCGCGTGTCAATGAAAATGGCTGCGGGCGGATTCATTCGTGCTATCGGGGTAAAGTTATGGGAAATAGTTGACCAAGCCTCAGAAGGGGGTTCCAGGGCACTTAGGGGCAATAGAGGGGGGCCTTAATAAAATTGTTTAACGAGCGGCCGGCGGGGAGCAAGGGGGCTGGCAGCAACAAGGAAAGGAAACAATAGCAAAACGCGAGCAGGAAAATGGGAATAGTAGAAGGGTGAATAAGGTTTTTCTTTTGTTTTTCGTAAATGTGGGGAGGTAACAGAAACTCAGAAATTTTTTGGGTATACGTGTTATGGTGTAGCATAAAGCACTTGACACTTAAGCATGAAGCACTAAGCACTGGACACGAAGTTGTGGTATAGTACAAGGTGAGCAATCACGTTTTTTATTCGTTTTATTCATAGTGTCATTCTCAGTTTTGTGATCAAACGTTTGGTAGTCAAGAGGTTTAGCCAATTATCACCTAGGTTAGCCCATAACTTGATGTTTAGTATTAGCTATTAGCATTTCGTCTGAAATGTAATTTTTATTGGGATTTAATTTCATTGAAAAACATTTGCTAACTAGATATTGGGCCAATATTAACAAAACTGGAAGTGTAATATTCATTGTTACCCGTCGGAGGCCCGTTATGGTGCGCTTTCCCTTTCTTTAGCTTATTTATTATCAGTCATAGCCACAGTTACCCCACAATAGTAAAAATCAGCTTCACAATACTTTGACAATGTTCTAGCCCTAGTCTTGTAAGACAATGAATATAGAAAGTTATTTATAGATGAAAGTAAGGTTTTGGCCCGGCCTTCCTTGCTCTTCTAGATTAGTAGTAACCAGAGTTAGAAGAGTAGAAGACGGAAAATGGTCATATTTTTTGGGATCAAAAGATTATCATCCAAGTTGAATCAATATTTTTTCTTTTTATAGTTTGTAATTGCTTTTTTACGCTATTCGATAGTAAGTGTAGCTCTGTTACTATTAAGTTCAAATTGTTAATCTTGTCTCCGTAGTGACTCCCTTTATATCCTCAAGGGACAAGACTGTATTGTTTTATTCCGTAGGTTGTGTTACATTATTTCCAGTATAGGCTCATTATGTTCGAGTGTAATGTCAGTTCTTTTCTCAGGAACACCTCCACACAACTACACCATTGAGCTAAGTCATAGCTGCATAAGTTAAAAATCTTATGTAAAGTCATTGAATCTGGGTACTCCAGACTTAGGTAGTAAAACTGCTCATATACTATTACATGGGAAAGAAGCTAGGGCAGTAGTAATGGCGAACCTTTTGGAGGACAGAGTGCCATCAATCTACAGCCAAAACCCATTATTGTCGGTGAAAGTGGGCCAAATTGACAATTTAAGCAGTAACCTATTTATCCCTGCTTGTTATCACAGGTTTTAAGCTGTATTTGGCGTCCTGAGTTACACAAACAAAGAAAGATGATATGGAGAAATTTGGAGTGTAGCTTCCCTCCAGGGTCCCCGAAGAGGAAAACAATCAGGGAGACCAGAGAGGAGCTACAATGCAACCCATCTCTATCCACACCGTCTCGCTACCTCCTGTAGCCACGGATGGTGTTGCTTTTAAAAGTGGGCTGAGCCATGGTGGTCCTGGGCTGTATTGGATCACGAGGAGAAAGCCTTAAATCCTAGCTGGCAAAACTCTGGTTGGGGTGAAAGGCTCGGGATGCCCCCAGAAAGCTTGAGTGCCACCTCTGGCAACCGTGCCATAGGTCGCCAGCCACTGAGCTAGGGTTTGTGGTGTGAGGGGATGGAGAGAAGGAGGGGGTGGTAGGGGGCAGGAGGCAAGGGGTTGTGGGAGGGCAAGACGTGGGAGGGGTGAAGGTGAAGGTGGGTACTACCCTGCATGGATATGGATTGCACAGGAGAATGTAAAAGAATCATTTCTATTTGCAGGACCTCTGGCACCCGTGCCATAGGTTCGCCACCACTGAGCTAGGGTATCTGATTTTTACTGCATGATTATAAATTAACTTTTATTCAGGTTAAAAAATATTAAACATACAAAAAATAATAGAGGTACACTTTGGATGGCTGGTGACACCTCAAAATCATGAAGATAAAAACACAGTAGTTTTTGTTGTACAGGGCCTGTATTTATAGGGACATTGATGTCAATAGTATGGTAGTGATGGATTATTACATTTACTTCCTCCACAGTTAACTGGATTTGAGCCTTGCTGAGCAATTTCCAAATTCTATGTTCTAAACTATTTGCTTCAGTGGTCTGCATCTACACCGCTACTCTCTTCGTTCGATGAATTATATTATTGAGTTCTCAAACAAACCACCTCCCACCTTCAACATTCCCTACCAACTAACCCTCAAATATTCTCACTTCTCTTTCTCTATATAAAACAAGCCTGCCTCCTATGCATTTTAAAAAGGATAGAATTCCTTAGCTCATTAGGCAGCATTTGGGCATAGTGTTGGGTAGCATTTAGTTAGCAGTGGCATCAGTCGCGCCAGATGAGAAGCTATTTAAAGAGCTAATCCAGCCCTATCTGGGACCAAGCCTTCCATCCAGCCGATAACACAGTCACACTCGGACAGAAGGGAGGGACTTGCCTCTCCACACCATGCATCAGCGAGGTCAACTGGGCGGAAATGACGTAGCGTTGCCTAGGGAACCTATCAGCGCATCCCCAGACAGCTTCATCTGCGGGGCTCATCATTGCATGCATAATCAGGGATGTCAGCAACACCCAGAAGCAGAGTACTATTTCCAATTAACTCATTCATCGGTAACAGTCATTGTCAGGTATGTCGGTATGCATCATAATTTTCCTGAACAGTGTGTCCATATACAGTATACCTATCTTCATTAAAACAAATGCATTATAAGTAGGACACATATAAACATATTGTAGATAAATCAGTTAATAATAGTATGTCTAATATTTTCCTGAATCCTTGGTGAGGTTAAAAATTCCTGCCTTACAGCATATTTTTAAGATCTTTTTAAGGTCACTCATTTGATTTTCAGACAACTATATTCTGCAAAATATCATGAGATATGTCTGGTAAGTCTGGAGGGGGACACATATAAAAAGTAAAAAAAAAAAAAAAGGACACATTCTATCCCAGACATCCTGGATACAACATTAGACACTAACCTAGTCAGCAATCAGGACATGATTTCCTGAATCCTAAGTTTCCCGTGGTCACCACTTTTTATGCATTGCCTAAGGTCCACAAGGACCTAAATCCATTAAATGGTAGGCCAATAGCAGGCATAAACAGTATAACTCCGAACCTACTTATATATGTGGACACCATCTTGAAACCATTTGTTGGACCTCTGCCGTTGTATATCCGTTATATTACGGATTTGCTCCTGAAGGAGGACATGCTTCTAGAATTCATTGATGTTGAAGCACTGTACAGTTAATTCATCATCATTTGGGCTTGACAGTGGCGAGATTCTTTCTGGATAGTAGAGAGATATATCTGAGGCCACACAATGAATTTGTGTTGGAACTGCTAGAATTTAGTCTCACCAGAAACTTCTTTGTATTTGATGACCAATTTTACCAGCAGCTCAAGGGCACTGTGATGGGGAGATTTCATCAACTGCAAATCCATAGGAGTGGTTTATTTGGCAAAGTGTGATTGCTCCATTTATTTTATTGGAAAAAAACATACCAGGAATTGAGGAGTAGAATGCGTGATCACTGAAATATTGCCAACAATCATGTCTGCCTTGCAGCGCTGGAGTCCTGGGTTCGCGTACTACAGAAAGAATGTCAATGTTTTTACAGGAAGTGTGTTAATCCCCTTGGTGTAAATGAGAACCTCAGTTTTAGCTGTTTCTTATAAGATGAAAAGGTTACCATAACACGCTCCATATTAAAATGATGTGACTATAATAATCAAATGGGGTACAATACAATGAACATGTACATACAGTAGGATGCAGAACCATATCATAGGGAATTTATAAGATTAGGATAAATGGTATTTGCACACTGCTAGGTCCGAGAATTATTGTTGTAAGATGCATTATAAAAAACAAAAATCAAAAGGTTGACAAGGATACCCTAATACAGTGATGGCAAACCTTTTAGAGGCCGAGTGCCCAAACTACAACAAAGACCCGCTTATTTATTGCAAAGGGCCAACACAGAAATTTAATTTGTGATTTATACTCCCTTCTCTGTCACAGTTTTCATAGATGCCAGCACCCTGAGGACACCAATAAAGCAGAAAATAGTCCCAGGTAGCGCTGTCACTTTAAAATAGCTCAGTGCACAGCAAGTCCTGGGCTGTCTGGGATTGCAGGAAGATACCTGGAGTCATCTCTGGTGATGGCCTGAGTGCCCACAGAAAGGGCTCTGAGTGCCACCTCTGGCACCAGTGCCATAGGTTAGCCATCACTGCCCTAATACATAGTTGTCTGAAAGCAAATCAGTGGCCTTTAAGAGATCATAAAACGTAGCAAGACATGCCTTCGATAGACATGACGGCAACACTAACAGTTTAGAGGTATATGCTATTGAACAAGTGTACACGAATACTAGAGGTGGGCACAAAGAAAGATTATTGCGAGATCGAGAATTCTTTTGGATATTCCATCTCAACACTAGATTTTCCGCAGGACTTAGTTTTAAAAACGAAATGATGTTCCACTATTGATCATTATATTCTGTTATAATGGCATACCGGCTAGTGTGCCTAGTTTCAAAACACACCTGTCAGTAGGTATAATTATAGTGGGCTATCGGATACATATGATACGGGGGTTGGATATCTATTATGTCTGTCATCTAGTTCACTAATGGCAGGACTCTTAAGATATGAGATATGGGGTATCCTTTCTGTGTCTCTATATGTATTGCATTCTGCAGTGGATTACACTCACACAAAACAGCCTATTATTGATAAGTTCCACCTACGTTTTTGGCCCCATGTATTGCTTGTGTTTGTGGATTTTCCGTCTTCCAACTGTTTCGGTAGACATTGTAGTCTGTGGGCTTCTAGTAAAATTCATTTATTTATTCATATACATCGGCAATCTGACACAGGATGGTTACCATACATGCGATGTTGTCTTACCTCCAGCTGACAACAAATGAGAACTGACAGGTATCCATGACGCACAAGACGGATATATAATACCCATTAGAAACGTATGCACACATAAGAACGATGCCGTGGTTGCGGCATCAACAGTATGTCACATAATTGTGCCTCGTAAATTATTGGGGTTATATTATACCTGATGCACGAATGGAAAACGGTGCTATCATCCTATTTGTTCAATTATAATGCCGCATGTATGTATAATCTGTAGATCAATTGGTTCGAGCATATATGGGCTCGAATATTAGAATCTCCAGTGATACAACCGAGTAGAGAACACAGTTTGTTTCTGTGTTTGTTTTTAGAAATGTATATGTGTATGTGTTTTAATTCTAAGTATGTGACAACACACGGGGAGGAAAGAGTGCAACAATGAACAGGTGGAAATAATCCAACCGCAATCCACTTCCTCCTCTCCTATTTAGTCCGTGAGTTGTCTTTTGTATACTATACAGCCATGAGGAAGGACGCATAGTGCGTTTGAAACGCATTGCTGATGTATTTTTAATCTGTTACGCCAGAAAAAAGTTTTTGTATTTGAGACCAAGGTCCGTCAATAAAGACATGGAGTTTTTCAACTTTTAAAGATTGATGTCTGAATTCCTGTAGCTGGATCCTAACCCACAAATTGCCATACAGCAATCTCCAGTCCAGGAGTGGATCTACAGCACGGAGGACATATCTACATGCAAGATCCGGTGAGCAGACTGTGTGTTTTTTACTATTTTTTATCATAAAATATGCTGTAAGGCATGAGTTTTGTAACCTGATCGAGGTTTAAGGACAATATCAGATATGGTATCATTAACATACTAATTTATCCAGAATCTGATTATATGCGTACTAGTTATTATGCAATTGTTTTGATGAGACCTGCAGAGGCAGCCGACCTCGGATGCGTCATTTCTGCCTAACTGACCTTGCTGATACACACCATAGAAGAGAGAAGGCTCGGCCTGAGAGAGGGCGGGATTAGCTCTTTAGAGGACACCTGTCATCAGGTCTGTGTCACTTGTCCTGTCACCTCTACCTGTTGGAGCAGCTCACAAGGATCCATCACAGCCTTTATCTAGTCAATTCATACATGAATCATTGCAAAATTATCATTTCTTTATTATGTAAATGAGGCTGGTCACATGGTCAGAGGCAGTGATGTCACCCCTGTTACCCCTCCCCTCTCCTCCCCCTGCTCATGTCTGTGTGTAATGTATAGTAAAGCATTGCTAGAGTGTGTGCTGCATCTACACAGAGACACAGACATCAGCTACACAAGTACCTGACATGTTCTGCTATAACATGGCTGCCTGGAGCTGTTGTATTTCTCCTATACACAAGCTGCAGGGGGCGCCAGCACAAGGAAGCACATCATTATACAGCTTCACATCATTATACAGGCTGTCAGTCATGCATTGGGGGTGTGGCTGTGCCGCCCACTCATGAATAAGCTGGGCAGCTTGAATATGATAATAACTCATTGGACATTTCACAGGTCATTTGCATACAGCTTTAGGACCTCATTGCTTAGGTTTAAAGGAATGTAGAGGGACAATGAAGGGATAGAGGCAATGCTTTCTAATGGCAGTTTATGAAAATATATTTAGTTTAAGGGGTTATTTTGCATGACGGGTTCTCTTTAAATAGCTTCTCATCCAGTGCGACTGATGCCACTGCTAACTAGATGCTACCTGACACCAATGGTGAATCTTTATGTAGGCAGCATGGGCGGGTGCTTGGGGCCTTTGGCTTGTGGGGGGCCCACGCCCGCTCATACCCAGGCCCTATATAAAGATCCGCCATTTAGTCTTAAAAAAATAAATAAAAACCCTATTCTCACCTTCCTGCTTCTTCTCCCCGACCCCGCGGCTCTGTCTTCTGCTCTTACAGCCCAGGCACATCACTGTGACGCAGTGGTTTTGCGGCCGTGTGACAACATAGTGTGGGAATATTTACAAAAAAGGTCTATGTGACCTCACTGTGACCCATTGGTCAATTTTCATGAAAACATCACTTTTATTGGTTATCTTAAAAGAAAGAAATCTTACTATAATATATCCTGTGGAAATCTAGAGGAAGAAAACGTACACTTGCCACTAGGTATCAACCCACCTTTAACATTCTTGAAACCAAGAGCGAGGAATACACCACCGTTCTCACAGTACCCTATAATTGATACTTTTGTACAAGTTGTTACAAAGGATATTAAAAAGATCAACTCAATCGAAGAACTGCCTTGAACTTAAACTTACATGTACAACAATCCCACGGGGCTACCAGAGAAAAAGGAAAATTGTTTTGAAGCCATCTGATAAAGGTGGGGAAGCAGTAGTGATGGACTGTGAACAAAATGTGAATATAGTAAAAAGATTGCTAGGAGATCGAGACACATATGAGATACTACCACGTTATCCAACCGAACAGTTTCTTAATGATTTGAAATAAATCTTGGATAATGGTATAGCCAGACTAAGGATGTATAAATATATTTTCAACAAGATCCAACTATATCCACTTTCTATGCCCTTCCAAAAATTCATAAACAAATGTTGACAACATTCTGCGCCCTTTTGTGTCCACTTTACCATCATACCTAAAGGACACAAAAGATGTTATAAATAAACTGCATGAAATCAGAGTACCCCCAGGAACCTTCCTGGCTAGCCTAGACATTGAGGGTTTGTATTCTAACATCAAACACCATTTAGGCTTGACTTTAGTTAAACGTTTTTTGGACATAACTACTTTACCCTACCACTTCTTGATTTTTTACTCTCTCACCCTTTTACCACCAGGTGAAGGGTACCACCATGGGCACAATCTGTGCATCCACTTATGCTTACCTTTTCCTTGGGTGGTGGATATAGTAAGTATACAGACCCCATTTGTTTTGGGGCTGGTACATTGACGACGTCAATGGGGAAGAGGATGTCTTCTATAGTCTGGTTAAGACGCTTAACTATTGTATTACATACAGTATTGGTATGAAATTCACTCCAGAGATTCACACATCCTAAATCAGTGATGGCGAACCTATGACACGCGTGTCAGTGCCGACACACGTAGCCATATTCACTGACACGCGGCTGCTCGAGAGTTAAGTTTCATCCTACACGGCCAGAGATTGCACTGAGCTCCCAGCACTTCCTCCTCCTCCTCGGGGCTGACCCCTCCCCCCTGTGTGAGCTGTGCCTCGTGTCTCCAGTCAGCACAGGTATCATCCCGGGGCTCAGCACCAGGAGAGGTGACCCAGCCATACACCAAGGAGACTCCTCTGCAGCTCCTGATAGTTGTGGAGGGGGGTGGGTGGCAGCACAGACAGAGGCTACATCGCTGCTGCCTTCTGTGATGTACCAGCAGCTGCCACCTCTACACTGAGCATATCCACAGCAGGGACCAGGGAGGACAACCACTCTCATCATACAGTAAGGTCAATGCACTGTATGATAGAAGACAGTCATCTGTGCTTGTGTGTCAGTTTTGTGACGTAAATGCTCTGAAATAATCGCAACGCCTTGCAAATCGGCAGACATTGTGATTATTTTGCTCCTCACACCTTCTCCATGCCAGACAGCGGCACCTGCGCCCTCACTATAACCTGTGAACTTTCATGACTGAAAGTTTGCAGGTTACTAAGCAATTCCACATGTGTCTGGTTGTAACCGATCTATTACATTGTGCGCTTTGCACATAGTAATAGATGATGTGGAAAATCCCCATATACTGCCATATTGTAGTATGGCAGTACATGGTAGGATCAATCAGACAACCTAGGGTTAAAGTACCCTAGAAGTTAAATAATTATACATATTTGTTATTTAAACTATAAATATCACAAAATTATGGGTTTTTTGTCAAGGACACACCACCTGAGGTGTGCTGTTTATTGGCGAAGTTTGACAACACCAAGCTCCACGGTTACCCATCACTGTCCTAAATTTTTTGGACCTCACTATAAATAAGGGGAATACAGGTGATCTAGAAACTAGTTTACCATAAAATCACATCAACAAATAGCTTATTGAACGGGGACAGCTGGCAACCCAAACCCTTAAAAAGGGGGATCCCAGTTGGACTATATTTAAGGGCAAAACAGAACTGCTCTTCAGAGGAACCCTTTGAGAAAGAGTAAAGACTTCTATACAAATGGCATACCCACGAAAAAGCTTGAAACGAGCATATAGAAGAGCAAACTTTTCCAACAGAGCCATGACACCCGGTCAGGAACATGATATGAGTGGAAGGATAATTAACAGACACACTAGCACAGGACACCTGCCGTAATTTAAATTTAAAAAACTTGTGTCTGCGAGAGTCACCTCGAGCATGTGCATAATTCAATTCGGTGTGCAATACAGGTGATCTAGAAACTAGTTTACCATAAAATCACATCAACAAGTAGCTTATTGAACGGGGACAGCTGGCAACCCAAACCCTTAAAAAGGGGGATCCCAGTTGAACTATATTTAAGGGCAAAACAGAACTGCTCTTCAGAGGAACCCTTTGAGAAAGAGTAAAGACTTCTATACAAATGGCAAACCCATGAAAAAGCTTGAAATGAGCATATAGAAGAGCAAACTTTTCCAACAGAGCCATGACACCCAGTCAGGAACATGATATGAGTGGAAGGATAATTAACAGACACACTAGCACAGGACACCTGCCGTAATTTAAATTTAAAAAACTTGTGTCTGCGAGAGTCACCTCGAGCATGTGCATAATTCAATTCGGTGTGCAATTGGCACACACAAGACTGACCGTATTAATGGTTTACCCACCAAAATGCACCCCGTTCCCCCTTCCAAAAAACCAAAACACAACACAATTTTTTGGGATAAAAAACTGGGGGCGGGAACCCGGACCCTTTTCCTAAACTTCACCTGGCATGCCTGGTCCCGCCTCCGCGGGGGCATGTCCTAGTTGTTCCGTCAGGTGATTTAACTACCAGCCGAGAGGGTCAAGATTTCACTACAGGCCAAGCTGTGACTACCAACAACAACATAAACAATGCAATAACAAACAGCAAAGAATAAAATATTAACAAGCCAATAATATACAATAGTAACATAATGATTTCCTGAATCCTAAGTTTTCTGTGGTCGGCCACGATGTTGCATTGACATAAGGTCCACAAGGACACTAAAATCCATTAAAATGGATAGGCCAAATAGGCGAATGGACAAAAACAGTATAACCCAGCAACAACTCTTATTACTATGTGGAACAATCTGAAGCACAATCGTATTCTAGCAGTTATATTAACGGATTTTCTCCTGGGAGGCGGCCAGGCTTACTAGATTCGTTGATGGTTGGAAGCACGGTGACAGGGTTTACAAATTATCATCATTTGGGCTGCACAGTGGACGGTGATTCTTTCTGGACAGAGAGAGATATATTCGAGAGCCACACAAAAAAATGAATTTTGTTGTTGGCAACATGCTAGAGATAGTTAGTCACCATGAAACTCTTGTAATTGATGACCATAATTTACGCATAGCAAGCCAAGGGCACTTGATGGGGAGATTTCATCAACGGCAAATCCATAAGGAGTGGTTTGATGGCACCAAAGTGTGATTTGCTCCATTATTTTATGGAAAAAAAAACATACCAGGGAATTGCAGGCAGTAGATCGGTGATACTGAAAATCTGCCAACAATCATCTTTTCTGCCTTTGCAGCGCTGGAAGTCCTGGGTTCAGCGTACGTCTACAGAAAGTAGGTCAATGTTTATACAGGAAGTTGTTTGATTAATCCCCTGGAGTAAAATGGAACATCAGTTTTAGGATGTTCTTATAAGATGAAAAGGTTACCATAACAGGCTCGCATATTAAAATGAATTGTGGACTATGTAATAATCCAAATGGCGCATACAATAAATGAACCAATGTACATACAGTAGGATGAACCAGTATCATAGGGAATTATATCAGATTGGAGAAATGGTATTCGACACACGCTAGGGCCGTCCGAGAATTATTTTGTAGTATGCTATTATAAAAACAAAATCAAAAAGGTTGACAAGGCTACCCATAGATCAGGGATGCAAACTTTAGAGCAGAGTGCCCAAACTAAAAACAAGACACGTTATTTATGCAAAATGGGCCACACAACAGAAATGTAATGTTGTAGCTTTTTACTCCCTTCTCTGTACAGTTTTCATAGATGACAGACCACCCTGAGACACCAATTAAAGCAGCGAAAATAGTCCCGGATGGCTGTCACTTACTAAAATAGCTCAGTGGCACAGCAAGTCCGGGCCTGAGGACTAGGCTAATACCTGAGGACTTTGGAGTGGCTCTCGAGCCACAGAAAGGCTCGCATTACCACTGGACCGATGTGCAAGTTTGCACTCCATCTAGACTATATCAAGTGTGATCGGCATAACGAAAGTGGCACGAAGGGCTTTGAGGCACCTTGGGCCGTGCTCAGGTTCAGCAGCAGGATCCCCTAATACTTATAGCTTGTCTGAAGGCAACATACACGGAGTTACTTTACAGAGCATGTTTAAAATATGCTGTAGGCATGAAGCATTTGTAACCTGATCGAGGTTAAGGACAATATCAGATGGTATCATAAATACTAATTTTCCAAATACCTGATTATTGCGTACTAGTTGATTATGCATTGTTTTGATGAGACCTGCAGAGGAAAGCACGTACCCGGATGCGCAGTTCTGCCTAACTGACCTTGTTGAAGGACACACCATAGAAGAGAGAGGCTCGGCCTGAGAGAGAGGGCGGGATTAACTTTTAAAGGACACCTGTCATCAGGCTGTGTCACTTGTTCTGTCACCTCTACCTGTTGGAGCACCTCACAAGGATCCATCACAGCCTTTATCTCGCAATTCAACATGAATCAGTGCAAAATCATTTTTCTTTATTATAAATGAGGCTGGTCACATGGTCAGCAGGCAGTGATGTCAACCCCTGTTAATCCCTACCTCTTCCTCCCCTGCTCATGTTGGTGTAATGTATAGTAAAGCATTGCTCGAGGTTGTGCTCTGTCTGTGCACCTCTACAGCAGAGGACACAGAACAATACAGCAACAAGTACCTGACATGTTTGCCTATAACATGGCTGCCTGGAGATGTTGTATTTCTCCTATACACAAGGCTGCAGGAGGGCGCCAGTCACAAGGGAAGCACATAATTATACAGCTTCAACATCATTATACAGGCTGTCAGTCCATGCATTGGGGGTTGGCTGTGCCGCCATCATGAATAAGCTGGGCAGCTTGAATATGATAATAACTCATTGGACATTTCACAGTTCATTGCCATACAGCTTTAGGACCTCATTGCTTAGGTTTAATAAGGTGAATGTAGAGGGACAATGGAGGATAGAGAGCAATGCTTTCTAATGGGCAGTTTATGAAAATATATTTAGTTTAGGGGGTATGTTTGCTTGACGGGTTCTGCTTTTAAATAGCTTCTCATCCAGTGCGAACTGATGCCAATGCTAACTAGATTCTACATGGACACAATGGTGAACTTTATGTAGGCAGCATGGCAGCTGGGCGTGGCTGTTGGGGCCTTGGCTTGGCTGGGGGGGAGGGGGTGGAATTACGGCATAAAATTATATAAAGATCCGCGATTTAGTTCTTAAAAAATATAAATAAAAACCCTATTCTCACCTTCCTGCTTCTTATCCCCGACCCGCGGGCTCTGGACTTCTGCTCTTACAGCCCCAGGCACATCACGGTGAGCGTGTGGTTTTTGCGGCCGATGTGACAACATAGTGTGTGGGAATATTAAAAAAAAGGCCTATGTGTACCTCAGGACGTTGGTCAATTTTCCTGAAACATGTCAACTTTTATTGTGGTTATCTTAAAGAAAGAAATTGAAATCTTATATATTCACGTGGAACAATCTAGAGGAAGAAAAACGTAACACTTTGCCCTAGGTATCAACCCACCTTAACATTCTTGAACCCTAGAAGCGAAGGAACACCTACCGCCCTTCTCACAGTACCCTATAATTGATACTTTTGTACAAGTTGTTACAAAGGATATTAAAAAGATCAACATCGAAGAACTGCCTGAACTTAAACTTACATGTAACAATCCCACGGGGCTACCAGAGAAAAAGGAAATTGTTTTGAAGCCATCTGATAAACGGTGGGGAAGCAGATAGTGATGGACTGTGAACAAATGTGAATACTAGGTAAAAAGATTGCTGTAGGAGATCGAGACACATATGAGATACTACCACGTATCCAACCGAACAGTTTCTTAATGATTGGAAATAAATCTTGGATATTGGTATAGCCAGACAAGGATGTATAAATATATTTCCAAGATCCAACTATATCCACTTTCTATGCCCTTCCAAAAATTCATAAACAAATTGTTGACAACATTCTGCGGCCCTTTGTGTCCACTTTACCATCATACCTAAAGGACACAAAAGATGTTATAAATAAAACGCATGAAATCAGAGTACCCCCAGGAACCTTCCTGGCTAGCCTAGAATTGAGGGTGTGTATTCTAACATCAAACACCATTTAGGCTTGACTTTAGTTAAACGTTTTTTGGCATAAACTACTGTACCTCACACTTCTTGATTTTTTACTCTCTCACCTTCTTTTACCAACAGGTGAAGGGTACCCCACATGGGCACAATCTGTGCATCCACTTATGTTACCTTTCCTTGGGTGGTGGATTTGGATATAGTAAGTATACAGACCCCATTTGTTTTGGGGCTGGTACATTGACGACGTCAAATGGGAAGAGGATGTTTCATAGTCTGGTTAAGACGCTTAACTATTGTATTACATACAGTATTGGTATGAAGACACTCAGAGATTCACAATCCTAAATCAGTGATGGCGAAGCTATGACACGCGTGTCAGTGCCGACACACGTACGCCAATATTCACTGACACGCGGCTGCCGAAGTTAAGTTTCATCCTACACGGCCAGAGATAGAGATTGCACTGAGCTCCCGTCACTCCTCTCTCCTCGGGCCGACCCTCCACTGTGTGAGCTGATCCGTGTCTCCAGTCAGCACAGGTATCATCCCGGGGCTCAGCACAGGAGAGGTGACCCAGCCATACACCAAGGAGACTCCTCTGCAGCTCCTGATAGTTGTGGAGGGGGTGGGTGAGGCAGCACAGAAGAGGCTAAATCGCTGCTGCCTTCTGTTGAGATGTACAAGCAAGCTGCCACCTCTACACTGAGCCATATCCACAGCAGGAACCAGGGGGACAACCACTCCATCATACAGTAAGGTCATGCACTGTATGATGCAAACAGTACATCTGTGCTTGTGGTCAGTTTTGTGACGTACATGCTCTGAAATAATCGCAACGCCTGCAAATCGGCAGAACATGGTGATTATTTTGCTCCTCACCTTCTCCATGCCAGACAGCGGCACCGCGCCCTCCACTATACCTGTGACTTTCATGAATGAAAGTTTGCAGTTAACAAGCAACCAGCATGTGTCTGGTGTGTAACCGATCTATTACATTGTGCGCTTTGCACATAGTAATAGATGATGTGAGGAAAATCCCATATACTGCCATATTGTAGTATGGCAGTCTGGTAGGATCAATCAGACAACCTAGGGTTAAAGTACCCTAGAAGTGTTAAATAATTATACATATTGTTATTTAAACTATAAATATCACAAAATTATGGGTTTTTTGTCAAGGTGACACACCACCCGAGTTATGCTAGTTTTTGGCGAATTTGACAGCCCAGCTCAAAAGGTTGACCCATCCACTGTCAAATTTTGGACCTCACTATAAATAAGGGGAATACAGTGATCTAGAAAACTAGTTTACCATAAAATCACATCAACAAGTAGCTTATTGAACGGGGACAGCTGGCAACCCAAACCCTTAAAAGGGGGATCCCAGTGTGAACTATATTTAAGGGCAAAAACAGAAAATGCTCTTCAGAGGAACCCTTTGAGAAAGAAGTAAAGACTTCTATACAAATGGCAAAACCATGAAAAAGCTTGAAATGAGCATATAGAAGAGCAAACTTTTCCAACAGAGCCATGACACCCCAGTCAGGAACATGATATGAGTGGAAGGATAATTAACAGACACACTAGCAGAGACAACTGCCGTAATTAATTTAAAAAACTTGTGTCTGCGAGGAGTCACCATCGAGCAATGTGATAATTCAATTCGGTGTGCGATTGGCACACAACCAAGACTAACCGTATTAATGGTTTACCCACCAAAATGCACCCCGTTGCCCCTTCCAAAAAACCAAAACACAAACAATTTTGTGGATAAAAAACTGGGGGCGGGAACCGGACCCTTTTCCTAAACTTCACCTGGCATGCCTGGGCCCCGCCCCCGCGGGGGCATGTCCTAGTTGTCCGTCAGGTGATTAACTACCAGCCGAGAGGTGCAAGTTTACACAGGCAAGCTTGGACTACACAACAACAATTAAGACAATGCAATAACAAACAGCAAGATAAATATTAACAAGCAAATAATACATAGTAACATAGGGAGGGTGGGTGGGATCTCTTGAGCGCGGAGCAGTCAAAAGAGGCTGGGCTAGCTCCGCGCTCAAGAATAAATATCCTGGACCTCTGCCCCCAAGTGGCCAGCGGAACTTGCTGGCCACCAACTGGAGATCAGCAGAGGAGGAAGAGGGAGGGGGGAAGCAGGAGAGACCGTGCCCCTTAAAGGAGAAGAGCGCGGTCAGTCCTGCAGCCCCCCCGCTTATACAGCCTGCGGGCTGAGCAGGAACCTTGTTTGTGCCTCTAACACTAATTACGCTGCACATACATCTCTAAAGTAAACGCGCATGCAAGTAATTGACACAGCTAATTGGCCCATACAGACTAATAATAATAGAACAGGATGTAGAGCGTGATTGGCCATTCGTAAATAAAAGTTTTATTATTGGCCAAACTCAATAGTGACACATATAAGTGACGTTGCAAACTGAGGCTTTATTACCTTGAGTCAAGTGAGGAGCAGCACACTTTAGCCCCGGCACCCCTGAGGACGCCACTGAGGCGAAACATGTCGGGGGGGGGGGGGGCTGTAGTGTGATAATTTGATTTTAGCTAGTGGTCTTAGTGAGTGTCAAATATGGACAGGGAGCTAGTGTGAGCTACAGCAGTATCTTAAGACTATATAATTGTAACAAATCGGTAGCACAAGAGGAGATGTGGACATAGCTGGCAGCATCAGCATAGCAGTGAAAGTAAACTCTTGGACATGTGGCATGAGATAGCCTAAGAGGCACAGAGGCAGTGACACCTACTGACACAGTAATGTAGTTGCCAACAGAACTACTGAGGATATTGACAATTAAATTAAAGCCTATGGCAACAATGTAACAGGAATGTTTGGTAAACACTGAATAAGTTTTAGTAACAACATCTACTAACTCAGAAGTCACATTGTATAGTAGTGACACCTACTGACATAGAAGTGTAATTACCAACAGAAAAATACAGAGATATAGTTGACGGCTCACCTTTGTTTGTCAGTCGCTGTGCTGGCTGCTACTCGGGGACCACAAGTACCAGGACAGAATCTGGATAGAAGAAATCGCATGCCGCACCAGGTGTAGATAAAAACGTAATTCTTTAATTCCAATTTTTAGATAGAAGTAGTAAAAAAAGTGCAAGAAAAACTGTAGCAATGCATCCTGATTGACAAAAGAGTACCAAAAAAAGGTATGGCAGTATAGCCTACTCGTTTCAGACGTACAAGGCGCCCTTACTCATGGCTGTTTTTTTGCAATAATGAGACATGGATATATACCCCCGCCATCTCCCTACTCCATCATGTGTATGTGGAGAGGGAGGTGGAGTCACGATCCTAAAAATCATAAAATAAAACCTTAAACAGTACTGCCATTAGTACATATACACTCACCGGCCACTTTATTAGGTACACCTGTCCAACTGCTCGTTAACATTTAATTTCTAATCAGCCAATCACATGGCGGCAACTCAGTGCATTTAGGCATGTAGACATGGTCAAGACAATCTCCACGTTCAAACCGGCATCAGTATGGGAAGAAAGTGATTTGAGTGCCTTTGAACGTGGCATGGGTTGTTGGTGCCAGAAGGGCTGGTCTGAGTATTTCAGAAAACTGCTGATCTACTGGGATTTTCATGCACAACCATCTCTAGGGTTTACAGAGAATGGGCAGAAAAAGAAAAAACATCCAGTGAGCGGCAGTTCTGTGGGCGAAATGCCTTGTTGATGCCAGAGGAGAGGAGAATGGCGGACTGGTTCGAGCTGATAGAAAGGCACAGTGACTCAAATCGCCACCCGTTACAACCAAGGTAGGCAGAAGAGCATCTCGAATGCCAGTAAGTCGAACTTTGAGGCAGATGATGGGCTACACGCAGCAGGAGACCACACCGGTGCCAGTCCTTTCATTAGCTAGAACAGGAAACTGAGGCTACAATTTGCACAACCTCATCGAATTGGACAGTAGAAGATTGGAAAAAAACGTTGCCTGGTCTGATGAGTCTCGATTTCTGCTGCGACATTCGGATGGTAGGGTCAGAATTTGGCGTCAACAACATGAAAGCATGGATCCTCCCCCTTGTATCAACATTCGGCTGGTGTGGTTGGTGTCATGGTGTGGGGAATATTTTCTTGGCACCTCTGGGCCCCTTGGTACCAATTGAGCATCGTTGCAACGCCACAGCCTACCTGAGTATTGTTGCTGACCATGTCAATCCCTTTATGACCACAAGGTACCCAACATCTGATAGCTACTTTCAGCAGGATAATGCGCCATGTCATAAAGCTGGAATCATCGATTGGGTTTCTTGAACATGACAATGAGTTCACTGTACTCAAATGCCTCCACAGTCACCAGATCTCAATCCAATAGGGGATGTGGTGGAACGGGAGAATCGCATCATGGATGTGCAGCCGACAAATCTGCGGCAACTGTGTGATGCCATCATGTCAATATGGACCAAAATCTCTGAGGAATGCTTCCAGCACCTTGTTCAATCTATGCCAAGAAGAATTGAGGCAGTTCTGAAGGCAAAAGGGGGTCCAACCCGTTACTAGCATGGTGTACCTAATAAAGTGGTCGGTGAGTGTATATACCGATAGTTGGTATTACACATTCAGAAGAGGTACGTATATATAAGAAGAAACAATATTTGATATCGATGCTGACTCAGTAGTAATTACCTGATCCGCATACCGCTAACCCAGCGATCACCCGGAAGTTACTAGTGGACACTCTGACCGGAAGTGTTCTCCGGCGTTGCCATGTCAACTCATGACACTACAACAGCGGAGTCAGCCCCGTCAGAGAGGATCCACAAGAGTAATTACCAACAGAGCTACTGAAGCTATTGATGATAGAAATATAATTGACTGAAACAACATAATAGTATTATGTGGAAAAACACTGAATAAAAAGTGACACCAACGTGTACCGAATAAACACTGTATAGTAGTGATACCTATCAACACAGAAGTGTTATTGCCAACAGAGTTATTGGTGACTATTGGATACAAGAATATAGCCTACTGAAATAATGCAATAATAGTGCCTGGTGAACACTGACAAGAGTGACATTTATTGACACAAAAACAACACTGATTTCGCTGATATAGTATTGCTTGTATCAATTTGATATGAATAGATGAACATTGCATGATATATACAAGGATCTCACAAAGGACTACATAGCTTTTATTTTATTGAAAACATTTCCACGTGACATATTATAGTAAGATTTCTTTCTTTTACGTTCAAGTAAAAAATGCTAAAAAAGTAAAATTTAAACATTCGAATAAATAAAAAATAAATACATAAAAATATAAGCCCCTAAAATGTTACTTTCTTATACAAACACTTAATAAAGTATAAAAAACACAAATACACAAAAAAAACCTGCATATTTTGTATTGCCGTGTCCATAAAAATCTGTATAATAAAACAAAATCATTACTGGACCCGCACGGTAAACAGAATTATTACTGGACCTGCATGGTAAATGCCGGGTAACAAAAAAGGGAAAAAGAGATACTTCCAATCGCGGCGTTAACACTTTACAAGTGTTCTGTTCTGAAGGTCTGTGCAGCACTGTGTAATCTGTGTGCGCTAAATAAATAAAAGAATTATTATTATTAATAAGGCTTATATGGGCCCAGAAGCCGGATAATTGCTTTAAGGAAATAACTGCTCTGTGACGAGTATAAAAAATACCCAACCTTGGCCCTAAAACCTCTTTAACAGTTTAACACCCTTTTTAGTCCCATCTGGAGCAAATAATCACATGATCATATTATACATTTTGTGGCTTACAGGCGTAGCCTAATATCAGGTGCAGCCTTGCAAGAGCTGGAAGCTTTCAATTTTAACTGGGCCTTCGTTTCTCCAAGAATACCCCGCATTGCGATCGAGTGCTAAGGTAAGTACTTACCTCTGTGATTCAACTCTATGACCACTACTTCGGAGGAATTAATGAGGCCTGCCCTCTGCTGCCCTAGCATAGTACTAGAAGCGGCTAAAGGGCAGAGTAGGCAAATAATCATCCTCTGAATTAGACTGTAAGGCACACAGGGGTATGACTAAAGTTAGAAATTATAAGCAAAATATAACTAATGGTAATTGCTTTGCCTTCCAAACAAGAAAAAAACTGAACTCAATCAAAGAGGTTTTCATTGTTTTCAGCATCCACTGCAAAACAAAGAAACTTTAACAAAGAATTAGTTTCCATGTTTTTATTTTTTTAGATTTCAATGTTGGCATTGTTATGTTACAGAAACTCTCACTGCTTTGTGTAAGTAATATCTAATAGCACTGATATAAACTAAACATATTGAAAGATCAATTATTCAGATTATTGATAACACCCCAATTTAATGACAAATCTAATTTAGCACCAAAAAACATTACATTTTACACTTGTTAATAGATGTTTTTTCATTACATCATTTTACTGTAATTTAATTAGGTGAAAGACATAGTATAGAATTCTTTATCATCTATATAAATAAAACTATGATGAAAATCTGGTGCTTTACATATTTTATGTTTTTTCTCAACAAATATTCATATAATATATAATTACAATAAATAAAAAGAAACAAAAGTACAATTTGTTTTCTATAGTCTTTGGAAAAATACGGGAAATTCTCTTTATTGCTTATTTTTCTTTGATTTCCTTTCATCAGTCCTTCTCAGGAACGTTATTCCTATTTCTGTGACGTCATCCCCCTTCAGTCTGTCTTGAATAAAAGTGACATCAGCTGGTAAATGAATCTGTAATAAGAAACATTGTTTCAAGGATGCCGGAATGCATAATGGTTTATCGCTCACAATGGAGAAGAGACCAGGGATAACTGTAGTGTGCCATGTGCCATCAACTTTTTTATGGGACCACTCTAATGAAAAGGAAATGTCCATAGCGGGCAAGCACTTTAAGGAAAATTTTCATTCAATGCTTCTCATTGGTTATAGTATGGCTGCAATTGTAGGGCTCAAAATTTGGTAATTTTCCTGTCTTTAAATCCAGTCAATAACATAAAAAGACAGTATGTAAATGTACCCCACTTTACTTTACACCATATCAAGCACTAATATTTTAGCCTGGGGTCTATAGCAGTATAGAATGCTATTCTGTCAATTAGGTTCTTTTCATACATGCATAGCCATATTCAATATCACATGGCTGGCTCTACCCACACTACTGCTGAAGAATCCGATAAGAAAAGGAGCCATGTGGGAGCGTCAGAAGGTGAGTACTGAGTTTATTTTTTCTAGAATCTGTTAGCGATGAAGCAGTCCAATTGATATAAGAAAAAGTTAATTCCACCATAGCAGTGCAACGTTTCGTCTATTCAATCAAGACATTTTCAAGCCCCTATATTAATTCACTCCTGGTAGCTAGAGGATAGGTTATTAATACTATGTCCTGGCAAACTCTTTTAAAAATAATTACATTTAAAATTAAAAAATACCATTTCCAGTGCTCCTCTTAAGACTCCAGAGAGAAGGTTACAGTAGCTCAAAGATGATCTGCCAGTAGGAAGTTCCTCAACAAAGTCAACCAGAGGATTTTTATCCAATATAATAGAAAATCCATTTCCATTGTCATTTCCCCCAATTGTAGAAGGAGTGATGCCTAGGTACATTTTGAAGGCAACCTGTATAAAAAATGGATCACATTTCATATGGGATAGAGAAAATCTTCAGTTCAATTATAAAGGTTTTTTTAGGAATATTATAAAAACCCCATGGAGGCCAGAGCAGGGGTTGGAAATAAACCCAAAAACAAAATAAACTTACCCTACCTCAGCTCCCATCAACACATTTGAACGTTTCTCATTGTTCTCTGTTTATGACAGACCGTTTGGCAATAATGCCAGGGCTCATTATCCTGCTGTGTCTAGTGATATTAAAGGTAGTCCATGAATCAGCATAATTCATATACAAATGGGCTCCTTAAATTATAAGCTAATGTGTACTTAGTTTGTCTATTTAAAATTTTCTCACCTTTAGCATAAAACTGCTGATTACATCAGTATGAATGGAGATGTAAACATGCCTACTGCCCTTTTATTCCGTCCTTAATTCCTCTGCGCGGATCCGTTCCAGCATAACATACAGGACAGAAAATGGCCCATGGTCACCTGTCCCCTATCACATGTTCTCCAGCTGTCTGGGCAGGTCCTGTATACACCACTATGTTTGCCCTTAGTTGGTTTGGTTGCAGTGCAATCCGTAGGGCCAGTGTTGTGCGGTGGGATTACCATCATTACTGATGGCGTAACAGACGCAAGAAACCTTTTAGAGCATCACTGGTAGCAGAAGCACAAGAGCAGAGGAGTTCTGAGGACTAAGATCCTTGGGACCTTGTGAGTTTTCCAGTGACAGCAGCCATCTTGGTGATAACTTTGAGAGGCATAAAATTTTGTGAACCGTAAATCGAAACTATTTAAACCCCTTAACGCCTGCCCGATACCTACGGCGGCAGAGGTATAAGGATGCTATGAGAGGGCTCACAGCTGAGTCCGCTTCATACAGAGGTGGGGGGTTTTTTTGCATTATTTTGCACAAAACCCCACCTCTAATTGAACCACGGTCGGTGTCCTTCACCGATCGCGGCTAGTAACCCTCAGTCAAACGCCCGCTGCCGCAAGTCGCCGCGGCGTTTTAAACAGACGGCGGCGCGGGCGCCGCCATCTTTTTTATCCGATCGCCACGCCCCCGAACGTACGTCAGGGGGCGGCGATCGGATCAAGTAGCCTCGTGTCTTCTTTGACCTATGAGGCTA
Organism: Engystomops pustulosus; assembly: GCA_019512145.1. Classification (NCBI taxonomy): domain Eukaryota; kingdom Metazoa; phylum Chordata; class Amphibia; order Anura; family Leptodactylidae; genus Engystomops; species Engystomops pustulosus. Next base: position 125,626,508 of record CM033643.1, read on the forward strand.
CAGTTTGCTTATGACCGGTTCGTTACAATGAAAATGACCTGCAAAAAGGCCAATCACTATTGCAATACTTGTAGTATTGCAGTTATGGTAGGAGCGATCTGACATCTCTGGGTTAAGTACCCTAGATGTCGAAAAATGTGAAAAAAAAGGAACAAAAAAAATTTAAAAAACTAAAAAAATCATAAAATATTAAAGTTCAAATCATCCCCCCTTTCCCTAGAACGGAATCAAAATATAACAGTAAAAATCACAACAAATTAGGTATCAGCCGCTCCAAAATGCCCGATCATATCAAATATAAAAACGGGTACAGGCTGGCGTGTGACACTCCTAGCGGGAAAGGCGCGCCAAATGTCCAAAAAAAAAGTGCGACTTTTACCAACCTTTAATAATATACATAAAAAAGAAAATAAAAAATGATCAAAATTTCGGCCAACGACCTCCAAGAAGTGTAGCAATGAATGTAACGCTCAGCAATTGAACATTGATCATCGCAATAAAAATGACCCTCCCAGTCCCGTTGCGCCCAAGTATGAAAAAGTTTTAGCGATCAGAAGAGGCCAAAATTTTGTTTCTTCTTTTCATTGTTTCAATTTTTGTGAAATGTATTAAACACAATAAACACCTATATAAATTTGGTATCACAACCCGGATCTGCAACCGAACCAAAGAATAAAGTAGGGTACTGTATTGGAAGCGAAGACGTGGAAAGTCGTAAACAACTGCCCACAAACGGCAGACGTGACATTTTTCAATTTTCCAATTTGGAATTTTTTTTCAGCTTTGCAGTACACGGGCATGTTTAAAATAAATAACATAGGGAAGTAAATTTGTTCACGTCACAAAATAAGCCTTAACAACGGTCTGTACACGACAAAAAATTGAAAAAGTTCATGGTTTTTGAAGTTGGAGAGCCGAGAAATGACCGGACACTAAAAACCCTCGCGCCTGAAGGGGTTAAGTTCCATTTTTTTGACCTATGACATTAGTGTTGTTATCCTTCATTTATTTATAGCAATTATGGTTTTTTAGTACCAGAGGGCGTTCAATTTCCCGGAATACCCGCTTTAAGGAATGCTGTTGCCCGTGAAGGTGTTTACTAGTGTTTAGGTAGATGGTATGTATCAAAGTAACAGCCACATTTGCCAGATTGAACAGAGCATCATACTACCTTCATGCATCATAGTGCCAACTTTTTCCCAGGTAACTGATGCACATGCATCCATATGATGAAAAGCAAATGTGATTCTATTAGAGCAAGCATGACCGTGGCCTATAAGTGCCCCCACCGTGGATCGGACCCCCCCGGTGTGCTTACCGGGGGATCCAATCCCTATTGTAAAAAAGTTACGTTCCCTAATATGATACAAATGAAAAGAACAACTCTTTTCACAAAAAATAAGCCCTCAACTATATCTGACAACAGAAAAATACAGAAGTTATGGCTCTGAAAAGTTGTCGATAGTAAAAAAAAAATGTGATTTCCTCGGTTTTGCTCAGTAAAATTGAGCAACGGTAAGAAAGACTATATAAATGAGGTATTACCGTAATCATAGTGAACCAGAGAATAAAGATAGATAAAAAATTATTTTTACGTTACGGTGAGCGGGGGGAAAAAGTGCTAAAAGTGCTCATAAAATCTCATGAATAAGCTTTAGACCACCAAAATTAATTATCTATACATTGTATCTCATCCCACAAATATGTTCGCATTACCAAATTAAAATTTATAGTTTGTAAAATGTGACAATGCAAATCTGCTGTGAATAGCACTGCTTTCATCCTATGCCCGGCCGTGCGCCCATACAGAAGTTTACCACGACATATGGGGTATCCGTACACTTGGGAGAAATTGGACATCAAATGTTCATTTAATTTATTATGAAACTGTCAGTTTTGGCCTAAATGAGTTTATTTTCTGAAAAAATTCAAAAGTTTCTAAATACACTTAAAGAGTTAATAGACTTAATAGAAGTTGCTTTACATACGTTGAGGGGCCGGCACGCATGTCTTCGGATAAGTTAGCAGATGTACGGAAACATCTGCAATGTGTTCTTCAGTGTTCTTACAATGTGTTCTTTCAGTGAAAAATGCTCGAGTCTACCATTGACTTCAATGGGGTTCGTTATTCGATACGAGCACTCGAGCATCGGGAAAAGTTTGACTCGAGTAAAGAGCACTCGAGCATTTTAGTGCTCGCTCATCTCTAGTTTTAACCCATGTGAAACACTTAAAGGGTTCATAGACTTAATAGAAGTCTATTATCGTGAGACAGGGCAGATATGAACAATCGAGTCTGGTCATTAAGCTGAAAACTAGAGTAGGTGATAAGGGGTTTAAGGAGCAATGAGAAGGGGGAAACAAGTAATTTTTTGAGTTTGGGAGTTTTCAGATTCCCTGGATGTGCATTGTTCCCCAACCATTTTATGTTCTGAACCACATTCAGCAAAAAAATGAAGTGGGAAATTGAAAACTTAGAGCCAAAAAAAAATCATGAAACATTTGCAGGTTTAAAGAGGACTTTCACCACCACATACATATAAAATGCAACATACAATAACGTAGGAGTTTGCACACTGATTTCTCATAGCCCCCACCGTTACTGAGATATCAGCCCTGGTCTCTGACCATTCTTACCTATAGTATCGCCAGGGAGGGTAGGGGAATGTGTGCATGCTAATATTCTCTGACACTGCCTAATCAACTTAAATTTTACAACTAACATGAAGTACAATGTGTCACGAGAAAACTTTCTCAAAATCACCTAGATATGTTAAAGTGTTCCGAAGTTATAACCAATTATCTTAACACAGAGGAGGTGATCTGGAGCTACTGTTTAAGCGCAGAATGATCTCTCTTAGCTGCAGTGAGAGACATCCCAGCATTAAGCGACTTAGCTCTAAATCCAGAGTGATCTTACTATACTACAGCTAGCAAGATCATTCTATTTGCTGGGTGCACAAAATGGTAAATAGAACACAGCGTGATCTTGCTAGCTGTAGCAAAGGGAGAACCTTCTGTGTGCAGAGCGTTGTTGCTGAACACCGTATCTCACAGCAGCAGCAAGCAGAGTGATCTCGCTGGCTGTAGCATAGTGAGATCACTCTAGCAAACAGTCCGATTGTGGAGCAGCACAGCGAATATAATGGATCAAGTCCAATGGTGCGTGCACGCCTCCAACAAAACCGATCCACTGGTTTGTAAGGCCAGATATCCAAAAAAAATGCAACGAGGCAGCACTCCAGTTAGTATAAAGGTGATCTTTATTCACCCAGGGCAAAATAAGGTGCAACATTTCAGTTCATCCAGAGAGCCATTATCAAGCATCACTCTATGTGTACACTTAAACTCCAGAACGCCTCCTCTGACACTGTCTGCCGCTGATTGGACAGTGTCAGAAAACATTAGCATACATGCACGCACGCACTCTTGCAACTCCTCTCTGTCGATAGTGAAGATAAGAATGATTGTAAAAACTGAGCCCACAAGAACGTGACGCACGTGACGTTTTTTTTTCAATTTTTCCACATTTGGAATTTTTTTTCAGCTTCGCAGTACACGGCATGTTAAAATAAATAACATCACGGGAAAGTAAAATTTGTTACGCACAAAATGAGCCCTTACACAGGTCTGTACACGTAAAAATGAAAAAGTTATGGATTTTTGAAGTTGGAGAGCGAGAAATCGGCCGAAAAACCCTGCGTCCTTAAGGGGTTAAGTTCCATTTTGTGACTAATGACATTAAGTTTTGTTACATTCATTTATTTATAGCATTATGGGTTTTTGTACCAGACGTTCATATTCCCGGAATACCCCTTTAAGGAATGCTGTTGCCCTGAAGGGGTGTACATAGGTGTTTAGGTAGATGGTATGTATCAAAGTAACAGCCACATTTGCCAGATTGTACAGAGCATCATACTACCTTCATGCATCATAGTGCCAACTTTTTCCCAGGTAACTGATGCACATGCATCCATATCATGATGAAAAGCAAATGTGATTCTATTAGACCAAGCATGACCACGGCGTATAAGTGTCCCCACCGTGGATCGGACCATGCCCCTCCCCCCCGGTGTGCTTAGTGGGGGATCCAATCCCTCCTGTAAAAAAAGTTACATTCCCTAATATGATACAAATGAAAAGAACAACTCTTTTCACAAAAAATAAGCCCTCAACCATATCTGACAACAGAAAAATACAGAAGTTATGGCCCTGAAAAGTTGTCGATAGTAAAAAAAAATGTGATTTCCTCGGTTTTGCTCAGTAAAATTGAGCAATGGTAAGAAAGACTATATAAATGAGGTATCAACATAATCGTAGTGAACTAGAGAATAAAGATAAAAAATTATTTTTACGTTACGGTGATCGTAAAAATCCAAAATAAAAACTGATGATTTTGTTTGTGTCCCCCTTGAAATAGTAAATAAAATCTCATGAATAAGCTTTAGACCACCAAAATTAATTATCTATACATTGTATCTCATCCCACAAATATGTTCGCATTACCAAATTTAAATTTATAGTTTGTACAATGTGACAATGCAAATCTGCTGTGAATGGCGCTGCTTTCATCCTATGCCCGGCCGTGCACCCATACAGAAGTTTACCACCACATATGAGGTATCCATACACTTGGGAGAAATTGGGTATCAAATGTTCATTTAATTTATTATGAAACTGTAGGTTTTGGCCTAAATGAGTTTATTTTCCCAAAAAATTCAAACGTTTCTAAATCGCAGGTCCATATTGTTTTAACTAGAGATGAGCAAGTATACTCGTCCGAGCATGATGCTCGTTCAAGTATTAGCGTACTCAAAATGGCTCGTTGCTCAGACGAGTATTTCGCCTGCTCGAGATCGAGCATTTACTTAAGAAAACACAGTGAAGAACAGTGAAGAATACAATCAAAACAGTGAACACAGGATCATTTAAGTGAAGAACACAGTGAAAAATACAGTGAAGAACACAGTGAAGAACACATTGCAGATGTTTCCGCACATCTGCTAACTTATCCGAAGACATGCGTGCCGAATGGTGTTCTTCACAATAGTATGTGAAGAACAATATGTGTGAAGAACAAATTGCAGATGTTTCCATACAAAATTCCATAATTTTACAACTAACATGAAGTACAATGTGTCACGAGAAAACTTTCTCAAAATCATCTAGATAAGTTAAAGTGTTCCGACGTTATAACCAATTATCGTAACACAGAGGAGGCGATCTGGAGCTACTGTTTAAGCGCAGAATGATCTCACTTAGCTGCAGTGAGAGACATCCCAGCATTCAGCGACTTAGCTCTAAATGCAGAGTGATCTTACTATACTACTAGCAAGATCATTCTATCTGCTGGGTGCACAAAATAGTAAATAGAACACAGGGAGATCTTTCTGTGTGCAGAGCGTTGTTGCTGAACACCGTATCTCACAGCAGCAGCAAGCGGAGTGATCTCGCTGGTTATAGCATAGAGAGATCACTCTAGCAAACAGTCCGATTGTGGAGCAGCACAGCGAATATAATGGATCAAGTCCAATGGTGCGTGCACGCCTCCAACAAAACCGATCCACCGGTTTGTAAGGTCAGATATCGAAAAAAAATGCAACGAGACAGCACTCCAGTAAGTATAAAGGTGATCTTTATTCACCCATGGCAAAATAAGGTGCAACATTTCAGTTCATCCATAGAGCCATTATCAAGCATCACTCTATGTGTACACTTAAACTCCAAAACGCCTCCTCTGACACTGTCTACCGCTGATTGGACAGTGTCAGAAAACATTAGCATACACGCACGCCCGCACTCTTGCAACTCCTCTCTGTCAATAGTGAAGATAAGAATGATTAGAGACTAGGGCTGATATCTCAGTAATGGTGGGGGCTAGGAGAAATTAGCATGAAAACCCCTACATTATTGTATGTTGAATTTCATATACATGGAGTGGTGAAAGGTCTACTTTAAGCTTAAAGTTTGACACAAAGAACCAAGAAATATTATAGATTAAATGGTAAGGGGCACGTTAAATGGGTCAGGATATGTTTAAAATATTGAGTGCCGATGTAACATTGTATCCAGCACTTATGGTAAAACAATGGGCAAGTCAAATAGATGTTGGTCTTAAGCTCCTGGTTGGGGTCCACAGATCTGGAGGAATAAAGGATTGTACTTTGTAGTAATGAAAGAGGGCAGTGTTAATAATGTAGCTAATAAAACATTTTAAACACCTTGATTATATTCCCCTTATTATTATTATTAATATTATTACTACTACTACTAAATCACCACCTTTTATCCCAATGCATCAGTTGGATTTTGGTGGGTGTAAATTTTATTTACAATGTCTAATCCCCATGTGTTTAACCATGTCCTTAAAGGTCAGGCCATATGACTATAGAGGAGAGCATAGTGAGGTATCCTGCAGCACACCTACATGTAGTTTATTAATTATAACTTGCATTAAGCCTACAGGCTTTTAACACATCATAATGACAGCACATTGTCACCCTAACCCCATTACTCAATATATTGCATCTATTAGCCATATTAGTAAAACAAATTAAAAGTCAATATATATGCTATACAGCACATGTAGGTTAGCTTTACTGCTAAATGACAGGTCTGTATACCTAAAAACTGGACAAACTTGTTTTCTGCTTTGAATTTCTCGCTCCAGGAGAAGCATATATTATGTGAAGTCGCTCACTTTCTAGTACAGCACTCACGGTTTCAACATCATGGATGTCTTGCATAAATTGCTTAAGCTTTGTTCTGAAAAGAAATCTGCTATCGGTTATGGTTTTTTGACCCTTCTTACTGCCGGTGGGCAACAGTTGTTTTCTCTGGTAGTTTTCCAGTGCCCATGTACTGAGGATAACTTTATTTATGGATTTATTTTTCTCTTTGCCCCTGCCGTAGTTCTTATGATCATAAGTTATTTCTTGAACAGCAGAACTTGGAAATTTTTTACAGGATGCTTTCTTAATCCAAAGAAGATGTGTCCCAGTGGTTACCGCTGCCAAGGGCTGCATGTTTTTCTGCAGCTGACCCTGAATGCTTTGATAGTTCCTGTCATGTGGATTTCTATAGCCTTGCTTCATGGATCTTTCTTTACATGTGCAATGAGCGGCTGTCAGAACCCAGAGTATGTGCAGCATCTGTGTAGGAACAAATCTGAACAGTGTAGGACACAACTCTACAAAGTGACCTGTGCCAAAACAGCAATGCCCGCCAACGAAGCACAGGAAGTCGTACTGGTTCTCCAAGCCCAGTCTCAGGTGTGTAAGAAAAACTTTTTTCTCATTAATATATTACAATTTAGCACTGGAGTTGGGCCCTTTTTTGAAACTTAGCCCTGCCAAATCTCACCTCTGTCACAGCAGGAAACATTTTCTAATCTCTGATATTGCTACCTAGTAAAGATAGAACTGAGGAGAGTACATGACTAAGAAGATGCTTACTCCATCTCTTTCATGTAATGTAATCAACATTAAAGACTTGTCAGATAGAAGATGACAAGCAGATATTTAGTATATTATGCTGCATAAGATAGACAAGGGGTGGAGAATTATATATGTACTCATCCTTACTTAAGCTCATATTTGTTTAAGGACTGACATTTCTCATTATATAAATTACTAGCTGTAGATCCCAGCACTGCCAGGGATAGTAAATAACTGCTCTTAGATATAACAGAATAGAATAGATTAACAAAAAATATTTATATGTATCTATCTCTCTGTGACTGGCTAATCTCTCTCTGTCTCTGACTGGCTGTCTCTGACTGTCACTGAACTTCTATGACTCTGACCTTCTCTGTCTCTTACCTTCTCTATCTTTGACTGGCTCTTTCAGTGACTGTCTCTGACCGTTTCCTTCAGTGACTCTGAAGGAGAGTCTCTGTATCTGTATCTGACTTTGTTTGCTCTGATTGTCACTTTGTCTATTGGGAGATTTATAAGAAGTGTCTGAGAGCAGAACTGCTCTAGTTGCCCATGACAACCAATCAGAGCTCAGGTTTCATTTTTGCACAGCGGTTTATAAAATTACAGCTAATCTCTGATTGGTTTCCATGGGTAACTAAAAAACTGCAGCAACGTCTAAAGTAGTTGCTATAGACTCTGGACCTGCGGCGCCTGATGCCTAAAGTAATCGGGGGCGGTCCAAGTGGATTTAAAGACACAAGTACTGTAATGATAAACGGAAGCCTATATTTTTCTATGGTTTTAAATATCTGAACATACCATCATGGCAAATATGCAGACATTAGAATTGGTAAATACAACCTCAGATAAACAATAACCTACAACAAATACCATGGTAGTATCATTTAGCTAATATTAAGTAATCCAAAGCACAGATGCAGTGTGTGAAAAATAAATGAAAAAGTATGCCCTTACTTCTATCAACAATAAAAAAAGCAATTAGTAGCCAAGTACTGATAATCAAATTCCCTAGATTAAATGATCATCATCAAGTGTAACCACCTCAATAAAAGCAGAACTATCGGCAGTTTTCTGGAGTATTCATTAATGTGTTAACACAATACTAAGAAGGGCAAATATGCGTAATGATATTAGGGAAGCAAAGGTTTCTGCCCATCAGAAGGGTTATAAGGCCAAATAATATAAAGTTTCTCATTCTAAACAGAGAAATATTTTGTAACACATTTGGCCTCAAACAGCTACATTGAGGGAAAAAAAAGTTTCAAAAAACAGAAATCATTGTTCAGCCTCATGGCTAAACCAGACTGCATAGTTAAAGGGTTAAGGCCTATACATGTCACCGAAACAATTGTAAGCCCTTGTAATCCTGAGCTACAGCAGGCAGATGGATCAAGTTATTTGTAGATACTAGTTTATGTGACATGTTTAGGAATGTGGCACTGCAGGTTTTGGCACATAAAATAAGTCAGGTCTAGAAATCTTTAAAGTTATGTTTACAAGAGTGAATGTAAAACAGAAGATAAGGAAATTCTCTAAAACATTAATATTTGAATGGAGATTATTAAACAACCCTAATTCCCTGCAAATAGTCTGATTGTGCAGCAGCACAGCGAGTATGATGGATCAAGTCCGAAAGTGGGTGCACACCTCCAACAAACCCGATCCACAGTTTTGTATGATTAACAGTCCAAAAATACGATGACACACCACCCATATGTTTATAAATTTGGAGACTCCGGGCTTACTAACAAAACTCATTAAAGGGGTTGTGCCACAAAACAGCTGCTTTTAATGCTGCTGTGTCTTCTCTGCTTGACAAATGCTGAAAAAATAATGAGTGAGGCAGTATAACTATAGCTACAGTTGCCCTTTATCTCCTCTAACACGCAAAAGCACTGGGGGATCTATATTTGCAGTTACATTAGTTTTCTTTCATCAAAATGTCTCACAATTGTCAGCATCTGCTGATTTGTGCCAACTTTTTGCCAGCCCACTCTTTTCATTTCAAGTCCATTTTTGTAAAATGTGTAGCTCGATTAGGAAAAAGTCCTCTTTCCCCAGTATTGCTGAGCTATAACTTCCATTCCCGCCAAACAGAAGGGGAGTTTCCCCACTTCTGGTAGCTGTCAGCTTGCTTTATGTCAACAAAAACTTCTTGGTGTATCACCTCATAGGTTAGCCATCATTGAGTTAGACCATGACCATCATTGAGTTAGGTCCTCTGAGGGCCTCAGGTTATAATTTATATACTTCCCCTCACTTATCCAGTCTAGCTTGGTCTCTGGCTTCACCATCTCTCTGCAATCTCAACAGGCTGGACCAGGAGGCAACAGACGGACTGGACAAGTGAGGGGAAGTAAATTATAAGCCGAAGCTGTAGCTGATGTAGGCCAGAGCGACTAATTTAATAATTTTTTTAATTCTTTTTTTCAGTGAAATCACGATGTTCTAGATTAGAATAAAAGAAGTCAATATCCTCAGGGACAGGTCTGGGCACCTCTTTTCTTATTCTTCTGGACTTTTGTGTTCTCACACTGGATTGTCCTCCGACCGCTCTCCTTCCATTAGACAGTAACATACATAATATAAATATAAATAGATACATAAGACTACACCCAAGTACACTATAACATTCACTTTTTAAGCAATCAATTTAGGTATCGCTTCTTCTGAGATCAGAAAATTCTTAGAACACAAGAAGGCTCTTAAAGAGAAAATTTTAATATCTTAAAAGGACATAGCTAACAAACAAAAAGGGGTTATCATATAAAAAGGTAACAGAAAATACAGATATACATACTATGTAAAATGAATATTTTAGTAAAATAAATGGGATGAAAACGGAACTCAATAGATTACGGCAGTGTTCCCCAAACACAGATCCGTGGCCCAAGACCGGGCTGTGGAACACCTGGTACCGGGCTTCGACCGCCTCTGTAAAAACAAACAAAAAAAAAATACTTGCCTAATAATGCACCGCTCTACTGATGGCTGTCAGGATCAGTGGCAGTGGATCCTCTGGACCACCGCGGACGATAATGTAAGCCAACACCTGGGACCGGAGTCTAAGTGGAACCCTGTTCTCACCAGAGCTGCCGCAAAGCGGGTTGGACTTGCTGCGGCGTGGTACCACCAGATCGCTCAACAGGTGGCAGCTAAGGCGAAGTAGAAAGTCGTAAGGCAAACTCATGGTCAGGGACAGGCAGGAGCTCGAGACAGGCAGCACAGGATCAGAGTCACTGACGTAGCAGAAGGTCAGAATGGGCAGCACAGGAGCAAGGTCAGGAACGGAATCGAGGTCACAACCGGAAATCGGGAAAATCACACAGGGCATCAGGCAAGTTTCTCTAATGCTATGAGGCACAAAGATCCGGCAGGGGACACAGGAAGAGGCTGAGACTTTATCAGAATTGGCAGGCAGCCAGCGGCAATTATCGGCGCAATAGCCCTTTAAAACTCTGGAATCCGGCGTGCGCACCCTAGGAGGCGAGGACGCACGCCTCGGCCTGTCGGAGCCAACGCTGGATCCAGGAGAGGTGAGAGCTGCGCCAGTGGCCAGAGGCCAGACGGAGGATCACGCGTGAAAGTGGCGAGTGCCATGATGTCATCACATCGTGTCTACTGAAATAGAACCCTGCATTAATGCAGAAGAGAAGTGAAAGAAGCTGCGCGGGAATGAAGAAATGTGTTTTTTTTTTTTTACAGAGTTCAGCTGGGAAATTGGAACATTGGACTTTGGAAGCAGAGGGTGGGGGAAGCTAAAGGAAAGGGGACATGGAAGGAAGGCATGAAGCAGGAAAGGAGATGTGGGAGGGGGTGTTCTACAGGTAGGGGACAATTTAGGTGGGGGCGGGGGGGGCGCTTCTTCAGGAAATGGGACAATATAATCTAGACACACACGGAGTTATGGTGGGGCATGCAAATATACAATTTCGGCTACAAAACTATGACACCAGACCGCACAAAATTTATGCTTACAGCCAGTACCTGGGCAAAAAATGGTTGGGGACCACTGATGAGATAAGTCTTGTGTTTGGAAGCAGAAGGACAATTTTCTAAAGTGACACTTCCACCTAACAAGAGCTCCAGAATCCCCCAGACACCTCGGACAAGGACACAACAAAGGAAGTGACAATGGAAGTGACATCTCATGATCCAAATACTGAATGGGCACAGGCTAAAAAAATTGAAAGTACCGGAGTGATATGGGGAATACAGGCGGTCCCCTACTTAAGAACACTTGACTTATAGATGACCCCTAGTTACAAACGGACCTCTGGATGTTGGTAATTTACTGTACTTTAGCCTTAGGCTACAATAATCAGCTATAACAGTTATCACAGGTGTCTGTAATGAAGCTTTATTGTTCATCCTGGTTCTTATGACAATCCAACATTTTTAAAATCCAATTGTCACAGAGACAAAAAAAAATTTGTCTGGGGTTACAATGATAAAATATACAGTTCCGACTTACATACAAATTCAACTTAAGAACAAACCTACAGAACCTATCTTGTACGTAACCCGGGGACTGCCTGTATATAGAAATCTACAAAACCCATTTGTTTTTAACCATGTAGCCAACAGTGACATCTGCATTGGTCAAAGACCAGGGCCACCACACTCTTCTAATGCTGTTAATGTGGGGGCATCTCACACCAGCCTCATTCCTTACACTAATCTTAAAGGGGTTGGCCACTTTACCTCATGTTTTTTTGTAATGTTTATGTAAGTGTAGGGGGTTAGATATTAGGTAATTTTCTAATATTTTAAAACTTAAATAATATTGTGAGAAAGTGAGGGGTGTAGTTTGGGGGGACAGGTATCTGCCGTACAGGAAGTTAAAGGGTGTATGGTAGAAGCCTTGGATTTGTCTGCAGTAACTTAAGGGTTAATGCAGACATGGGGTAAATTTTAAAACACTTGATTTGGACTATAACCTGTGTGTGCCCTGATTCCTGCACTACCTACCTACTACCTAGCATCAGCCAGAGCGATTTCACAAAATATGTAAAGTGAAGCCTCCTTTTTTTTTACCTCATCAGCCAGACCATAAAATGGCTGCAGATGGAGGGTCATGTGATCTCTATCTGTCCATATGCAATGGACCTGACAGGACCTTATTTTTATATTCATGAATACAATCGTAAGGTCCTGGCAGGACACTTTTTAATGAGCAGATAAAATCACATGACCCTCCATCGGCCATTTTATGGACAGGAATCTGGCTGATGAGGTAAAAAAAGGAGACTTCACTTTACATATAAAGAAAGTGGAGCAGAACTATTACTAGATGTATATTGGTTAATTACCTAATATCAAGTTATAGTAACCCTATTAGGCTAAAGCTTCCACACCCCAGGCCCCTTCCCCCTAAATGCAACCCAACTTCACCCACGTTTTTGGAAAGTGATGATCAGGTCATAAAAGAAGAGGTTCATTTTTTTGGCCATAGTGGGGCACATTTACTGACAGGGTCACCAGAGTTTACAGAAAGTGCATTGTCTGCATAGCTCCCAACCGTCCCGATTTTGACGGGACTTTCCCGTTTTTCGTACCTCTGCCCCGCGTCACGGGCAGCTATGATATTGTCACGGATTCTCCCCCCAGGTCCCGCTGTGTCCCAGCGCTGTGTCCCCATAGTAAATACTTTGAAAGCCTGAACTCACAGTACAGAATGGCTTCTACAGACATCGGGAGGGAATCCTTTTCAGAGAAGTGTCGGCTTAGCTGAGAGAGCAGGGACCACGTCATCAGGTCAGATCAGCATCTGTCCATATATGGTCACTGCATCTCCTAGGGTTCCCCAGAGCAGACATCGGGCAGGGAATCCTTTTCAGAGAAGCGTCGGCTTAGTGGAGAGAGCAGGGGCCACGTCATCAGCTCAGATCAGCATCTGTCCATATATGGTCTCCAGGGCTTCCCCAGACACAAGCTCTTTATATAATTAAATTACATAAAGTTTTGGCCAGGCTGAGATTCGAACCTGGGACCCTGTGCACTGCAGACAGAAGCTTAACTAACTGAGCTATAAGCCCAGTGATACAGAGCTGGGGATTTCTGGTAACTAAGAAGTGTTATCTGCCATTTACACTGTGACACAGACTAATGCCCTGATAGAGAGGGATCTTCTCAGAGATTATTATTGTAATTATTGAGACTATTATTATTATTATTATTATTATTATTATTATTATAAATTTTATTGTTTTTATTATTATGGAGATGATTATTAATAATGGTAAAAATAATAATAATAATCTCCATAATAATAATAATAGTCTCAATAATTACAATAATCTGAGAAGATCCCTCCCTATATACCAAGGCAGTATATAGTCATAGTTCTTAGTTACCAAAATTCTCCACTTGTTAATCATAGAGGCTATAGCTCAGTGGGTTTAGGTGCTGTGTTATTATTGCACATGGACACTGCAGGTTCTGGGTTCAAATCCAAATGAGGATATATTTTTTTTTTTTTATTGAGATGATTTTTATTATTTTAATATGGCTAAAATTTGGGGCGTGACCAGGGAGTGATTGGGGGTGTGGCTTAGGGGGATCGCCGCGGCACGCTACGCGTGCGGCCATTTTGTCCCTCTTTCGTTTTCACAAATGTTGGGAGGTATGTAGTCTGTCTATAATGCGCTGTGCCGCGATTCACTAAGATCGTGCGCCCGATATCCTGCATGTGTCGCTTCCCCGCTCAGGTCCAAGTTCACCTTCTTCTTCCTGGTGCATGTAAGGGCATTGTCTTGCGACACAATTTCATAGTTAAATCCCGCGTTCAGTCCGAATCAGTCGGATCATCTGACAGCACGCCCCCTAAATTGTGTTGCATGGAAGCCGGTGCAGCTGCGCCAAAAAAAGGGTTGCGTCAAACACAATCCCAGCGCAGACACTTCTTGCATATGTGTGCAAGCCGTTCTAACCCCGAAAAAGGTGCAGAGTCCGACAAAAGTGCAGAGTGCAACCCTTAGTAATTGAGCCCCATTGGGACAGATTTACTTACCCGGTCCTGTTGCGATCCCGCGGTGCGTTGTCCTACGTGGATTCGGGTCCGATGCGATTCACTAAGGTCGTGCGTCCGAGTTCCTGCATCCATCGCTTCTGTGCCGAGGTCCGCCGGAGTTCACCTTCTTCTTCCCGATGCTTGTGAGTGCTTGATCTTGCGACACAAAAACTTTCTAAATTCTGCGGTTTGTCCGAATCCGTCGGGATGTCCTACGGCCACGCCCCCCTGATTTCTGCAAGCCAAAATCCGATTGTGTGCGCCACAATCCGGCGCAATTCGACACAAAACAGAAATATTCGGGAAACCCGACGAAAGTGCGGCGTTCGGACCCTTAGTAAATGAGCCCCATTGTGTTTAATACCTCCATAAGCTACTAGATACATAACAACCTGTACAAGAATGTCAGTGCTATATTTTATATTCAGGATCTCGGGTACACACCCTGGAAAAGTACATGGAGACTATAGAACAAATTCTTCTTACTTATCATATTATCTATAAAGAGGAGATTATATAATACAATACTGACAACACTGAACACCTTGTACTTTATTACCCCCCACTGCCCCAGGATTTCCAGAAAACATGTAACAACAGCCCCGCACAGAATTCCAGATAAAATATGGAGCTGAAATTCCTCGGCATTCTCCTCACCAGACACTTCCTCACAAGTTTGCGTGGATGTTTTCTGTTCCAAAAAATTATTTATCACAGAGCGGAAATGGACGCAAGTTTCCATATCTTGAAGCTTGTATTGTGTATTTGTATATTAAGGGCATTGACTATTTTTGTATGTTTTTATAGAATATACACCCATACAGGGCTGGTTTTAGACAAAGTGGGGCCCCAAAATAAGGCTATTTTATGGACAGTCACATTCAGTAAGAGGCTCATTTAGCCCTGCACAATAATAACACACTGGGGCAAATTTACTTACCCGGTCCATTCGCGTTCCAGCGGCGGCTTCTCCGCTCTGGATTCGGGTCCGGCCGGGATTTAATAAGGTAGTTCTTCCGCCGTCCACCAGGTGGCGCTGCTGCGCTGAAAGTAAACTCATCGCGCCGGAATGCACCGAGCTGGACCAGGTGAAGGTAAGCGGTCCTTATGCGACACATTTTCGGTTTTTAAATGCGGCGGTTTTTCCGAATACGTCGGGTTTTCGTTCGGCCACGCCCCCCGATTTCCGTCGCGCGCATGCCAGCGCCGATGCGCCACAATCCGATCGCGTGCGCCAAAATCCCGGGGCAATTTAAGTACAAGCGGCGCAAAACGGAAATATTCGGGTAACACGTCGGGAAAACGCGAATCGGGCCCTTAATAAATGACCCCCAGTGGGGCACATTTACTAAGGGTCCGCAGCCGCGAATCCGTCGGGTTTTTCCCGAATATTTCCGCTCTGCGCTGTATTTCATGGGATTGTGGCGCACGCGATCGATTTTTGGCGCAATCGCGCCGACTTTCACGCGACAGAAATCGGGGGGCGTGGCCACCGGACAACCCGAAGGATTCGGAAAAACCGCGGAATTTAAAAAGCCATTTGTGTCGCAAGATCAAGCACTCACATACACCAGAAAAAAGCAGGTGAACTCCGGCGGACCTCGGCGCAGCAGCGACACCTGGTGAATATCGGCGCACGGACCTTAGTGAATCCCAGCAGAACCCGAATCAGTGCCGGAGAACCTGCCGCTGGATCACGACTGGACCGGGTAAGTAAATGTGCCCCATTGTAGCTACACACAGTAGTAGGTAAGTATCGGTAATATGAGACTGTAGGAGAATGTTATAGGAGATAGTTGAGAGGTAGATGGATGATAGAAGATAAATATGAAAGATAGAAGATGATAAAGATAAATAGATACAGTATGAGAGATATATACAATAGAAGAGAGATAGAAGATTGAATGATAGATAATAGATAGGAGATAGATAGGTAGATAGAAGATATATTGATAAATAGATAGACAAAATGCTAGATAGATAAATGGTTACATGGACAGATATATAGATAGGAAATAGGCAGATTATAGGAGATAGATAACTGGACAGATAGGTGATAGATATATAGACAGGAGATCTATGATAAGCATTCAACAGTATTCAGCATCTCGGGCATGCAAGGATGAGGTATTAAAAGAGAAATACATCCTCTACCCACAAAAGTCCACATACAGGAGGCCCCTTTAGGAGAGGGGGCCCTAGGCAAATGTCCACTTTTCTGACCCCTTACGCCAGCCCTGCAACAATAAATGCTATTTTTTCCAATCCTTGCAGTACAGTCTTCCTAAGCTTTATCTATAGTGTCGGACTGACCCACCAGAGAATCAGAGGATCCCCAGTGGACCCAGGATCCAAGCCAGTACTAGACCCTAAAGATGCAGCAGAAGATAACCCAATTTGGAGACTAGAAGGATGTATGTCTGATCAGTTCATGGATGATGGGCCTTTTTTATTTTTGATGCTCTGAGTGTTGCAAATTTGAAGGAAAAGTGTCATAAGAAAATGACCTTTATAAATCCAGTTTTTACATGACATTTTTGTAACTTTTTATATACTTAGAAAAATGCTGACGATCTTGCAGTTTTCCTGCAGGGAACACTACAATCACAGCTAATGCACTGAATAATACATGGTGCAGGGCCTGAAGGGAGACTCATTTTCATTTTATACTAAGAAATTTGCTAGAACCTCGAGTCCTGCTCCTCCCTTCAGAACCTGCACAATGTAGACTAGTGGTTTAAAGGCATAATGAGCACCCCCAATGAATCAGCTTTGAATGGAGTGTTCCTTTTAATTACAAGCTGGAATTTAACAACATGTAGCAAAAGATAATACTGGGGAGATTCTATGTCAGTCTTATCGATTACATTAGATGATGTCACAGCTTATCTCCTCCTCCTCCCTGTACAATGACCTCTATATAGATAACACTGACCCATCATTACATCACTACTGACAATAGATGATGTCACAGCTTATCTCCTCCCCCTCCCTGTACAATGACCTCTATATAGATAACACTGACCCATCATTACATCACTACTGACAATAGATGATGTCACAGCTTATCTCCTCCCCCACCCTGTACTATGTCCTCTATATAGATAACACTGATCCATCATTACATCACTACTGACAATAGATGATGTCACAGCTTATCTCCTCCCCCTCGCTGTACAATGACCTCTATATAGATACCACTGACCCATCATTACATCACTACTGACAGCAGTGCATGTTTATGACATTCGCCTATAGAACTTAATGCACATCTTATGGTATGTTATTATACAGTAGACACCTGAGTAGGGTTTACCTTTAATATCAGTCTTTTGAATGAGATTAAAGGTAAAGGGGTCACTCCTAACAACTTGTAGGGATCCCCGATCAGGAGAGGATGCTTCTTGTTTTACGGCTTTGCGGGAGATATAAAGCAATGTTTTTTTATCTTTACCTCTACAACCACAAGGTGTTTACACAAAATCTACACTGAAACTCCCAGCACCTGATACCAAGCCTTATGATGTGCCCCCTGGTGGCTCCTGCTGGTTACTGCAGCCTGTTGTTATTTGAATTTGCACTGACAGATTGTTATTTACAGTCATCCTGCATCTGCTGTATACACAGGGAGAGAGGGGGCAGAGAGGGGACCATGAGGGGAGAAGAGGGCAGTACACATGGTGCAGTCACTAGAATGGGGTCTTTATATGGTGTAGGTTTTATTAACGGGGTTGGCCACCCTTTTACATAAGTTGGCCATGGGCCTTTAAAGCCATAATAATAATTCCGGAATGTTCATCAAGTGATTCAGCAGTACAGACATTTACTTTTGTGCTGTCTCTCTGGATACGCTCTGTGATTCTTTGTTTACCTCCCAACGAAGTGACAGAGGGACAAACAAGCCACGCCCAACCATATAATTAGCCACGGCTCTTTTCCAATTATCTGTAAATTCATAATGATTTTTTTCTTTTATAGGGAACTTGTCACCAGGGACCTCATTTTCACTAAAGACAGGTTGCAGAAGCCCTTCACATCTGCAGTGCAAAAATGCCTTTCTGCCTTTTCTAAGTATTTGCATTATAATGTAATAAAGTGTTATAACTTACCTTGCACCCTGACAGAATCCTCTTTGTAGTCCCAGAGGTTGGGCTCTGCATTTTAAAAAACAACATGTGACTTATCTGTGCTGCAGACTCCTCAGCTCTTGGCCCCCACCTTTGTTCTCCTGTATAGCTCCTCCTCCTGCTCCTTCACAGAGGTCACAGCCTGGTGATCTGACATCAGTGGGGGAGGGAGGAGCTGTACAGGAGCACAAAGATGGAGGCAGCCTACAGTACAGACAAGTTACCTGCTGTTTTTTGAAATGCATCCAAACCAAAGCTCAACCCCCTAGGACTACACAGAGGATTTTGTCATGGTGCAAGGTAAGTTATAACACACAATTATATTGTAATGCAAATGCTTATAAAACGTATAATGGGTATAATGTTGTCTGGGAATGCAAAGAAACACATCTCTTTCCCTCTTTCTTCAACATGAAACTTAGGGGCACTTTATAATTACAAATCTATATACATTTTACGCTGCAGATACATTAACCCGTAAAGTGCCCTCTGCCTCAGTAAAGTGTCTGCATGAGGTTAGTATCAGGAAGTACATTTAGAAGATAATGCAATTAGTGATGGGAATTACGGCTCTTCTTAGTGAGCTGGCTCATTAGGCTCTGGTCACTAAGAAGAGCCAGCTCTTCTGGCTCCCGAAGGGCTCCCTATTAGGGGGCGTGGTGAGCCATTTAGGGGTGGGGTTTAGTGAGCCAGTTCCGGGCGTTCATGCGAATGAGTCGGTTTTTTGTGCCGGCTCGTTTGTGAATGACCCATCACTAAATGCAATGTATTTCCTACAGTCAAGTACAAAGGATGTTATCTTCTCCTAACCTGAGTATAAAAGCTTAATTTTTTTTAGGAAGGAAAAAATGGACAAACTGGACCCCATAACCCTGAATGGAAAAATATCATACATCACAATCTACAGGTCGTCCAGCTCAGCTGAAATGGAACAGTTTTCATCCAGGACACATGAACATATCTATTGTGAGATATATTCGGATCGGTGAGGATAGACAACGAATACAACAAGGGTATCACCGACTGGTTATGGAGGAGCAGATCCATAGAGTCAGAAGGATTTCAAGGAGCAAACAATGGGAGGACAAGAGAAGAGCGCCCAAGTGGTATTGTACAGTGCCCAAATATAGGTCTTGATGAAAATTGCTGCTGTCCTCCAAGTCATTCTTCACAAAGACAACAGACTAAAGCCCAGTTCCCATTCATGATCTGGGCTCACAAATTTTGCCAGATCACAGCAACAATATAAATCTATGGCCATGCATCCTGCATCTCCAGACCCCTGCATCTGAAGCCAACCCTCTATAGCCCTTCATAGTCAGGGAAAATTCCGCCACAGGCGGCAGATGCAGAGCCCTGAAGGGGGCGGCAGAACAGTTGTGTCTGATTTGGGCACTTGCCTGAATCATCCACCAGCAGTACAGACCTTCTGCTGGCAAGTCCATACTGCCCTATTACCATCACTTTCCTCCGTGGCGCAGAAGCAGCGCAGACCTGTTTGTCTGCACTTCTCTATAGTCCTGGAGGAACACAGGCGGTGCCCCGCAAGCGTGCAAATATAATTTTACTGGATTGCCAATAAAGATATCATTCCTTATACACTTTTCTATTCTTTACATAAAGGTGTGTAACATCACAGAATCATTTTCTATTGGCTAATACATTATTTCCAGCTTCCCTCAACATACTCAGTTACTTACCCAGTTACGAATTACTGGGGCTCAGTCTTCTAAGGGGCCCATGGTGCTCCGAAATATGATGGCGCTATATAAATATTGTTATTACAGGCGGTCCCCTACTTAAGGACACCCAACTTACAGACAACCCCTAGTTACAGACGGACCCACTGTGACCACTGGTGAAGTCTCTGGATGTTACAATAGTCCCAGACTGTAATGATCAGCTGTAAGGTGTCTGTAATGAAGATTTATTGATAATCCTTATAATCCAAATTTTTTTTTGTCTGAATCTACAATTATAAAATATACAGTGTCGACTTGCATACAAATTCAACTTAAGAACAAAACTCCGGACCCTATCTTGTACATAACCCCGGGACTGCCTGTATATTATTATTATGGCCACTCACCAAATTTTATACAAAGATGAACCTTCACCCATAAACTTCTTGTACACCTGTTACTGCTGTCAATACACATGTACACAAGAGCCATTTCAGGACCTTTGAAGGTCCTCCAAAGCTCCTGAAACTGCAGATTGAGCAGGCAGAAGAAGCTGATTCTAGTACCAGATGTAGGAAGTGATTCCAGACTTGTAGAGGCTATAATATCCATACAGCCCAGGGCCCATGGCAGGCTTTTTCCGCCCTTGGAGACCACTAATTGACCGAAGAGGGTCATGTGACCCACGGAAATACCAAAGATTGATGAGATGCTGAAACTGACTTTAATATCCACACAGCCCAGGGCCAATGGCAGTCCTAATCCGCCCCTGTACTTACCCACTTGCATGGACTTTCCCCTTGTTCAACACCCTTTATTTATTCTACGCTAGCACTGGGCATAACTAGGCAGTTGCCAGGGCCCAGAGCTCCTGAGGGGCCCACATACGGCTGTACATAAGAAATCCATAGGGGTGAGGGGGAATGTGTCTAATGAATCCAAGGGGGTAAGGGGGGATTATATTAAATAACTAGGAGGGGGCTGTTTGGTATAGTAAACTAGGGAAAATATTAGGGAACAGGAGACTGTTTTAGTTTCTGATTTTTTAATATTGCCTCATGAGGTCACTGCAAAGGGGCCTACTGAGGCTCTGTCACCCAGGGGCCTCCTGAAACCTGGAGCCCACTCTGATTCTGCTTCTTCAATATTCTGCTGCACAATATTGTGAGAGAGGGAGGTGCAGTACAGTAGAGGGAAGGGTCGAGGCTAATATAATACTTGTACGGCAAAACGCTTGCAGACTAAGTTACATTGTTTACACAGTTAAAAATAGCCTCACGTCCATCAAGTTCAACCACCTATGTATATAGTATTGTGTAATCATTGTAATTACCCAGCCATCATCTACAGGTCAGCAGTGACACCTGCTGGTAAAATTGCAGAATGCAGATCTTATTTCTGATGTTGATTATGGTCTATGGGAAACAGAAAATACTGACAGTTTTCAGTGTAAAAATGATGTTTATCCTCTTCTTGTATTTAGTGTATGAATAACATTGAGGTGATTCGGTCTCTAAGAAGCAGAACAGAAGGTTTCTCCGCTCCGGTGTACCGTGGGCTCACCCTTCATAATCCACATGGAATAGACTCTACCAGCTCCCAAACTGAGTTGTTTTTTGGGTTCAAGTATTAGGTTAGACCAGAGCAGGTTCCTCTGGTGGGCCAGTCCAACACTCCTTGGATTACAGTGACACTTTGGCAGCACATGTCTCTAATATGGAACATTTATCATCATCACTCCCTTTTTTTTATTAAAGGGGTTTCCATCTATAACCATTGCGGCTGGGGTGACAAAAAAAAGAAAGTTTACTTAACCTGTTTCTTGCTCCTGGTACCATGACAGTGTTCAGGTCCTGGGAGGTCATGGGAATTGCTTTGTCCAAACATCAGCTTCATCAGACCACAGGATATCACTTCCTCTCATGTTATGTTGTATGGTCGTGGGAGGCCACTAGTAGTGGATTATAATATGGGTGGCTTGGGGCCCAAGCCTTCTAAGGGACCCATAGCCACCCAAACCACCCACCAAATTGTATATTGAGAAGGACCATCACCCATAAAATTCTCATACATCTGTTCCTGCTCTCAATTCACATGTACACAAGAACCATTTCTGGACCTTTGAAGGTCCTCCACCAGTCCTGAAACCGCAGATTGAGAGCAGACAGAAGGGACACATCCTCCATTCCCCATGAAGCTGATTCTAGTACCAGATGGAGGAAGTGATTCCAGACTTGTAGGGTCTATAATATTCATACAGCCCAGGACCCATGGCAGTCTTATTCCGCCCCAGGAGGGCACTGATTGCCCAAAGAGGGTCCTGTGACCCACGGAAGTACCAAAGATCGATGTGATACTGAAACTGACCACCAAAGGATTCCCATACTATAACATTCTAGATCTTACAGTTACCTTAATGTTGCATTATGCAGTCCCTCTGTTATTCCTTCTAGAAATCTATAACTAAGTTGTTACCAGCTGAGTGGGGAGGGGGTGTTGATGTGATGTCCTGTCTCCTATACATATAGACGGGGGTCCAGATTTATTATAGACCCTTGCATCGGTTTTCTCAGTCGGACCCTGCACCACATTTATTATGCAACAGAATTGTGTTGCACGCCCCATGTTAAAGGTGCACCAAAAAAAGTTGTCGGAGCAGTGCATAGGGTGCCTGATTCCTGAATCTGGCGCCCCCTGCATACTACACAGGTAACTGCACATAGTACACACTGCACTGTTCTTACATAAAGTGGGCCAGTATGTGCTGGAAACACCCAGGTGACAATTTAGTCATACATTTGTAGGAGGAATAACAGAGGAACAACATGACATGCAGTTATACCATACAAGGAAATACAGGCGGTCCCCTACTTAAGAACACTCGACTTACATACGACCCCTAGTTACAAACGGACCTCTGGATGTTGGTAATCTCCTGTACTTTAGTCCTAGGCTACATTGATCAGACGTAACAGTTATCACAGGTGTCTGTAATGAAGCTTTAGTGTTAATATTGATTCTTATGACAATCCAATATTTTTAAAATCCAATTGTCACAGAGACCAAAAAAATTCTGGCTGGGATTACAATGATAAAGTATACAGTTCCGACTTGCATACAAATTCAACTTAAGAACAAACCTACAGAACCTATCCTGTATGTAACCCGGGGACTGCCTGTACCCCAAATTGTTATATTACAAAACTTCACTGAAACAGAAGAGGTGACTGTATATACTGTATATACTATATGTATTATATCATTTCTCTTTGCCCGGTTGTGTATCATGTTCTATGTTCTCTGCTGTGTGAACCTGAAAACAAAGATGATATGGGAGTCACAATATATCCTTAGGGACCCGGCTTGGATAACAGATATACAAAAGCCGAGATTCTCAGATTTAAGGACATTCTGTATTGTACATGACAATGAAACCTAACGAAAAGGTCACCAGGCAGAGTCACTCCTCAGTGTGAGATGAGACATGCACCCGCCACAGCTCCCCCGGCCTCCGCTGCTCCGCATACACCCTACTGACGGCAATGGTGAGTGGATGTGACTTATGTCTATTCTTATATCAGCAGAACATGGTTTTATTACTTTAAATGATGCAGTTTCTACTCAATGACAGCAAGCAGAGATCTTTAAAAACTTGAGTTACTGATTCGTAAAGTTTATTGGTGTAAACTGTATAACTTTTCAACTTGTGCTTTGGATGGTCAGGTTTATGGTTAGAAAGCCAAGGGCTTCATCCACTAGAGATTTTTGACGCATCTTAAGCAGTGGCATAACTACGAGAGGTAGGGGCCCATAGCGGACTTACCCCTTAAAAAATACAAAATACACATACAGTATATACACACCATATATACACTGCCATATACACCCATGCATCATATACACAGACATACAACATATACACATCACAAAATACACATATAACATATTCAAACCCAATACCCCAGATGTCGGGCCCCCCTGACACTGTGGACCCCATAGAAGCTGCTATGGCTGCTATCCCTGTAGTTACACCCCTGATCTTAAGGTATATCTTCCCCTTAAATCTGATTTAATCTCTTACATTTTGTTCCCCATTAAGGGGTTTACAGGAGTAAAAAAAACATAAATGCTTATTGTCCACTGGTCCGGGGTGAATAGGGATGAGCTGCAATACCCCACATAACCTGTGTCCCAGTGTGGTGCCCATTATTTTCTATTCTTAGACATACCCTTTAATTATGTCCTGGTCTTTGACTGGATTTCAGGAGCCCATATTTGCAAAATCCCCTTCCTACTATTTGTTAGATTGTATGGGGTGCACTTAGAGGGGCTTTTAGGAATTTCTTTTCCCTTGTACCAGTAGTTCTGTCAATACAAAGCCACAGATAGTGTTATGTATTGTCCCTGTAGAGATGTGTAATCCTACCTTTTGTGTGTGCTTTTAGTAGCAGCAGGACTGTTAAATGGATTTATATTCTAGGATTATAGCTGGACATGGAACACTTCAGTATGATATCTCTTTACAAAACAGCTGCACAACCCTCAGCTCTGAGTAAGAGCAATAGCAGGCTTCTGGTTAGATATTACAGTAGAGGAGAGGAGCTGGGGAGCAGTTGGAATGCAGTGGTCTAAGAATACAGCGGTGTGAAAAAACTACCCCTATGCTTCAAGTCCAGTTACAATCCTGGAATACGAATTCATATTTCACAGTCCTGCGGCTGATGCTAACACCACACACCAAGGTATGGTTACACAGATCTCCATGGACAATACCTAACATTGTTGCCAACTTTGTATGTTCAAAACTGCTGATTGATTCCCTTTAAGGTGTGTGGTACTGTCAAAAGAAGTTAACCCCCTTGCTGTCCTAGACCAGAAAGGATATGAGCATTACCCCTTCACTGATCCAGACCACCAAAGATGTGGATTTGTCTATGTAAAAAAATAGACTGGATGGGAAAAGCACTTTAGAGCAAACTAAGTCACTAGCTACAAAGTCTCAGGTCCACTACAAACTGGGGGTCCCTTTGGCTACACACCTTTCAGATCCCCCCTCCCCCCAATTACTCAAAATTAACAGCCACGGACTGGACAGTAAGCATATTTTTATATAACGCTTCATCACAATCTACCAAGAACAGCTCCACATATGGTATAGTGGCCGTACTTGGTATTGCAGCTCCAACCTATTCACTTGAATGGGATATTAGTACATACAGATCATATGACTGACAGACGTGACATCACACCTGAGTTTACCAAATGTCTGACCCCATTTTGATATATATTCAAATACCCCTTTAAGTACAGAAATCCTATACAATATACTGGATTGGAATCAAATCAATTAAAATAATTTCTATTCTTCTTCTTCTTGTGACAAATTTCAGCTCTAGGGAGGACGTTCAACGCCAGACTGCGGGATATTCACTTTTTAAAACTTCTTCCATAAAATCGAAGTTTTTGTTCGAGTCGAGAGATCTCAAATATCACAATACTGAAGTTCCCAGAGATATTATACCTGTCAAGAATGATGTGTTGGTAAGTCTAGGCTGCCGGATTATTTTATGATTTCTCTGTTATATGGAGGATCTGTCATAGATACCAGGATGACAGATGGGGATAATATACTATTACAGGTGGAGTCCATCAATGGCCACATATCACCTGTCACTTCCTTCTTGTCACACATAGAAGCCAAATAGGTAGAATATCCCCCTATCCTATAGAAAAGCCATAAATCCAAGAAGTATTAGGCTTTATTGACAATTCCATATTGAAAATCATAGGGACACTGAATTTACCCGATTAAAATACCAGCCCCCTCGGGTAGGGGCTGAAATGTCCTTTCTACAATTCCCTATTTTATGTGAAATCTTTCCTGTTTACCTATAAAGAAAAATCTTCCCCAAAGTCATATGCAAATTAGATGAGAAGAGTCATTTTTTTGCCTAAAATGAGTCAAGTTTAGAGAAGGGAACCAATATGTGTATCCACCTCATAAATACTGTTCCTAAAGATTGTTTTTCCTTCTTTTTTTTCGAGGATTTCCTTGGTCTTCTTGACCTGGACATCAATGATCGGACATTACGTGTTAGCAGGTAAAAACAATATTTATAGCGGTTATTATATGAGCTGTAATTTAGGTAAATGGTTTAATATAATCCATAAATATTTATGTATAAGACCTTCTATGATGTAGACAATTTAAAACAATGTAAGAGTCAAATAGACATTGTAAGAGTCAGTGTAATTGACTTAATTGACTAAAAACATCCTTAGATACATTCTATATGTGATAAACATGGCCACTCCCTTCTTAAAAACTCTTTACAGACCTAAAGGTCCTGTAATGAGTCCCTGGTTAGTCCCCTCTGTCTCTGTCATTGGTTAGTTCCCTCTTGCTCAGGCACCTCCCACAGAAATGAAGGTGCCTGAGCAAAGATTCCTAGTGCTCCTGCATAGGAGTGTTAGTACAGATTTTATCTGCCTGTATATTAGAGGGGTTGGCTAATTTAAAAGGGTTATACAAGACCATAATAGGGACACCCATATTATACTCAGCCTGATAAAATTTGCTGTTCCCCACTGGGAGAGGTGGGTCATATGCCCCCGAGACAGCAGGATTCAGGACTTAATGTGATGTCCTGTGTCCTGCTGGCTCCAACTGGTGATAGGGGTTGTGCAGACATCCCTGCTTGTGCCATAAGCCATCAGGACAAGGGATGTCACAGTACTCAGGGGAGTTCGGGAAACTTTATTAGGGTAAGGCTACATTCACACAACGGACCCCAGATGAGCACACGTCACCGCACTGGAGAGGAGGAGAGGTGAGCGCTGCTCCCTCCTCCCCTCTACATAAGAAATAGCACTGCACGGCTGTTCTTATGGCCAAAGATATATTTTTATTTTGTGGTGACGGCATGGTATGGTGAGCACACATTGTGCTCGACATAGAGAAAATGTTGCAGGAACTTCCATAAATCATCAAGACTTAATTTTAATTGTAGATTAAAAAGTTGTACAAACGTCATGGTCACACTGGACTTGACCTACGTGTTTCGAACTGGGTGTTCCTTATTTACCGTGCCCGGTACGGCGACGTATATCCAGATGAAAACTTGTAGCCGGATATACGTCCCCACAAAGGCCATCTGAATGAGTCTTGTGTGTACGACCCTAAAAAAGTTTCCTATAAGTGGCCAACCCCTAAACCTGTTCTACCTGTCCCAACCTGATTCTATTAACTAACCAGGTCCCTTTCTGTCCCATTTATGCTGCATATCAGTGTCTCAGCAGCCAACACTAAACTGAGACGACTCTATGTAAGCAACCTGGAGGTTATCTGCGGCAGAGACCTGACCCCTGTATGGGGTTAAAGGGTGAAAACCAGGGGATGACTAGGACAAGACATTCAAGTGTAGCCGCACAGTGAGGCCATAGTCTGGATACTTTCTGGATTTCCCCTTGTACATGACCAATATAATGTGTACAATTTATGGATTGACTTCTAACCCCTCTTATATATCCACCACATACTAGAATAATCCATTCTGCTTTCTGTTTCAGCCAATGACCTGTGCACATCCAAAGGTCTTCATTGTCACAAAGACGCAGACTGCTTAAGCACCGCTTCTGGGGACTATTTTTGCATTTGTAGAGACGGATATTCGGGTAGTGGAGAAGTATGTGCTGACATTAATGAATGCACCACCTCAGTGCACCGGTGCCACCAACAAGCCACGTGTACAAACACCATTGGCAGCTACTTGTGCCAGTGCAAGGCTGGTTACACCGGAGATGGCTTTAATTGCTCGGACATTAATGAATGTGCCAGCGGTAATGGAGGATGCCACTCCGACGCGGTTTGTACCAACACACCTGGAGATCGGACTTGTGCATGTAAGACGGGTTATACAGGGAACGGAGTCAATTGCACGGACATCGATGAGTGTAAAAAAGCCAATTTATGCCACTGGAACGCCACTTGTACCAACAACCCTGGGTCATATGTGTGCACTTGTAATTCTGGGTTCAAAGGCAATGGTAACTATCTGTGCCTGGATGTAGATGAATGCACAGACACGCCTGGGGTTTGCGCTCGCGCTTTTGGATTCACCGGTTGCAAAAACCTTCCAGGATCTTATCAATGTACATGTCCGTCCGGGTACGAAAATACGGAAAACAGATGTGCGGATATTGATGAATGTGCCAACCGCATATGCAGTCCATTCTCCATCTGTACCAATTCTCCGGGGTCTTATAGTTGTGTGTGCAGAGAGGGTTTCAATGGCAATGGCTTGACTTGTGTAGACATTAACGAATGCATGATGGGCAACAAATGCCACCTGCAGGCCAACTGCGCCAATTTCCTGGGTAGCTATAACTGTACTTGCAAACGCGGGTTCTTTGGTAATGGATTTGCCTGTTCTGATATAGATGAATGTCTACAGGATAACACGTGCCCTAGTGAAGCCACCTGCCGCAACACAGAAGGATCCTTCCAGTGTGAATGCGCACCAGGTTACATGATAAACCAGAGTCGATGTGTAGATATTGATGAATGCGGTATCGGGATATGTAGTCCGTCAGCTTCTTGCCTAAATTTTCCCGGGACGTATAGATGTACATGCAAAAATGGTTTTACTGGAGATGGAATAACCTGCACTGATATAAATGAGTGTGTGCAAAACAATGGAGGGTGCCACGCCAATGCCCTATGTACCAACCTTCCCGGATCTTTCTCTTGTGGCTGTTTAAGTGGATATTCTGGTGATGGCGTCAAACAATGTGAGGATATTGATGAATGTGCGCAGAATAAAAGCATCTGCCAATACGGAGCTTCTTGTCTGAACACGCCGGGCTCCTACCGCTGTCTTTGTGCCACTGGTTTTCAAGCCATTAACAATACAATTTGCCAAGATATCGACGAATGCAGGACGGTGGCTGGGGTGTGCCAGCTCAATGCCCAGTGCTATAACACGTTTGGGTCATACTATTGTGAATGCAGGTCTGGGTTCAGTAATAACAATGGACTGAGCTGTAATGACGTTGACGAGTGTCTGACCGGCCCCTGCCATGGACAGGCCACGTGTACCAATACGTTCGGTTCATACGATTGCATTTGCAACAAAGGGTTCGAAGGAAACGGGTTCAACTGCTCCGATATCGATGAATGCAAGAACTCGTTGGCGTGCCATGAGAATGCCCGGTGCTCCAACTTTCCAGGAAGTTATAGGTGTCAATGTTTTCCAGGGTTTACCGGCGATGGATTTCTATGTGAAGACATCAATGAATGTTCTTCGCTCAGCAATCCTCCATGTACGAATGGCACCACATGTATCAACTCACAAGGGTCCTATGTCTGCTCCTGCTTAAACGGAACCCTAGCCCTCAATGGCACCTGTGTCCAGCCGTCTTCTGCCGCCTGCAAGCCGTCCTGCCACGCCAAGGCCCTGTGTCATGCCACCGCCATGGGATACAAGTGCGTGTGTGATGTCGGATTTCAAGGAAATGGCGCAGACTGTAAAGACATTGATGAATGCATAGAAGACGTGTGCAAGGATAACACAACGATCTGCGTGAACACCGTGGGGTCATATATGTGCATCTGTAAGCCAGGCTTCCGGTTTAACAACTCTCGGTGTACAGGTAAGGAAAAGGAAGGGGGGGGGGGGTGCAATCAAAAATAATATAACACAGTAAGAACTGAACATCTACAGACTAAGGGCGCGTTCAGTTTTTCAGATGCAGTTTTCAAAGCCCAAAGCAGGTGTGGATGATAATATGTGTGAGAACATATCACTGAAAGGTTCTACTCCTTTTTTCACTCCACTCCTGGTTTTGACATCGAAAAACTGAAAGTTTTAACGCACCCTGTGAATGTGCTTGTGAATCTTAGAGGGAATCGGTCACAAGGATTTACCCCACTGAACTACTAGTCCCCTCAGGTAGGGTATGAAATGTCTTTTCTTGAATTCCCTCATTTATGTGAAATCTCATCCATTTACCTATAGACAAAAAATTGTCCCCAAAGTCAGGCAAATATGACTCTTCTCACCACATTTTCACATGAAATGAGGCAAGGTTAATAGTTGCAGGGGGAGTGTCACTTCATTATCTTTGGTTGTGTAGTAGAAACATCCCTTTTCATCCTATTAAAGATAAGAATCTCAACTTTTAGATCACATCAGGCATTTGTCTTTGAGAGATACAGAACAGGAGATACAGGCAGCAAAAAGCATAAATGGAAATGTAAGATGCAGATAAAGATCCATTACCCACCTATTTTGTACCTGTATCTCTGGTTTTTCAGCCTCACAGAACCCAAATCTTGAGAGATGAGATTCTTATCTTTAATATGACACCAGTAGCATGTTTCTGGGTGCTATAGAACCAAAGATAGGGGTTCCAAAGTGAAATACCCCTGCAACCACTAAACTTGACTCATGTCATGTGAGAAGAGTCATATTTGCCTGACTTTCGGGGAGGTTTAAGTAAATGGGTGAGATTTCACATGAAAGAAGGAATTCTGGAAAGGATATTTCATACGCACCGTGAGGGGACTGCTACTTTAGTGGGGTAAAACCTGGTGACAGGTTCCCTTTGGAGGGATTCGCCACAAATAACTATTGATTCCCAATCTGATGTCCGTCTGATGCTCCCATTCAATTTCAGAAGCTTTTTTAGACATTAATATCATGTTGCTCATCAGTTCAGGCAACCAAATTTTTAGCCTCTATTCTCCTGGTTCTGGTTTAACCCCAGTCTTCACCTTGATGTCAAGGTGTTTCAATGGCATTTTACACCCTAATGAAAGGGCTTGTACCAGGTTTGTTATTCCCTATCCATGGGGGTGTGACTGTCGGGACCTGCACCAATCACAGTAATGGTCCAAAATGAGAACAAGGGTCCTATTCTCACTACATAATGGAGTGGCAGGTCCAGCAAGCACCCTGATGCTCCATTCAATACTATGGGCGCATTGGAAATTGGAATCTCAAATATATCCAGCACTCTCTGTCACTGGCAATGTGAGTGCCAGACATACCTGAGCGCTGTGCTCGGCAATTTCCTAAGCTCCCATACTAATGAGTGGAGCCATAGGATACATGCTTCACTTGCAATTAGCGAGAACGGGACAATAGTAGAGGAAAAAAATCAAACTTAGTGCCAGTTAGTCACATATATCGTTAACCTAGTTTGGAGTAACGATGTGTAAAGGGTAGTGTAACGTGTAACATACCGCACATGTATATATCATGTAATGACCTGCTGTCCCTCTGATTTCACAGACATTGATGAATGCACCTCCGATACCCACAATTGTCACGCTATGGCTGAATGTTACAATACGTTTGGTGGTTTCGAATGCAAGTGTAAAAATGGATATCAAGGGAATGGAGTAAATTGTACAGGTGAGTCCAGAATGTGCTGATGTCATGAAATCATTGAATCTATCACCAGGGTTGTGATTTTTAGCTGGTGACAGTTTCCAATAGCCAGTGCCATTCTGATTTAAAAAAAATGTCTTTGTCAGCATTCTGAATCATTTTAGTACTTTATAGAAGTTTATTTCACATTACCTGGTCAGGGAATCCCGGAGGGGCTGCAGCAGCCTGTGTGTGTCTCAGTCTCCTGATGCATTTTTCCTTTCTTTCACACCATCCCCCTCCCTCCCCTGCCTGCTCAATGCACATGAAAGATAATAAGAGCTGGATGAGTATAAAGGAGACTGACACAGGCTGCAGCTGCCCCCTCCCACCCCCCTGGTACTCACCACACACTGCTGGCAGGGAGCCAGGTAATGTGAACTAAACTTATATATAGTACTGAAATGATTCAGAATGCTGACAAAGACCTTTTTTAAAAATCAGGATAGCATAAGCTATTGGAGCCTATCATCAGCTAAATTTCACATTCCTGGTGACAGGTTCCCTTAAAGATCTGATGGTAAAAATATGATAAAGACATTTTAATATATAATGTTTTTATACAACTGCTGTGCCATAAAAACGGGTAAGAACCCGTTACCTATTTTAGGGATTTGTTAGCTGTTGGTTTAGGATGTGCTGAATTGGGGAGATCTAAGACCATTTCTATCGCTGCATGAGAATTCTTATGCAATCACCTGATAACATAGATTTCATTAATGGTCATTAAAACAGTCGAAATAGTAGAATAAGAAGTAGGAATTAGACTTTACACTGCAGGGAATTTTGGTGATGTATCCACTATATTTAGTATGGATCCTGTAATAACAGTGTAAACATCACTGTGAACAAAATCTTAACAAAATCTCCAAATCACTTTGATTGTGAATTACATTGAAGCAGAATTTGTGCCTTTAGTTAGACAGGAGGAATATATCAGCAATGGCTCATGATGGGGCTCATTTACTAAGGGTTTCGACGGGTTATTTCCGTTTTGCGCCGAATTGTTCCGGGTTTTTTGCGCACGCTATCGGATTGTGGCACATCGGCGACAGCTTGCATGCGTCAGAAATGGGGGGGTGTGGCTGATTGGACAACCCGACAGATACGGACAAACCGCGGAATTTAAAAACGGAAATGTGTCGCAAGATCAGCACTCACATGCACCAGGACAAAGAAGGTGAACTCCGGCGGACCTTGGCGCAGCAGCGACGATGCAGGAACTTGGGTGCACGACCATAGTGAATCGCGGTAGACCCGAATCCTCGAAGGACAACGCACCGCGGGAACGCGACAGGACCGGTAAGTAAATCTGCCCCAATATATTTGTGTAAAGTACATATGTATACAGTGTACATCACATATGTTAAGGTTTTCTGTAACTGAATCTGATATTGTATCTGTGATTTTCTGGTATCACAAGTTTTGAGATGTTTTAACACTTACATCACCAATCTAATGATGAGTAATGATAATACTATAAAGTATTATTACTTTATTTGTGCCATAATAAATAACTTTTTGGTTGTGTTCTGTAGACCAGGAAACTTCTATTTCTAGAAATTGTTTTAATCTTCTCAAACACTATAAAAACAGGAACGCCGTGTTATACCGTGCCCATTGCGGTACCTTCAGATTATTATACATTACATTGTCCTCAGCTAATTTTCCGTACATACACATCATAATAATTAGTTATCAGTTTATTAGCACTAATTAGTAATTCAATAACCTGTAGCTGCTAGTCAAAATACAATTTTTCCTCCGAATGGAGCTACTAAGGTGCCCATTACAGTGCCTCTTGTTTAGTGTGCCAGACAATACAATGAATGCTTTATCCTATTATGTTGCACAAATTAGTACTTTTTTTGTATATATTCGTTGTGTTATTTGCTGCTCATTGAAATCTGTGATCTACATGTAATTCGTTTGGAGCATGTCACAATGTCCTGACACTTATTTTGGTAACAAATTATAGACATTGATGAATGCCAGACAAAAAATGGAGGATGTCACCTGATGGCTACCTGCACAAATACTCCTGGAGGCTACAACTGCTCATGCCTGCAAGGTTTCATGGGAGATGGCATGGAATGCTGGGACATTGATGAATGCCAGGACTATATGGGCATCTGCAGTAATTATTCACTATGTACCAACACGGCGGGTTCCTACCACTGTACCTGTTTCGGAGGATTTCAGGGAGATGGTGTTTTGTGCTCTGATGTCAATGAGTGTTCGATCGGACATGTTTGTGGTAACAACTCCTACTGCGAGAACACTTTTGGCTCCTATATGTGTAGTTGCGAAGAAGGATTTGCACTTGCAAATGGCATCTGCACTGATGTGGATGAATGCTTCAACCAGACCTTCTGCCATGCCAATGCCAGCTGCACCAATACACCTGGTTCATTTCTATGCAGGTGTGAATCGGGTTTTAGTGGAGACGGCGTAACCTGCACGGATATCAATGAGTGCGACCTTGAACCCTTTGCGTGCCCACAAAATTCGACCTGCTACAATAGCGTCGGCTCCTATGACTGCATATGCTGGGAAGGTTACGAAACCAATGGGACCGCTTGCAATGACGTAGATGAATGCCTAAATCCGAGCAGGTGCCCCCTTTATAGCTTATGTATTAACTACCCCGGATCTTATTCGTGTCCCTGTATTAATGGCTACACCGGAAACGGCTCGTATTGCGAAGATGTAGACGAATGTACGCAAGAGAACGTAACAGGGATTTGTCACAATGGTTCTCAATGCATCAACACCATCGGCTCGTACATATGTCAATGCCCCGTGGGTTACGACTATACTACGGATCTCTGCGTAGACATTGACGAATGTGCTCTGGGTATATATAATTGCAGCGTAAACGCCATATGCGCGAATTCTATCGGATCCTACATTTGCCAGTGTAAGGAAGGCTTCATCCACGATGGTACAAGTTGTGTAGACGTTGATGAATGTCGGTCCAATAACACCGGCTGTGATGGACAGGCCTCCTGTACCAATACGCCGGGATCCTATAGTTGTACGTGTCATCCCGGATTCACTGGAAACGGCCAAAAATGTGAAGACGTTGACGAATGTCTGAACGGCACGGCCTGTCGCTACTATCACATGGTGTGTCACAACTCACCCGGCTCTTTCTATTGTCTCTGTGACAAAGGATACAAAGCCCAAGGCTATTCCTGCGTAGATATCGATGAATGCCTCAACACAACCCTCTATTGTGACTCCTCAGCTATTTGTGTCAATGCTCCCGGATCCTATTATTGTACTTGTCCCCCGGGGTACATCCAAAAAGCCAACGCATGCCATGACCTAGATGAATGTACTACGACTCCCAGCGTTTGTCCCAGGCAGGCGCTATGTGTGAACACTCCGGGATCCTTCTTCTGTAGATGTGCGGAAGGTTTCGTGTCCAGTGGAGGGATCTGCACAGATATTAATGAATGCCGGACAGCAGACAGCGGCTGCCACGTACAAGCCCTCTGCGAGAACACAATAGGAAGTTTCAGCTGCAAATGCAAATCTGGTTATCAAGGAAATGGGCAGAATTGTGAGGATATTGATGAATGTGCATCTCCAGATGTTTGTGGGGAAAAGTCCACGTGCTACAACTTACCGGGATCATATGATTGCAGATGTCAAAGCAGCAGCTGTCTGACCAGTGCAAACTATGGTGTGTGCAACTCATTGTAATTATTAATAGGTAACCAGATCTACAGGCAGCATGTTATAGAGCAAGAGGAGCTCAGTATATTGTACATAGAGTCCTATCAACAGGCAGCATGTTATAGAGCAGGAGGAGCTCAGTATATTGTACATGATCCCTAAAGGCTGGAAACCTGTATGAGAAACACATGGGAGTGAGTGCCGCCAGCTTCAACGGCAAAGTGGATGGGAGAGGAGGGAATCTATGATTACTTCTCTTAATGAGGAAGTAGTCTCATCACAAGGATCGCTACCTCATGGAAATTGTGGGTCTGGGGTGTGTGACTAATGAAAACCCAGTACCCCTGGGAGCGAGACAACAATCAAAACAGTAGCAACTAAGACGCTAATAAGCAGACATAAGGGGTAGGGTGAGGGGAGATTGATTGAAAAGAGAGAGGGGTTTAAGCACAATGGGCGGGGAAGATAAAAGGATGGGGGGTGGGAACGGGGTGTGGCTCCAATTCCCACCACAGGTAAGGGTTAAAGTAATGTAAGCTGTACAAGCAGGTCTCCAAAACAAAAAATTATCCCTTAATAAATTGACCTAATCTCCGATAAGTCAATGGCGTGGAATAACTGACCTAAGGGAAAACTGCGGCAGGTCACTTTTCTGACCTCCAGTGTAACCTAGAAGAATGGAT
The DNA here is from genome assembly GCA_019512145.1 of Engystomops pustulosus. Classification (NCBI taxonomy): domain Eukaryota; kingdom Metazoa; phylum Chordata; class Amphibia; order Anura; family Leptodactylidae; genus Engystomops; species Engystomops pustulosus. Next base: position 125,662,567 of record CM033643.1, read on the forward strand.
AACAATACCACTTCATGGGGACCTATTGACACGGGGACCCATGATAGAGCGGTGAGCACCACAGCACCTCATGTGTCCGGGATGGAGGGTTAGAAGAAGTGCAGAAGGGATGGAAAGCGGAACTACCTGGAGAGCACAGTTTTCATTCCTGAGCTGCACAAGCAGTGGAGAGTTTATAAGAGTTTGTAAAAAATGGCCAAACTAATAAGCCCCAAAGAGACTAGCGGGGGGGGGGGGAGTTTCAGGGCTTCTAGAAGGCTCTTGGTGGTTGGCCCTTTACCCCTCCCTGAGTGAGGTCACTAGAGGCGGTCTTCGGGGGCGGGTAAGGACCCGCCTGGGTGTTTTAAAAAGCTCGAGTGCATGTGGGGGGGACGCCTCTTTCCTTCTGCCCTCAGGATCGGAGAGGTGTGAAGTCTCCCTCCCACCCTGCCCCCAGAATAAATTCTTTTCAGGTGTTCTCCTACGGGTTCTGGCTATTTCCTTCTGTTTTTCCACATATGTCACAGCATAGGCGGCGTTGGACACAGGCCCAAAGGCGTTATGAGGTTTCCCACATGCTGGCTGCCGGGCCGCAGCCGCCATACGGGTGAAGTCCCATCCCAAGGTTTAAAGAAGTCTATGGGCCTACCATGTTGTTAATTTTTCAAGTTTATTATGTAATTTAATAATTTATGTTTTTGTTATAAAAAGATTGGGTTTGTTACTCCCTACAGTCTTAGGAAGAGAGCATCTGGATCTTGTTCCCAGTTTGCGGTGTAGGGTACATCCAAGGCGTCAGACTACTGGTTGAAGACTACTGGACCAAGAGGAAGTAAATTTGAGAACTCCCATTTTCCAGGAGGGTGATGGAAAAGGCCCCAGGTAACCTGTCATCAATAACAGGCACAATAAACCCTATTCACCCCCCCTGTCTTTGTTGAAAAGTGCTTAAAAAAAGTGTTAAATCGTCTGCGCCCACCAGTAAAATCATTCCCAGCCCGTTGCAGGGTGCATAATGCTTACTACTAAATTTACCATGCAAGTGACAGGGACAGCATTCTGTGAGGACAGGAAGTGGACAGGGAGAGGACTTCCTGTTTGCTGAGGCCGAGAATCGAAGAGACACTGAGCTGCCAATCAAAAGAGGGAGTCGGGGTTCACTGGCAGCCTGGAGAAACATAACTCAGAATTTCATAATTCAGAATTTGACTCTTTGTTCACTCATCAGAAAAATGGCTGTAATTAAGGTACAGTGCCTGAGTGGCAGATCATTTTCGATGATATGAGGAGGACTTTTAACCCCTTGCCAGTGGGTATTACTGGTGTGAAGGGTAAATTCTGCTGACAGGTCTTCTATAAAGAAGGAGGCCAATTGTGAGCATTCTAGACAGGGGAGGTTGGCTTTATGTTCCAGGAATGGATCCCTAGTAAAAGTTGGCCAAAAGTCTGGATTGCAAAGTAAGGGGGTTAGAGGACCACAATAGAACCTTGTGGTGGGGTAACTCTTGTCAAACTGTTAGTGTGTCCTGTATAAAAGTCACGGCGGGAGGGGAGTGGGCCAGTACAGATGAAAAGGTCGCCCGGGGTAAGAGAATCTGAGAGCAGTACGGTTCCACAAGGACCCACTAAGTTGTTGTGGATCCAGTCTAGGAGTAGAAGCAACATACTGGTGGTACAATTTCAAATCTGGGAACTCAGTCCTTCCCATGAGTTTGGTGCAATATCGTGTTAAAGCATAAAAAGGGCAATGCATCAATAAAATCAACTCCTTAGACACACTGGGGCAGATTTACTTACCCGGTCCATTTGCGATCCAGCGGCGCGTTCTCTGCAGAGGATTCGGTTTCTGCCGGAATTCACTAAGGTAGTTCATCCGACGTCCACCAGGTGTCGCTGCTGCGCTGAAGTTCATCGGAGTGCACTGAAGTTCACCAAGTGGGTGCAGGTAAGCGCGTGTGAAGCAACACTTTTTTTTTTAATGCGGCGGTTTTTCCGAATCTGTCGGTTTTCGTACAGCCACGCCCATTGATTTCCGTCGCGTGCATGCCGGCGCCGATGCGCCACAATCCAAACGCGTGCGGCAAATTCCCGGGGCAATTCAGGGAAAATCGCCGCAAATCGGAAATTTTCAGATAACCCGTCGGAAAAACGCGATTTGGGCCCTTAGTAAATGACCCCCACTGTATGGATCACCATTATGGGTCATATTAAACTTTTATTTTTCAATCGGACTTTGTCAAGATCACGGTTCAGGAAAGGAGCCCTCTGGGTCACACTGGATTGTCCTCCGACCGCTCTCCTTCCATTAGACAGTAACATACATAATATAAATATAAATAGATACATAAGACTACACCCAAGTACACTATAACATTCACTTGTTAAGCAATCAATTTAGGTATCGCTTCTTCTGAGATCAGAAAATTCTTAGAACACAAGAAGGCTCTTAAAGAGAAAATTTTAATATCCACCGATCCGTGGCCCAAGACCGGGCTGTGGAACACCTGGTACCGGGCTTCGACCGCCTCTGTAAAAACAAACAAACAAAAAAAAAAATACTTGCCTAATAATGCACCGCTCTACTGATGGCTGTCAGGATCAGTGGCAGTGGATCCTCTGGACCACCGCGGACGATAATATAAGCCAACACCTGGGACCGGAGTCTAAGTGGCACCCGGTTCTCGCCAGAGCTGCTGCAAAGCGGGTTGGACTTGCTGCGGCGTGGTACCACCAGATCGCTCAACAGGTGGCGGCTAAGGCGAAGTACAAAGTCGTAAGGCAAACTCATGGTCAGGGACAGGCAGGAGTTCGAGACAGGCAGCACAGGATCAGAGTCGCTGACGTAGCAGAAGGTCAGAATGGGCAGCACAGGAGTGAGGTCAGGAACGAAATCGAGGTCACAACCGGAAATCGGGATAATCACACACGGCATCAGGAAAGTTTCTCTAAAGCTATGAGGCACAAAGATCCGGCAGGGGACACCGGAAGAGGCTGAGATTTTATCAGAATTGGCAGGCAGCCAGCGGCAATTATCGGCGCAATAGCCCTTTAAAACTCTGGAATCCGGCGTGCGCGCCCTAGGAGGCGAGGACGCACGCGTCGGCCTGTCGGAGCCAACGCTGGATCCAGGAGAGGTGAGAGCTCCGCCAGTGGCCAGACGGAGGATCACGCGTGAAAGTGGCGAGTGCCATGATGTCATCACATCGTGTCTACTGAAATAGAACCCTGCATTAATGCAGAAGAGAAGTGAAAGAAGCTGCGCGGGAATGAAGAAATGTGTTTTTTTTTTTTTACAGAGTTCAGCTGGGAAATTGGAACATTGGACTTTGGAAGCAGAGGGTGGGGGAAGCTAAAGGAAAGGGGACATGGAAGGAAGGCATGAAGCAGGAAAGGAGATGTGGGAGGGGGTGTTCTACAGGTAGGGGACAATTTAAGTGGGGGCGGGGGGGGCGCTTCTTCAGGAAATGGGACAATATAATCTAGACACACACGGAGTTATGGTGGGGCATGCAAATATACAATTTCGGCTACAAAACTATGACACCAGACCGCACAAAATTTATGCTTACAGCCAGTACCTGGGCAAAAAATGGTTGGGGACCACTGATGAGATAAGTCTTGTGTTTGGAAGCAGAAGGACAATTTTCTAAAGTGACACTTCCACCTAACAAGAGCTCCAGAATCCCCCAGACACCTCGGACAAGGACACAACAAAGGAAGTGACAATGGAAGTGACATCTCATGATCCAAATACTGAATGGGCACAGGCTAAAAAAATTGAAAGTACCGGAGTGATATGGGGAATACAGGCGGTCCCCTACTTAAGAACACTTGACTTATAGATGACCCCTAGTTACAAACGGACCTCTGGATGTTGGTAATTTACTGTACTTTAGCCTTAGGCTACAATAATCAGCTATAACAGTTATCACAGGTGTCTGTAATGAAGCTTTATTGTTCATCCTGGTTCTTATGACAATCCAACATTTTTAAAATCCAATTGTCACAGAGACAAAAAAAAATTTGTCTGGGGTTACAATGATAAAATATACAGTTCCGACTTACATACAAATTCAACTTAAGAACAAACCTACAGAACCTATCTTGTACGTAACCCGGGGACTGCCTGTATATAGAAATCTACAAAACCCATTTGTTTTTAACCATGTAGCCAACAGTGACATCTGCATTGGTCAAAGACCAGGGCCACCACACTCTTCTAATGCTGTTAATGTGGGGGCATCTCACACCAGCCTAATTCCTTACACTAATCTTAAAGGGGTTGGCCACTTTACCTCATGTTTTTTTGTAATGTTTATGTAAGTGTAGGGGGTTAGATATTAGGTAATTTTCTAATATTTTAAAACTTAAATAATATTGTGAGAAAGTGAGGGGTGTAGTTTGGGGGGACAGGTATCTGCCGTACAGGAAGTTAAAGGGTGTATGGTAGAAGCCTTGGATTTGTCTGCAGTAACTTAAGGGTTAATGCAGACATGGGGTAAATTTTAAAACACTTGATTTGGACTATAACCTGTGTGTGCCCTGATTCCTGCACTACCTACCTACTACCTAGCATCAGCCAGAGCGATTTCACAAAATATGTAAAGTGAAGCCTCCTTTTTTTTTACCTCATCAGCCAGACCATAAAATGGCTGCAGATGGAGGGTCATGTGATCTCTATCTGTCCATATGCAATGGACCTGACAGGACCTTATTTTTATATTCATGAATACAATCGTAAGGTCCTGGCAGGACACTTTTTAATGAGCAGATAAAATCACATGACCCTCCATCGGCCATTTTATGGACAGGAATCTGGCTGATGAGGTAAAAAAAGGAGACTTCACTTTACATATAAAGAAAGTGGAGCAGAACTATTACTAGATGTATATTGGTTAATTACCTAATATCAAGTTATAGTAACCCTATTAGGCTAAAGCTTCCACACCCCAGGCCCCTTCCCCCTAAATGCAACCCAACTTCACCCACGTTTTTGGAAAGTGATGATCAGGTCATAAAAGAAGAGGTTCATTTTTTTGGCCATAGTGGGGCACATTTACTGACAGGGTCACCAGAGTTTACAGAAAGTGCATTGTCTGCATAGCTCCCAACCGTCCCGATTTTGACGGGACTTTCCCGTTTTTCGTACCTCTGCCCCGCGTCACGGGCAGCTATGATATTGTCACGGATTCTCCCCCCAGGTCCCGCTGTGTCCCAGCGCTGTGTCCCCATAGTAAATACTTTGAAAGCCTGAACTCACAGTACAGAATGGCTTCTACAGACATCGGGAGGGAATCCTTTTCAGAGAAGTGTCGGCTTAGCTGAGAGAGCAGGGACCACGTCATCAGGTCAGATCAGCATCTGTCCATATATGGTCACTGCATCTCCTAGGGTTCCCCAGAGCAGACATCGGGCAGGGAATCCTTTTCAGAGAAGCGTCGGCTTAGTGGAGAGAGCAGGGGCCACGTCATCAGCTCAGATCAGCATCTGTCCATATATGGTCTCCAGGGCTTCCCCAGACACAAGCTCTTTATATAATTAAATTACATAAAGTTTTGGCCAGGCTGAGATTCGAACCTGGGACCCTGTGCACTGCAGACAGAAGCTTAACTAACTGAGCTATAAGCCCAGTGATACAGAGCTGGGGATTTCTGGTAACTAAGAAGTGTTATCTGCCATTTACACTGTGACACAGACTAATGCCCTGATAGAGAGGGATCTTCTCAGAGATTATTATTGTAATTATTGAGACTATTATTATTATTATTATTATTATTATTATTATTATAAATTTTATTGTTTTTATTATTATGGAGATGATTATTAATAATGGTAAAAATAATAATAATAATCTCCATAATAATAATAATAGTCTCAATAATTACAATAATCTGAGAAGATCCCTCCCTATATACCAAGGCAGTATATAGTCATAGTTCTTAGTTACCAAAATTCTCCACTTGTTAATCATAGAGGCTATAGCTCAGTGGGTTTAGGTGCTGTGTTATTATTGCACATGGACACTGCAGGTTCTGGGTTCAAATCCAAATGAGGATATATTTTTTTTTTTTTATTGAGATGATTTTTATTATTTTAATATGGCTAAAATTTGGGGCGTGACCAGGGAGTGATTGGGGGTGTGGCTTAGGGGGATCGCCGCGGCACGCTACGCGTGCGGCCATTTTGTCCCTCTTTCGTTTTCACAAATGTTGGGAGGTATGTAGTCTGTCTATAATGCGCTGTGCCGCGATTCACTAAGATCGTGCGCCCGATATCCTGCATGTGTCGCTTCCCCGCTCAGGTCCAAGTTCACCTTCTTCTTCCTGGTGCATGTAAGGGCATTGTCTTGCGACACAATTTCATAGTTAAATCCCGCGTTCAGTCCGAATCAGTCGGATCATCTGACAGCACGCCCCCTAAATTGTGTTGCATGGAAGCCGGTGCAGCTGCGCCAAAAAAAGGGTTGCGTCAAACACAATCTCAGCACAGACACTTCTTGCATATGTGTGCAAGCCGTTTTAACCCCAAAAAAGGTGCAGAATCTGACAAAAGTGCAGAGTGCAACCCTTAGTAAATGAGCCCCATTGGGACAGATTTACTTACCCGGTCCTGTTGCGATCCCGTGGTGCGTTGTCCTACGTAGATTCGGGTCCGGTGCGATTCACTAAGGTCGTGCGTCCGAGTTCCTGCATCCATCGCTTCTGTGCCGAGGTCCGCCGGAGTTCACCTTCTTCTTCCCGATGCTTGTGAGTGCTTGAGCTTGCGACAGAAAAACTTTTCTAAATTCCGCGGTTTGTCCGAATCCGTCGGGTTGTCCGACGGCCACACCCCCCTGATTTCTGTTCGGTGCAAGCCAAAATCCGATTGTGTGCGCCACAATCCGGCGCAATTCGGCACAAAACAGAAATATTCGGGAAACCCGACGAAAGTGCGGCGTTCGGAACCTTAGTAAATGAGCCCCATTGTGTTTAATACCTCCATAAGCTACTAGATACATAACAACCTGTATAAGAATGTCAGTGCTATATTTTATATTCAGGATCTCGGGTACACACCCTGGAAAAGTACATGGAGACTATAGAACAAATTCTTCTTACTTATCATATTATCTATAAAGAGGAGATTATATAATACAATACTGGCAACACTGAACACCTTGTACTTTATTACCCCCCACTGCCCCAGGATTTCCAGAAAACATGTAACAACAGCCCCGCACAGAATTCCAGATAAAATATGGAGCTGAAATTCCTCGGCATTCTCCTCACCAGACACTTCCTCACAAGTTTGCGTGGATGTTTTCTGTTCCAAAAAATTATTTATCACAGAGCGGAAATGGACGCAAGTTTCCATATCTTGAAGCTTGTATTGTGTATTTGTATATTAAGGGCATTGACTATTTTTGTATGTTTTTATAGAATATACACCCATACAGGGCTGGTTTTAGACAAAGTGGGGCCCCAAAATAAAGCTATTTTATGGACAGTCACATTCAGTAAGAGGCTCCTTTAGCCCTGCACAATAATAACACATTGTAGCTACACACAGTAGTAGGTAAGTATCTGTAATATGGGACTGTAGGAGAGTTTAATAGAAGACAGATGATAGGTAGATGGATGATAGAAGATAAATATGAAAGATAGAAGATGATAAAGATACAGTATGAGAGATATACAGGCGGTCCCAACATTTTTAAAATCCAATTTTCACAGAGGCCAAAAAAGTTCTGTCTGGGATTACAATGATAACATATACAGTTCCAACTTACATACAAACTCAACTTAAGAACAAACCTACAGACCCTATCTTGTATGTAACCCGGGGACTGCCTGTTTACAATAGAAGAGAGATAGAAGATTGAATGATAGATAATAGATTGGAGATAGACAGGTAGATAGAAGATATATTGATAAATAGATAGATAAAATGCTAGATAGATAAATGGTTACATGGACAGATATATAGATAGGAAATAGGCAGATTATAGGAGATAACTGAACAGATAGGTGATAGATATATAGACAGGAGATCGATGATAAGCATTCAACAGTATTCAGCATCTCGGGCATTCAAGGATGAGGTATTAAAAGAGAAATACATCCTCTACCGACAAAAGTCCACATACAGGGGGCCCCTTTAGGAGAGGGGGCCCTAGGCAAATGTCCACTTTTCTGACCCCTTACGCCAGCCCTGCAACCATAAATGCTATTTTTTCCAATCCTTGCAGTACAGTCTTCCTAAGCTTTATCTATAGTGTCGGACTGACCCACCAGAGAATCAGAGGATCCCCAGTGGACCCAGGATCCAAGCCAGTACTAGACCCTAAAGATGCAGCAGAAGAGAACCCAATTTGGAGACTAAAAGGATGTATGTCTGATCAGTTCATGGATGATGGGCCTTTTTTATTTTTGATGGTCCGAGTGTTGCAAATTTGAAGGAAAAGTGTCATAAGAAAATCCAGTTTTTACATGACATTTTTGTAACTTTTTATATACTTAGAAAAATGCTGACGATCTTGCAGTTTTCCTGCAGGGAACACTACAATCACAGCTGATGCACTGAATAATACATGGTGCAGGGCCTGAAGGGAGACTCATTTTCATTTTATACTAAGAAATTGGCTAGAACCTCGAGTCCTGCTCCTCCCTTCAGAACCTGCACAATGTAGACTAGTGGTTTAAAGGCATAATGAGCACCCCCAATGAATCAGCTTTGAATGGAGTGTTCCTTTTAATTACAAGCTGGAATTTAACAACATGTAGCAAAAGATAATACTGGGGAGATTCTATGTCAGTCTTATCGATTACATTAGATGATGTCACAGCTTATCTCCTCCTCCTCCCTGTACAATGACCTCTATATAGATAACACTGACCCATCATTACATCACTACTGACAATAGATGATGTCACAGCTTATCTCCTCCCCCTCCCTGTACAATGACCTCTATATAGATAACACTGACCCATCATTACATCACTACTGACAATAGATGATGTCACAGCTTATCTCCTCCCCCACCCTGTACTATGTCCTCTATATAGATAACACTGATCCATCATTACATCACTACTGACAATAGATGATGTCACAGCTTATCTCCTCCCCCTCGCTGTACAATGACCTCTATATAGATACCACTGACCCATCATTACATCACTACTGACAGCAGTGCATGTTTATGACATTCGCCTATAGAACTTAATGCACATCTTATGGTATGTTATTATACAGTAGACACCTGAGTAGGGTTTACCTTTAATATCAGTCTTTTGAATGAGATTAAAGGTAAAGGGGTCACTCCTAACAACTTGTAGGGATCCCCGATCAGGAGAGGATGCTTCTTGTTTTACGGCTTTGCGGGAGATATAAAGCAATGTTTTTTTATCTTTACCTCTACAACCACAAGGTGTTTACACAAAATCTACACTGAAACTCCCAGCACCTGATACCAAGCCTTATGATGTGCCCCCTGGTGGCTCCTGCTGGTTACTGCAGCCTGTTGTTATTTGAATTTGCACTGACAGATTGTTATTTACAGTCATCCTGCCTCTGCTGTATATACAGGGAGAGAGGGGGCAGAGAGGGGACCATGCGGGGAGAAGGGGGCAGTACACAGGGTGGATGAAACTGACACATGGTGCGGTGTCACAAGAATGGGGTCTTTATATGGTGTAGGGTTTATTAACGGGGTTGGCCACCCTTTTATATAAGTTGGCCATGGGCCTTTAATGTCATAATAATAATTCCTGAATGTTCATCAAGTGATTCAGCAGTACAGAAATTTACTTTTGTGCTGTCTCTCCGGATACTCTCTGTGATTCTTTGTTTACATGTCTGCATACCTCCCAACGAAGTGACAGAGGGACAAATAAGAGACGCCCAATCATGTCATTAGCCACACCTCTTTTCCAATTATCTGTAAATTCATAATGATTTTTTTCTTTTATAGGGAACTTGTCACCAGGGACCTCATTTTCACTAAAGACAGGTTGCAGAAGCCCTTCACATCTGCAGTGCAAAAATGCCTTTCTGCCTTTTCTAAGTATTTGCATTATAATGTAATAAAGTGTTATAACTTACCTTGCACCCTGACAGAATCCTCTTTGTAGTCCCAGAGGTTGGGCTCTGCATTTTAAAAAACAACATGTGACTTATCTGTGCTGCAGACTCCTCAGCTCTTGGCCCCCACCTTTGTTCTCCTGTATAGCTCCTCCTCCTGCTCCTTCACAGAGGTCACAGCCTGGTGATCTGACATCAGTGGGGGAGGGAGGAGCTGTACAGGAGCACAAAGATGGAGGCAGCCTACAGTACAGACAAGTTACCTGCTGTTTTTTGAAATGCATCCAAACCAAAGCTCAACCCCCTAGGACTACACAGAGGATTTTGTCATGGTGCAAGGTAAGTTATAACACACAATTATATTGTAATGCAAATGCTTATAAAACGTATAATGGGTATAATGTTGTCTGGGAATGCAAAGAAACACATCTCTTTCCCTCTTTCTTCAACATGAAACTTAGGGGCACTTTATAATTACAAATCTATATACATTTTACGCTGCAGATACATTAACCCGTAAAGTGCCCTCTGCCTCAGTAAAGTGTCTGCATGAGGTTAGTATCAGGAAGTACATTTAGAAGATAATGCAATTAGTGATGGGAATTACGGCTCTTCTTAGTGAGCTGGCTCATTAGGCTCTGGTCACTAAGAAGAGCCAGCTCTTCTGGCTCCCGAAGGGCTCCCTATTAGGGGGCGTGGTGAGCCATTTAGGGGTGGGGTTTAGTGAGCCAGTTCCGGGCGTTCATGCGAATGAGTCGGTTTTTTGTGCCGGCTCGTTTGTGAATGACCCATCACTAAATGCAATGTATTTCCTACAGTCAAGTACAAAGGATGTTATCTTCTCCTAACCTGAGTATAAAAGCTTAATTTTTTTTAGGAAGGAAAAAATGGACAAACTGGACCCCATAACCCTGAATGGAAAAATATCATACATCACAATCTACAGGTCGTCCAGCTCAGCTGAAATGGAACAGTTTTCATCCAGGACACATGAACATATCTATTGTGAGATATATTCGGATCGGTGAGGATAGACAACGAATACAACAAGGGTATCACCGACTGGTTATGGAGGAGCAGATCCATAGAGTCAGAAGGATTTCAAGGAGCAAACAATGGGAGGACAAGAGAAGAGCGCCCAAGTGGTATTGTACAGTGCCCAAATATAGGTCTTGATGAAAATTGCTGCTGTCCTCCAAGTCATTCTTCACAAAGACAACAGACTAAAGCCCAGTTCCCATTCATGATCTGGGCTCACAAATTTTGCCAGATCACAGCGACAATATAAATCTATGGCCATGCATCCTGCATCTCCAGACCCCTGCATCTGAAGCCAACCCTCTATAGCCCTTCATAGTCAGGGAAAATTCCGCCAAAGGCGGCAGATGCAGAGCCCTGAAGGGGGCGGCAGAACAGTTGTGTCTTATTTGGGCACTTGCCTGAATCATCCACCAGCAGTACAGACCTGCTGCTGGCAAGTCCATACTGCCCTATTACCATCACTTAACTCCGTGGCGCAGAAGCAGCGCAGACCTGTTTGTCTGCACTTCTCTATAGTCCTGGAGGAACACAGGCGGTGCCCCGCAAGCGTGCAAATATAATTTTTCTGGATTGCCAATAAAGATATCATTCCTTATACACTTTTCTATTCTTTACATAAAGGTGTGTAACATCACAGAATCATTTTCTATTGGCTAATACATTATTTCCAGCTTCCCTCAACATACTCAGTTACTTACCCAGTTACGAATTACTGGGGCTCAGTCTTCTAAGGGGCCCATGGTGCTACGAAATATGATGGCGCTATATAAATATTGTTATTACAGGCGGTCCCCTACTTAAGGACACCCAACTTACAGACAACCCCTAGTTACAGACGGACCAACTGTGACCACTGGTGAAGTCTCTGGATGTTACTATAGTCCCAGGCTGAAATGATCAGCTGTAAGGTGTCTGTAATGAAGATTTATTGATAATCCTTATAATCCAAAATTTTTTTTGTCTGAATCTACAATTATAAAATATACAGTGTCGACTTGCATACAAATTCAACTTAAGAACAAAACTCCGGACCCTATCTTGTACATAACCCCGGGACTGCCTGTATATTATTATTATGGCCACTCACCAAATTTTATACAAAGATGGACCTTCACCCATAAACTTCTTGTACATCTGTTACTGCTGTCAATACACTTGTACACAAGAGCCATTTCAGGACCTTTGAAGGTCCTCCAAAGCTCCTGAAACTGCAGATTGAGCAGGCAGAAGAAGCTGATTCTAGTACCAGATGTAGGAAGTGATTCCAGACTTGTAGAGGCTATAATATTCATACAGCCCAGGGCCCATGGCAGGCTTTTTCCGCCCTTGGAGACCATTGATTGACCGAAGAGGGTCCTGTGACCCACGGAAATACCAAAGATCGATGAGATGCTGAAACGGACTTTAATATGCACACAGCCCAGGGCCAATGGCAGTCCTAATCCGCCCCTGTACTTACCCACTTGCATGGACTTTCCCCTTGTTCCACACCCCAAATATATTGGGGCAGATTTACTTACCCGGCCCATTCGCGATCCAGCGGCGCGTTCTCTGAACAGGATTCGGGTCCGGACGGGATTTATGAAGGTAGTTCCTCCGCCGTCCACCAGGTGGCGCTGCTGCACTGAAAAGCATCGGAACGCGCCGGAATGCACCACGCTGGACCAGGTGAAGGTAAGCGCTTCCCAAGCGACACATTTTCGGTTATTAAATACGTCAGGTTTTTGTTTGGCCACGCCCCCCGATTTCCGTCGCGTGCATGCCAGCGCCGATGCGCCACAATCCGATCGCGTGCGCCAAAATCCCGGGGCAATACAGGGAAAATCGACGCAAATCGGAAATATTGGGGTAACACGTCGGGAAAACGCGAATCGGGCCCTTAGTAAATGACCCCCATTAAGTCATGTGTGGTGCAACATCTACCCCCTTTATTTATTCTACGCTAGCACTGCGCATAACTAGGCAGTTGCCAGGGCCCAGAGCTCCTGAGGGGCCCACATACGGCTGTACATAAGAAATCCATAGGGGTGAGGGGGAATGTGTCTAATGAATCCAAGGGGGTAAGGGGGGATTATATTAAATAACTAGGAGGGGGCTGTTTGGTATAGTAAACTAGGGAAAATATTAGGGAACAGGAGACTGTTTTAGTTTCTGATTTTTTAATATTGCCTCATGAGGTCACTGCAAAGGGGCCTACTGAGGCTCTGTCACCCAGGGGCCTCCTGAAACCTGGAGCCCACTCTGATTCTGCTTCTTCAATATTCTGCTGCACAATATTGTGAGAGAGGGAGGTGCAGTACAGTAGAGGGAAGGGTCGAGGCTAATATAAGGCTTGTACGGCAAAACGCTTGCAGACTAAGTTACATTGTTTACACAGTTAAAAATAGACTCACGTCCATCAAGTTCAACCACCTATGTATAAAGCATTGTGTAGTCATTGTAATTACCCAGCCATCATCTACAGGTCAGCAGTGACACCTGCTGGTAAAATTGCAGAATGCAGATCTTATTTCTGATGTTGATTATGGTCTATGGGAAACAGAAAATACTGACAGTTTTCAGTGTAAAAATGATGTTTATCCTCTTCTTGTATTTAGTGTATGAATAACATTGAGGTGATTCGGTCTCTAAGAAGCAGAACAGAAGGTTTCTCCGCTCCGGTGTACCGTGGGCTCACCCTTCATAATCCACATGGAATAGACTCTACCAGCTCCCAAACTGAGTTGTTTTTTGGGTTCAAGTATTAGGTTAGACCAGAGCAGGTTCCTCTGGTGGGCCAGTCCAACACTCCTTGGATTACAGTGACACTTTGGCAGCACATGTCTCTAATATGGAACATTTATCATCATCACTCCCTTTTTTTTATTAAAGGGGTTTCCATCTATAACCATTGCGGCTGGGGTGACAAAAAAAAGAAAGTTTACTTAACCTGTTTCTTGCTCCTGGTACCATGACAGTGTTCAGGTCCTGGGAGGTCATGGGAATTGCTTTGTCCAAACATCAGCTTCATCAGACCACAGGATATCACTTCCTCTCATGTTATGTTGTATGGTCGTGGGAGGCCACTAGTAGTGGATTATAATATGGGTGGCTTGGGGCCCAAGCCTTCTAAGGGACCCATAGCCACCCAAACCACCCACCAAATTGTATATTGAGAAGGACCATCACCCATAAAATTCTCATACATCTGTTCCTGCTCTCAATTCACATGTACACAAGAACCATTTCTGGACCTTTGAAGGTCCTCCACCAGTCCTGAAACCGCAGATTGAGAGCAGACAGAAGGGACACATCCTCCATTCCCCATGAAGCTGATTCTAGTACCAGATGGAGGAAGTGATTCCAGACTTGTAGGGTCTATAATATTCATACAGCCCAGGACCCATGGCAGTCTTATTCCGCCCCAGGAGGGCACTGATTGCCCAAAGAGGGTCCTGTGACCCACGGAAGTACCAAAGATCGATGTGATACTGAAACTGACCACCAAAGGATTCCCATACTATAACATTCTAGATCTTACAGTTACCTTAATGTTGCATTATGCAGTCCCTCTGTTATTCCTTCTAGAAATCTATAACTAAGTTGTTACCAGCTGAGTGGGGAGGGGGTGTTGATGTGATGTCCTGTCTCCTATACATATAGACGGGGGTCCAGATTTATTATAGACCCTTGCATCGGTTTTCTCAGTCGGACCCTGCACCACATTTATTATGCAACAGAATTGTGTTGCACGCCCCATGTTAAAGGTGCACCAAAAAAAGTTGTCGGAGCAGTGCATAGGGTGCCTGATTCCTGAATCTGGCGCCCCCTGCATACTACACAGGTAACTGCACATAGTACACACTGCACTGTTCTTACATAAAGTGGGCCAGTATGTGCTGGAAACACCCAGGTGACAATTTAGTCATACATTTGTAGGAGGAATAACAGAGGAACAACATGACATGCAGTTATACCATACAAGGAAATCCTCCAAATTGTTATATT
The DNA here is from genome assembly GCA_019512145.1 of Engystomops pustulosus. Classification (NCBI taxonomy): domain Eukaryota; kingdom Metazoa; phylum Chordata; class Amphibia; order Anura; family Leptodactylidae; genus Engystomops; species Engystomops pustulosus. The sequence continues at coordinate 125,677,636 of CM033643.1, forward strand.
ACAAAACTTCACTGAAACAGAAGAGGTGACTGTATATACTGTATATACTATATGTATTATATCATTTCTCTTTGCCCGGTTGTGTATCATGTTCTATGTTCTCTGCTGTGTGAACCTGAAAACAAAGATGATATGGGAGTCACAATATATCCTTAGGGACCCGGCTTGGATAACAGATATACAAAAGCCGAGATTCTCAGATTTAAGGACATTCTGTATTGTACATGACAATGAAACCTAACGAAAAGGTCACCAGGCAGAGTCACTCCTCAGTGTGAGATGAGACATGCACCCACCACAGCTCCCCCGGCCTCCGCTGCTCCGCATACACCCTACTGACGGCAATGGTGAGTGGATGTGACTTATGTCTATTCTTATATCAGCAGAACATGGTTTTATTACTTTAAATGATGCAGTCTCTACTCAATGACAGCAAGCAGAGATCTTTAAAAACTTGAGTTACTGCTTCGTAAAGTTTATTGGTGTAAACTGTATAACTTTTCAATTTGTGCTTTGGATGGTCAGGTTTATGGTTAGAAAGCCATCTTAAGCAGTGGCATAACTACGAGAGGTAGGGGCCCATAGCGGACTTACCCCTTAAAAAATACACATACAGTATATACACACCATATATACACCCATGCATCATATACACAGACATACAACATATACACATCACAAAATACACATATAACATTTTCACACCCAATACCCCAGATGTCGGGCCCCCCTGACACTGTGGACCCCATAGAAGCTGCTATGGCTGCTATCCCTGTAGTTACACCACTGATCTTAAGGTATATCTTCCCCTTAAATCTGATTTAATCTCTTACATTTTGTTCCCCATTAAGGGGTTTACAGGAGTAAAAAAAACATAAATGCTTATTGTCCACTGGTCCGGGGTGAATAGGGATGAGCTGCAATACCCCACATAACCTGTGTCCCAGTGTGGTGCCCATTATTTTCTATTCTTAGACATACCCTTTAATTATGTCCTGGTCTTTGACTGGATTTCAGGAGCCCATATTTGCAAAATCCCCTTCCTACTATTTGTTAGATTGTATGGGGTACACTTAGAGGGGCTTTTAGGAATTTCTTTTCCCTTGTACCAGTAGTTCTGTCAATACAAAGCCACAGATAGTGTAATGTATTGTCCCTGTAGAGATGTGTAATCCTACCTTTTGTGTGTGCTTTTAGTAGCAGCAGGACTGTTAAATGGATTTATATTCCAGGATTATAGCTGGACATGGAACACTTCAGTATGATATCTCTTTACAAAACATCTGCACAACCCTCTGCTCTGAGTAAGAGCAATAGCAGGCTTCTGGTTAGATATTACAGTAGAGGAGAGGAGCTGGGGAGCAGTTGGAATGCAGTGGTCAAAGAATACAGCAGTGTGAGAAAACTACCCCTGTGCTTCAAGTCCAGTTACAATCCTGGAATATGAATCCATATTTCACAGTCCTGCTGCTGATATTAACACCAGACACAAAGGGATGGTTACACAGTTGTCCACGGACAATACCTAACATTGTTGCCAACTTTGTATGTTCAAAACCGCTGATTGATTCCCTTTAAGGTGTGTGGTACTGTCAAAAGAAGTTAACCCCCTTGCTGTCCTAGACCAGAAAGGATATGAGCATTACCCCTTCACTGATCCAGACCACCAAAGATGTGGATTTGTCTATGTAAAAAAATAGACTGGATGGGAAAAGCACTTTAGAGCAAACTAAGTCACTAGCTACAAAGTCTCAGGTCCACTACAAACTGGGGGTCCCTTTGGCTACACACTTTTCAGATCCCCCACTCCCCCCAATTACTCAAAATTAACAGCCACGGACTGGACAGTAAGCATATTTTTATATAACGCTTCGTCACAATCTACCAAGAACAGCTCCACATATGGTATAGTGGCCGTGCTTGGTATTGCAGCTCCAACCTATTCACTTGAATGGGATATTAGTACATACAGATCATGTGACTGACAGACGTGACATCACACCTGAAGGTACCAAATGTCTGCCCCTATTTTGATATATATTCAAATACCCCTTTAAGTACAGAAATCCTATAGGATATACTGGATTGGAATCAAATCAATTAAAATAATTTCTATTCTTCTTCTTCTTGTGACAAATTTCAGCTCTAGGGAGGACGTTCAACGCCAGACTGCGGGATATTCACTTTTTAAAACTTCTTCCATAAAATCGAAGTTTTTGTTCGAGTCGAGAGATCTCAAATATCACAATACTGAAGTTCCCAGAGATATTATACCTGTCAAGAATGATGTGTTGGTAAGTCTAGGCTGCCGGATTATTTTATGATTTCTCTGTTATATGGAGGATCTGTCATAGATACCAGGATGACAGATGGGGATAATATACTATTACAGGTGGAGTCCATCAATGGCCACATATCACCTGTCACTTCCTTCTTGTCACACATAGAAGCCAAATAGGTAGAATATCCCCCTATCCTATAGAAAAGCCATAAATCCAAGAAGTATTAGGCTTTATTGACAATTCCATATTGAAAATCATAGGGACACTGAATTTACCCGATTAAAATACCAGCCCCCTCGGGTAGGGGCTGAAATGTCCTTTCTACAATTCCCTATTTTATGTGAAATCTTTCCTGTTTACCTATAAAGAAAAATCTTCCCCAAAGTCATATGCAAATTAGATGAGAAGAGTCATTTTTTTGCCTAAAATGAGTCAAGTTTAGAGAAGGGAACCAATATGTGTATCCACCTCATAAATACTGTTCCTAAAGATTGTTTTTCCTTCTTTTTTTTCGAGGATTTCCTTGGTCTTCTTGACCTGGACATCGATGATCGGACATTACGTGTTAGCAGGTAAAAACAATATTTATAGCGGTTATTATATGAGCTGTAATTTAGGTAAATGGTTTAATATAATCCATAAATATTTATGTATAAGACCTTCTATGATGTAGACAATTTAAAACAATGTAAGAGTCAAATAGACATTGTAAGAGTCAGTGTAATTGACTTAATTGACTAAAAACATCCTTAGATACATTCTATATGTGATAAACATGGCCACTCCCTTCTTAAAAACTCTTTACAGACCTAAAGGTCCTGTAATGAGTCCCTGGTTAGTCCCCTCTGTCTCTGTCATTGGTTAGTTCCCTCTTGCTCAGGCACCTCCCACAGAAATGAAGGTGCCTGAGCAAAGATTCCTAGTGCTCCTGCATAGGAGTGTTAGTACAGATTTTATCTGCCTGTATATTAGAGGGGTTGGCTAATTTAAAAGGGTTATACAAGACCATAATAGGGACACCCATATTATACTCAGCCTGATAAAATTTGCTGTTCCCCACTGGGAGAGGTGGGTCATATGCCCCCGAGACAGCAGGATTCAGGACTTCCTGTGATGTCCTGTGTCCTGCTGGCTCCAACTAGTGATAGGGGTTGTGCAGACATCCCTGCTTGTGCCATAAGCCATCAGGACAAGGGATGTCACAGCACTCAGGGGAGTTCGGGAAACTTTATTAGGGTAAGGCTACATTCACACAACGGACCCCAGATGAGCACACGTCACCGCACTGGAGAGGAGGAAAGGTGAGCGCTGCTCCCTCCTCCCCTCTACATAAGAAATAGCACTGCACGGCTGTTCTTATGGCCAAAGATATATTTTTATTTTGTGGTGACGGCATGGTATGGTGAGCACACATTGTGCTCGACATAGAGAAAATGTTGCAGGAACTTCCATAAATCATCAAGACTTAATTTTAATTGTAGATTAAAAAGTTGTACAAACGTCATGGTCACACTGGACTTGACCTACGTGTTTCGAACTGGGTGTTCCTTATTTACCGTGCCCGGTACGGCGACGTATATCCAGATGAAAACTTGTAGCCGGATATACGTCCCCACAAAGGCCATCTGAATGAGTCTTGTGTGTACGACCCTAAAAAAGTTTCCTATAAGTGGCCAACCCCTAAACCTGTTCTACCTGTCCCAACCTGATTCTATTAACTAACCAGGTCCCTTTCTGTCCCATTTATGCTGCATATCAGTGTCTCAGCAGCCAACACTAAACTGAGACGACTCTATGTAAGCAACCTGGAGGTTATCTGCGGCAGAGACCTGACCCCTGTATGGGGTTAAAGGGTGAAAACCAGGGGATGACTAGGACAAGACATTCAAGTGTAGCCGCACAGTGAGGCCATAGTCGCTGCTTACTTTCTGGATTTCCCCTTGTACATGACCAATATAATGTGTACAATTTATGGATTGACTTCTAACCCCTCTTATATATCCACCACATACTAGAATAATCCATTCTGCTTTCTGTTTCAGCCAATGACCTGTGCACATCCAAAGGTCTTCATTGTCACAAAGACGCAGACTGCTTAAGCACCGCTTCTGGGGACTATTTTTGCATTTGTAGAGACGGATATTCGGGTAGTGGAGAAGTATGTGCTGACATTAATGAATGCACCACCTCAGTGCACCGGTGCCACCAACAAGCCACGTGTACAAACACCATTGGCAGCTACTTGTGCCAGTGCAAGGCTGGTTACACCGGAGATGGCTTTAATTGCTCGGACATTAATGAATGTGCCAGCGGTAATGGAGGATGCCACTCCGACGCGGTTTGTACCAACACACCTGGAGATCGGACTTGTGCATGTAAGACGGGTTATACAGGGAACGGAGTCAATTGCACGGACATCGATGAGTGTAAAAAAGCCAATTTATGCCACTGGAACGCCACTTGTACCAACAACCCTGGGTCATATGTGTGCACTTGTAATTCTGGGTTCAAAGGCAATGGTAACTATCTGTGCCTGGATGTAGATGAATGCACAGACACGCCTGGGGTTTGCGCTCGCGCTTTTGGATTCACCGGTTGCAAAAACCTTCCAGGATCTTATCAATGTACATGTCCGTCCGGGTACGAAAATACGGAAAACAGATGTGCGGATATTGATGAATGTGCCAACCGCATATGCAGTCCATTCTCCATCTGTACCAATTCTCCGGGGTCTTATAGTTGTGTGTGCAGAGAGGGTTTCAATGGCAATGGCTTGACTTGTGTAGACATTAACGAATGCATGATGGGCAACAAATGCCACCTGCAGGCCAACTGCGCCAATTTCCTGGGTAGCTATAACTGTACTTGCAAACGCGGGTTCTTTGGTAATGGATTTGCCTGTTCTGATATAGATGAATGTCTACAGGATAACACGTGCCCTAGTGAAGCCACCTGCCGCAACACAGAAGGATCCTTCCAGTGTGAATGCGCACCAGGTTACATGATAAACCAGAGTCGATGTGTAGATATTGATGAATGCGGTATCGGGATATGTAGTCCGTCAGCTTCTTGCCTAAATTTTCCCGGGACGTATAGATGTACATGCAAAAATGGTTTTACTGGAGATGGAATAACCTGCACTGATATAAATGAGTGTGTGCAAAACAATGGAGGGTGCCACGCCAATGCCCTATGTACCAACCTTCCCGGATCTTTCTCTTGTGGCTGTTTAAGTGGATATTCTGGTGATGGCGTCAAACAATGTGAGGATATTGATGAATGTGCGCAGAATAAAAGGATCTGCCAATACGGAGCTTCTTGTCTGAACACGCCGGGCTCCTACCGCTGTCTTTGTGCCACTGGTTTTCAAGCCATTAACAATACAATTTGCCAAGATATCGACGAATGCAGGACGGTGGCTGGGGTGTGCCAGCTCAATGCCCAGTGCTATAACACGTTTGGGTCATACTATTGTGAATGCAGGTCTGGGTTCAGTAATAACAATGGACTGAGCTGTAATGACGTTGACGAGTGTCTGACCGGCCCCTGCCATGGACAGGCCACGTGTACCAATACGTTCGGTTCATACGATTGCATTTGCAACAAAGGGTTCGAAGGAAACGGGGTCAACTGCTCCGATATCGATGAATGCAAGAACCCGTTGGCGTGCCATGAGAATGCCCGGTGCTCCAACTTTCCAGGAAGTTATAGGTGTCAATGTTTTCCAGGGTTTACCGGCGATGGATTTCTATGTGAAGACATCAATGAATGTTCTTCGCTCAGCAATCCTCCATGTACGAATGGCACCACATGTATCAACTCACAAGGGTCCTATGTCTGCTCCTGCTTAAACGGAACCCTAGCCCTCAATGGCACCTGTGTCCAGCCGTCTTCTGCCGCCTGCAAGCCGTCCTGCCACGCCAAGGCCCTGTGTCATGCCACCGCCATGGGATACAAGTGCGTGTGTGATGTCGGATTTCAAGGAAATGGCGCAGACTGTAAAGACATTGATGAATGCATAGAAGACGTGTGCAAGGATAACACAACGATCTGCGTGAACACCGTGGGGTCATATATGTGCATCTGTAAGCCAGGCTTCCGGTTTAACAACTCTCGGTGTACAGGTAAGGAAAAGGAAGGGGGGGGGGGGGTGCAATCAAAAATAATATAACACAGTAAGAACTGAACATCTACAGACTAAGGGCGCGTTCAGTTTTTCAGATGCAGTTTTCAAAGCCCAAAGCAGGTGTGGATGATAATATGTGTGAGAACATATCACTGAAAGGTTCTACTCCTTTTTTCACTCCACTCCTGGTTTTGACATCGAAAAACTGAAAGTTTTAACGCACCCTGTGAATGTGCTTGTGAATCTTAGAGGGAATCGGTCACAAGGATTTACCCCACTGAACTACTAGTCCCCTCAGGTAGGGTATGAAATGTCTTTTCTTGAATTCCCTCATTTATGTGAAATCTCATCCATTTACCTATAGACAAAAAATTGTCCCCAAAGTCAGGCAAATATGACTCTTCTCACCACATTTTCACATGAAATGAGGCAAGGTTAATAGTTGCAGGGGGAGTGTCACTTCATTATCTTTGGTTGTGTAGTAGAAACATCCCTTTTCATCCTATTAAAGATAAGAATCTCAACTTTTAGATCACATCAGGCATTTGTCTTTGAGAGATACAGAACAGGAGATACAGGCAGCAAAAAGCATAAATGGAAATGTAAGATGCAGATAAAGATCCATTACCCACCTATTTTGTACCTGTATCTCTGGTTTTTCAGCCTCACAGAACCCAAATCTTGAGAGATGAGATTCTTATCTTTAATATGACACCAGTAGCATGTTTCTGGGTGCTATAGAACCAAAGATAGGGGTTCCAAAGTGAAATACCCCTGCAACCACTAAACTTGACTCATGTCATGTGAGAAGAGTCATATTTGCCTGACTTTCGGGGAGGTTTAAGTAAATGGGTGAGATTTCACATGAAAGAAGGAATTCTGGAAAGGATATTTCATACGCACCGTGAGGGGACTGCTACTTTAGTGGGGTAAAACCTGGTGACAGGTTCCCTTTGGAGGGATTCGCCACAAATAACTATTGATTCCCAATCTGATGTCCGTCTGATGCTCCCATTCAATTTCAGAAGCTTTTTTAGACATTAATATCATGTTGCTCATCAGTTCAGGCAACCAAATTTTTAGCCTCTATTCTCCTGGTTCTGGTTTAACCCCAGTCTTCACCTTGATGTCAAGGTGTTTCAATGGCATTTTACACCCTAATGAAAGGGCTTGTACCAGGTTTGTTATTCCCTATCCATGGGGGTGTGACTGTCGGGACCTGCACCAATCACAGTAATGGTCCAAAATGAGAACAAGGGTCCTATTCTCACTACATAATGGAGTGGCAGGTCCAGCAAGCACCCTGATGCTCCATTCAATACTATGGGCGCATTGGAAATTGGAATCTCAAATATATCCAGCACTCTCTGTCACTGGCAATGTGAGTGCCAGACATACCTGAGCGCTGTGCTCGGCAATTTCCTAAGCTCCCATACTAATGAGTGGAGCCATAGGATACATGCTTCACTTGCAATTAGCGAGAACGGGACAATAGTAGAGGAAAAAAATCAAACTTAGTGCCAGTTAGTCACATATATCGTTAACCTAGTTTGGAGTAACGATGTGTAAAGGGTAGTGTAACGTGTAACATACCGCACATGTATATATCATGTAATGACCTGCTGTCCCTCTGATTTCACAGACATTGATGAATGCACCTCCGACACCCACAATTGTCACGCTATGGCTGAATGTTACAATACGTTTGGTGGTTTCGAATGCAAGTGTAAAAATGGATATCAAGGGAATGGAGTAAATTGTACAGGTGAGTCCAGAATGTGCTGATGTCATGAAATCATTGAATCTATCACCAGGGTTGTGATTTTTAGCTGGTGACAGTTTCCAATAGCCAGTGCCATTCTGATTTAAAAAAAATGTCTTTGTCAGCATTCTGAATCATTTCAGTACTTTATAGAAGTTTATTTCACATTACCTGGTCAGGGAATCCCGGAGGGGCTGCAGCAGCCTGTGTGTGTCTCAGTCTCCTGATGCATTTTTCCTTTCTTTCACACCATCCCCCTCCCTCCCCTGCCTGCTCAATGCACATGAAAGATAATAAGAGCTGGATGAGTATAAAGGAGACTGACACAGGCTGCAGCTGCCCCCTCCCCCCCCTGGTACTCACCACACACTGCTGGCAGGGAGCCAGGTAATGTGAACTAAACTTATATATAGTACTGAAATGATTCAGAATGCTGACAAAGGCCTTTTTTAAAAATCAGGATAGCATAAGCTATTGGAGCCTATCATCAGCTAAATTTCACATTCCTGGTGACAGGTTCCCTTAAAGATCTGATGGTAAAAATATGATAAAGACATTTTAATATATAATGTTTTTATACAACTGCTGTGCCATAAAAACGGGTAAGAACCCGTTACCTATTTTAGGGATTTGTTAGCTGTTGGTTTAGGATGTGCTGAATTGGGGAGATCTAAGACCATTTCTATCGCTGCATGAGAATTCTTATGCAATCACCTGATAACATAGATTTCATTAATGGTCATTAAAACAGTCGAAATACTAGAATAAGAAATAGGAATTAGACTTTACACTGCAGGGAATTTTGGTGATGTATCCACTATATTTAGTATGGATCCTGTAATAACAGTGTAAACATCACTGTGAACAAAATCTTAACAAAATCTCCAAATCACTTTGATTGTGAATTACATTGAAGCAGAATTTGTGCCTATAGTAGGACAGGAGGAATATATCAGCAATGGCTCATGATGGGGCTCATTTACTAAGGGTCCGAAAGCAACAGTTTCGGCGGGTTATTTCCGTTTTGCGCCGAATTGTTCCGGGTTTTTGGCGCACGCGATCGGATTGTGGCACATCGGCGACAGCTTGCATACGTCAGAAATGGGGGGGGGGGGGGGGGGGGGCGTTGGACAACCCGACAGATTCGGACAAACCGCAGAATTTAAAAACGGAAATGTGTCGCAAGATCAGCACTCACATGCACCGGGACAAAGAAGGTGAACTCCGGCGGACCTTGGCGCAGCAGCGACGATGCAGGAACTTGGGTGCACGACCTTAGTGAATCGCGGCAGACCCGAATCCTCGAAGGACAACGCACCGTGGGAACGCGACAGGACCGGTAAGTAAATCTGCCCCAATATCTTTGAGTAAAATACATATGTATACAGTGTACATCACATATGTTAAGGTTTTCAATAACTGAATCTGATATTGTATCTGTGATTTTCTGGTATCCCAAGTTTTGAGATGTTTTAACACTTACATCACCAATCTAATGATGAGTAATGATAATGATAATACTATAAAGTATTATTACTTTATTTGTGCCATAATAAATAACTTTTTGGTTGTGTTCTGTAGACCAGGAAACTTCTATTTCTAGAAATTGTTTTAATCTTCTCAAACACTATAAACACAGGAATGGCGTGTTATACCGTGCCCATTGCGGTACCTTCAGATTATTATACATTACATTGTCCTCAGCTAATTTTTCTTACATACACATTGTACTAATTAGTTATCAGTTTATTAGCACTAATTATTAATTCAATAACCTGTGGCTGCTAGTCAATACAATTTTTCATCCGAATGGAGCTACTAAGGTGCCCATTACAGTGACTCTTGTTTCGTGTGCCAGACAATACAATGACTGCTTTATCCTATTATGTTGCACAAATTAGTACTTTTTTTGTATATATTCGTTGTGTTATTTGCTGCTCATTGAAATCTGTGATCTACATGTAATTCATTTGGAGCATGTCACAATGTCCTGACACTTATTTTGGTAACAAATTATAGACATTGATGAATGCCAGACAAAAAATGGAGGATGTCACCTGATGGCTACCTGCACAAATACTCCTGGAGGCTACAACTGCTCATGCCTGCAAGGTTTCACGGGAGATGGCATGGAATGCTGGGACATTGATGAATGCCAGGACTATATGGGCATCTGCAGTAATTATTCACTATGTACCAACACGGCGGGTTCCTACCACTGTACCTGTTTCGGAGGATTTCAGGGAGATGGTGTTACGTGCTCTGACGTCAATGAGTGTTCGATGGGACATGTTTGTGGTAACAACTCCTACTGCGAGAACACTTTTGGCTCTTATATGTGTAGTTGCGAAGAAGGATTTGCACTTGCAAATGGCATCTGCACTGATGTGGATGAATGCTTCAACCAGACCTTCTGCCATGCCAATGCCAGCTGCACCAATACACCTGGTTCATTTCTATGCAGGTGTGAATTGGGTTTTAGTGGAGACGGCATAACCTGCACGGATATCAATGAGTGCGACCTAGAACCCTTTGCCTGCCCACAGAATTCGACCTGCTACAATAGCGTCGGATCCTATGACTGCATCTGCTGGGAAGGTTACGAAACCAATGGGACCACTTGCAATGACGTAGATGAATGCCTAAATCCGGCCAGGTGCCCCCTTTATAGCTTATGTATTAACTACCCCGGATCTTATTCATGTCCCTGTATTAATGGCTACACCGGAAATGGCTCGTATTGCGAAGATGTAGACGAATGTACGCAAGAGAACGTAACAGGGATTTGTCACAATGGTTCTCAATGCATCAACACAATCGGCTCGTACATATGTCAATGCCCCGTGGGTTATGACTATACTACGGATCTCTGCGTAGACATTGACGAATGTGCTCTGGGTATACATAATTGCAGCGTAAACGCCATATGCGTGAATTCTATTGGATCCTACATTTGCCAGTGTAAGGAAGGCTTCATCCACGATGGTACAAGTTGTGTAGACGTTGATGAATGTCGGTCCAATAACACCGGCTGTGATGGACAGGCCTCCTGTACCAATGCACCGGGATCCTATAGTTGTACGTGTCATCCCGGATTCACTGGAAACGGCCAAAAATGTGAAGACGTTGACGAATGTCTGAACGGCACGGCCTGTCGCTACTATCACATGGTGTGTCACAACTCACCCGGCTCTTTCTATTGTCTCTGTGACAAAGGATACACATCCCAAGGCTATTCCTGCGTAGATATCGATGAATGCCTCAACACAACCCTCTATTGTGACTCCTCAGCTATTTGTGTCAATGCTCCCGGATCCTATTATTGTACTTGTCCCCCGGGGTACATCCAAAAAGCCAACGCATGCCATGACCTAGATGAATGTACTACGACTCCCAGCGTTTGTCCCAGGCAGGCGCTATGTGTGAACACTCCGGGATCCTTCTTCTGTAGATGTGCGGAAGGTTTCGTGTCCATTGGAGGGATCTGCACAGATATTAATGAATGCCAGACAGCAGACAGCGGCTGCCACGTACAAGCCCTCTGCATGAACACAATAGGAAGTTTCAGCTGCAAATGCAAATCTGGTTATCAAGGAAATGGGCAGAATTGTGAGGATATTGATGAATGTGCATCTCCAGATGTTTGTGGGGAAAAGTCCACGTGCTACAACTTACCGGGATCATATGATTGCAGATGTCAAAGCAGCAGCTGTCTGACCAGTGCAAACTATGGTGTGTGCAACTCATTGTAATTATTAATAGGTAACCAGATCTACAGGCAGCATGTTATAGAGCAAGAGGAGCTCAGTATATTGTACATAGAGTCCTATCAACAGGCAGCATGTTATAGAGCAGGAGGAGCTCAGTATATTGTACATGCCTCCCTGTACAATGACCTCTATATAGATAACACTGACCCATCATTACATCACTACTGACAATAGATGATGTCACAGCTTATCAAGTTCTTTTTTGAAATTTATATTGGTGACTTATCATGAAGGATTGATCACTTAGGTCAATTCAAATTCTAGAGCAATAAATTAGGTTCAGATAAGAGATTCTTACAGAAGGCTAAACCTAATAACCCGTCTATAGTGGAGCACCCCAGTAAAATAATTCTACAATTCACTTACCTAGTACATTTAATGTGACAGTAGGTGAGTATGAAAACTTAAAATGTTTCATCTCTACTCGGAAATAGTAGATCTTCGGGTCTTCAGGCTGCACATTGTGTATTATTAAGGAGCAGTTCCCTGCGCCAAGATCCCCTATAAAGTGGGGATTATCCTCAGGTTTTGTGCTACTAAGAAATTTTATATGTCCCTTGAGCTTATCAATGGCGGCATACCATATCCCGGAAATCTCCCCACTCGATAACTTAGGATTGGGATAGGTGTAACTGCAGGGGATAACCACACAGGAATCTTTTATTGTTGAAATATTCTTAGGAATTGTAAGGTGATTCTGATCTGCAGTGCAGAGGAGGCCTAGAGAGAGGAAATATATATCCAATATCAACAACTTAAAAAAATTATAAATGTAGCTTTTTTAAAAATTTTAGATCAGTTATAGTTTACTGAACTAGGAATTGCTGTCCTCAAAAAACAGAGCCCTTCCTGTCTACAAGTCATATATAGAAGAGCAGTGCATTCACGGTTTCATGGAGTTTGAATATCAGACAGTCTCAAGAAGAAATGGAAGTCATCCTTTTTTAATTTTTTTTTATTACCGTATATACTCGAGTATAAGCCGACCCGAGTATAAGCCGAAACCCCTAATTTCAACACAAAAAACTGGGAAAACCTATTGACTCGAGTATAAGCCGAGGGTGGGAAATGCATTGGTTACAGCCTCCCAGTATATAGTCTGCCAGCCCCTGTAGCATACAGCCTGCTCAGCCCCTGTAGCATACAGCCTGCCCAGCCCCTGTAGTAGGAAAAAAAATAACACTGTACTCATTTTTCCGACGTCCCCCATAGGTCCTCTTCTGTCTCAGACTGTCTCAGACAGAAGAGGACCTACAGGTGATGTCAGAAAGGTGAGTTTTGACTTTATTTTTTAGTTGACTCGAGTATAAGCCGAATTAGGGTTTTTGAGCACAAATTTTGTGTTGAAAAACTAGGCTTATACTCGAGTATATAAGGTACTTTGTTTTGTGAAGCAGAGGTGTATCCGATGTGGTGGTCATTGCTTTTGTCACTGAGCATTTCCAAATATCTTTAGGTAGAGTTGTTTTTTTGTACAATTTCATGTCTATCAGGCCAGTTTTTGTCATAACATCCGTGGAAAAAGTCATAATTCCTGGCACACTTCCAGGAATTGTGACTTTTTGTGGGTTTATCGCACCACTCTTCTGACATGTATGTGTGGTGGGGGGAGGAATAAGGCGCAGTTTGCTTTCCATAACGAATGGGACCTCTTAGTAAATCAAGAACAAAATTCCTCCTCTGAAAGTAATATTAAAAGAGCTGTCTAGGGAAAAAATATACCTAATATACTTACCTCTTTCCTCTGCACTCTTGTTCACCCACGGCGCCTCCCATCATTCCCGGGCTTCTGTTGGTGTACAGAGGCCAGTGGTGCCAGTCTGACCATGGCCAGGCCCCTGTTGCAGTATTATTTTCAGGCTCTAGCAGATGTTCTGCAGTGTCCCGGATGGCACCTTCGGCCTCTGTAAACATCGGCCTGGCAGTGACAGGTGGTGCCGTGGGTAAATGGGAGTGCAGAGAGAGGTAGTTATAAGAGATGTATTATATTCCTAGATCTAGAAGCCTCATATAATATAAATAACAACCCCTTGTATTGGTGGCTTATCAACAATGCCCCTTCTAGTGATGAAAATAGCCCAATTTTGATCACGGTCCCAATACAGCTATCGGTATGGTCTTTATATTTGTTGTTTATAAAAGCAGGACCATGAACAATGTATTCATATTCCAGGATTGTAGCAGGACTTGGTGCACTGGGGGCGTGTCCACACTGTTCGCCCCTCTGCCTTTAGATCGAATACTACAGCAATCACCCAGAACAGTTGGGAAAGGCTAGGAAGCACTTCTATCGAGACATTAACAACACAGCATTGTAAGGACATATTCCTCGTGTACCAAGTCCAGATACAGTCTTGGAACCTCAATCCAATTTTCTATGTATTTGCATGGTCAGTTAAAGGGATTGTCCAACTGTTGGGTCCCAAGTGGTCTCAAGTAAAACGATAAGTGTGTCGTGTTTGCACTATGAACAATTGTTAGAAAAAAATTATTTTCTTTAGACATTTGTGACCTACAGTAAAATGTAAATATGGGAAAAGATATAATTATGGGGCAGCTCTGCCAAAACGGCAAATTTGCTTCAATTTACACGGACACATTACAAGCCTCAACATTGCAGAATATTTTCCTACCACCCCCTTTCCCGCCCATTCAGATAAGATAGAGGGTTTTGTCTCTCTTTGGGTAAGTAAAATCCAGAAGACTTGTTACCTTTCAGCAAGAATAGAATGAATAACGTAGTTTTCTGATCCATTGATGAACTATGGAGAAAACAAAGAAACATGAAGAACACATAGAGAACAGTAAGGAAATATACAGTCGGGGTTATGTACTAAGGGCCCGATTCGCGTTTTCCCGACGTGTTACCCGAATATTTCCAATTTGCGCTGATTTTCCCTGTATTGCCCCGGGATTTTGGCGCACGCGATCGGATTGTGGCGCATGGGCGCCGGCATGCACGCGACGGAAATCAGGGGGCGTGGCCGAACGATAACCCGACGGATTCGGAGAAACCGCCGCATTTAAAAAAAAAAAGTGGCACGGGACACGCGCTTACCTTCATCCAGGATGGCTCGGTGAACTCCAGTGCGTTCCGATGCTCTTCAGCGCAGCAGCGACACCTGGTGGACATCGGAGGAACTTAGTGAATCGCCGGAAGACCCGAATCCACCGCAGAGAACACGCCGCTGGATCGCGAATGGGCCGGGTAAGTAAATATGCCCCAGTATCTCTCAGCCAATCACATCCATGGTCCCACATTACGTGACTTACGCGACCTGACGTCAGGTCGCGTCAGTCACGTGACATGGGCCGCGCGGTGCAGGAGCTACAGAAGATGGGCGGATCGCCGACGCGGGGCTTGGAGGTAAGTATGGGCGCAGAAATACGGGGCAGTTCTACACAGGGGCAGCGTAGTTCGGGGAACTTTCCCCGCGGCACACTCAACCTTGTGTCGCGGCACACTAGTGTGCCGCGGCACACAGGTTGAAAATCACTGGTCTAGAAGCATCATTGTTATCTATGATGTAAGGAGTCCCTGTATCCAGGTGGGGCCACTGGGCCATACTGAAAACATAATTATAGTATACTACTTTGTCCCAATGGGAAGCAGGCACTCATTTCATGATATATAACTACAGACTGAAGTTCTCTAGGACAGGCCTAACTATTATATACCCTTTATCAGTGCACCGTCGATTTCCGAGTTGCGACGTATTTAACAGGGGATTTTGGCGCACGCGATCAGATTTTGGCGCATCGGCACTGGCTTGCACGCAACAGAAATCGGGGGTGGGCCGTCGGAAAACCGATGGATTTGGACTACGCGCGGGATTTAACATTTTAAATTGTGACGCACTTACATGCACCGGGAAGAAGAAAGTGAACTCTGGCGGACCTTGGCAGGGAAGTCCAGGAACTCGGGCTCACGATCTTGGTGAATCGCGCCGGACTTCATCTTTGTCGGACCGTCCGGTTCGGGGATCGCGACAGGACCGTGTACGTAAATTTGCCCCAATGTCTGAAATATGTGCCTTAGTGCAGTTTGCCTGACTAATTTGTAGTTTGCACCAGATAACCTAATAGTGGCACGCAGGGGCCCATTTACTAAGGGTCTGCGGACCACATATCCGTCGGTATTTCCCGACTATTTCTGCTTTGCGCTGCATTTAACAGGGGTTTTTGGTGCACACGATAGGATTTTGGAGGAATCGCGCCGACTGCCGTCAGCCATCGGATAACCCGACTGATTCGGACTAAGCGCAGGATTTTAAATTTCTAATTGTGTCGCAAGACATGCCCTCACCTACATCGGGAAGAAGAAGGTGAACTCCTGAGGGGGAAGCTACACATGCAGGATATCGGGCGTACAATCTTAGTGAATCGCGCTGGACTTCATCCTCATCGGACAACGCACCTCGGGGATCGTGACGCGACCGGGTAAGTAAATGTGCCCCACAGTGTTCAATTATTGTCTCAAACGGTGAGAAAGTGTGCAAAAAGAAGCATCTTTTATTTGTCGGTGAATAAATGTGTGGCAAACTACGAAAAAGCACTAGCACGCCCCTTTCAGTACACAGTTTTCTAAAGTAAAGTGTTCAAAGTACAACCGTGACACAAAAGTGGCGCATTCACTTCATGAATACATGTGCAAGCAAAACACCCTTTTTTCAGTGCCAACTTAGACAAAAAACTGGCACAGGCACAATAACATATCTGGGCCAATGTAAAAAAAAATGCTATTAATAATCAACTCTGCGTTATCTGAGGACATCTGGCAATGTTTGCTGTTCACCCTAATAAGGTGAGTGTTACCTTAGGACATCTGGCACAGTTAGGGCAATGATCATTTTAAAATCATTTACTATAGATATCTAGAACAAAGAAGTCTAGCAAAAAAGAAAACAGTTTATCAAGGAATTCCAACCACCGCCATGACACAGCAGTAGATGTTGGTAGTATGCTGTCTGTAGATAATACATTTGAATACCCTCGGTTCAGTTGTGTAACCAGGGAAATTCCCAACCGAAGCCCCCCCTCATCAAGAAAACATTGAACCCTACTCCCCCATTTCAGGTTTTATAGTACAATACTTTATATAAGCCGGAGAGTTTTTTTTAGCAGCACATATGTCAGCAGTGAGTAAGGACCTTATTTATCATTTGTGGCATGGGCAGTGGGCTCATGCACAGGACCATGAAATTCATGGCCATGTGCATGAGCCTACAGAAAGTAATGCTGTGTGGTAGCTGCTGAGAGATATGGCTAAATCACAGTCACAAAAACTGTTTGGGTGCATGAGGCTCAGGTTGTGTCTTCACTTATGTACTACCTCCATACCTGTTACATCCATCTGATCTCATGTTTAATTACTACCTACTCTCTCAGTAAATGTCCCTTTTATTTGTACCAGTGCATTAAAACAGGGATATGACAAAACATGCTGCATAGAAACTGTAACATAACTAATATATTACATGGAGACAGTACCAGAACCAATTTTACTACAAATATACAGCACCCCAAACAACATTACAACATACATACAGCACCAGAGCCAAAATGTATACATATAAACATTAACAGAACCAAGATAACTACATATTAACCATACCAGAACCAAGTCTGCTACATAAATACAGGAATAGAAACAAGATTACTACATAAAAACAGGCCGTATATTGCAGCAAATGTATTACGGTACATTGATGCTGGATGATAAATCTGGTGAAGCATAAGACAACAAGAGAGTCACAGCACAGGAGATGCTGCAGAATTGTGAGCTCATAGGTAATGCAAGCTCTTACTGTAAATATGGTGACAGATGACTCGACTGTGCAGAATTAGCAACGCAAATTATGTTTGTCTACAGAACTTTTCTGTTTTTTCTCTGTTTGCTTTGGTTGTTTTACTTGCATACTGTCCATCTATTCCACCAGTATCACCTATCCACATCAATGCCTTATTTCTACGCTCAACTTTGTACACCCTGAATGCACTTACTCTATACTATCACAGTCTATGGGGATTAGTCTCTTAGGACTAAGTAAGTGGACTCCCTGGACCACCGCGGGAGATAACAACCTTAGCCGTACCCAGGAGCGGAGGCTAAGTGAACTCCTGGTCTTCGCCAGAGCCCGCTGCTCTGGGAGTCACCAGGTCGCTCCAAGGGTGCGACTAGGCCCGCGGCGGCAGCCAAGGTAGGGACACAGGGACCTCAGGATGGCTGGCAGGACCTCTGAAGGACGGCTGGCAGGACCTCTGAAGGACGGCTGGCAGGACCTCTGAAGGATGGCTGGCAGGACCTCTGAAGGACGGCAAGGATACTGGACCGCCACAGGAATGCAGGAGCGCCACAGGAATGCAGGAGCGCCACAGGAATGCAGGAGCGCCACAGGAATGCAGGAGCGCCATGGAAACGCTCAGGAAGGCTTTCACTCCAGAGAATACTGCTCGAAGCCTAGTCGAGCAGGTGGATGCTGGGAGTCGCCAGGCTATATAGCCGGGCCAGGAATGCCAGAGCCAATAAGGAGGACGCTGGCCCTTTAAGGCTGGGAGAACTCAGCACGCGCCCCCTCTACTGACTGGAGAATGCAACTGCGTGGAAGAAGCATGCGGCCTACATGCTGGGAGCAAGAGTGCAGGCCGGAGCCAGGAGAGGTAAGTGAGAGCTGGGGGAGCGGGGACCGCGGCAGCAGGCACGGGTACACCCTCAATACATACCGAGGATCGCGGTTGTAACCGTGACATATACTTTGTTACCATACTAACATATCACAGTGTTCTTTTGTGAACCAGAAAATAACCTCTTATAAATATCTGAAGAATCTTTTGTCTCTCTTATGTCTCCCCTTGCTTGCTGCAGAGGACATCTCTCCTAACCCAGGGTCAATTTCTGCTCATTTTAACACTTTACACAGAAAGCCTGCTAACCTTATCAAGATTCACTGTATCCTCTGTCCACTTTCCTCTGGAATGCCCACTCTGTGTGCAATAAAATAGAATTTATTGCACACATGACCAAGTCCTTTGACCTGATCAACATGGATCCCGCAGGATGACTCTGCCTCCATAGCTGCTTTGTCTTATTGCAGCTTACACTTTTCTCAAAGCTCCAGACCTGAGAATAGGCAAGGAGGAGGGGTAGGCATACTCCTCTCTCCACAATGCACTTTCCAGGTTATTCCTCCTGTACCCTCTCTAAACTTCCCATCTTTTGAGGTCCACACCCTCAGACTCTTGCACCCATTATCTCTTTGTGTGGTTGTTGTATACTGTCTTCCTGGCTCACCTTATCAATTCCTTGACCCCTTTACCTCTTTGATCCCTCACATTCTATCCTGTGAGATTCCGACCATCATTATGGGAGACTTTAACATACCTATTAACACTCTCATTTCCCCTCCTGCCTCTCAGCTCTTATCACTAACTACCTTTCTAGGTCGTTCACAACTCTTTGATTCTCCCACTCATAGTGAGGGAAACATCCTCGACTTGGTCTTCTCCCAAATTTCCTCAGTATCTAATTTTACCAATTCATCCTTTCCTACTTTCAGAACATAACTTTTTTCTTTTGCTGTCAATAATCCTTCCCCTTATCAGAATCCATCCACCCATTGTACATACCAGAACTTACGTGCCATTGATATTCACCATCTCCTCCTTCACATGTCCAAACCTGGCTACTAACCATTATAATCATACTGTCAGAAGTGCCCTAGATGAGATGTCATCCCTTTCTAGCCGAAATTTTTAACACAGATGCAGGCAACCTTGGCACACGGACAATACCTGTTTCCTTCGGCAGTGCATATCTGCAGACTTTCTACACTTCAAATGTATGCTCAAAACCTATATCTCTGCCCTTTTCCTTGCTAAACAGGTCTATTTCATTCATCTAATATCCTCTCTCTCTCTAACAATCCCAAAAGGCTCTTCGACACACTTCACTCCCTACTAACACTAAAAGGACAGCCACCTGTCACATGCTGTGGTGGTGGTGGTGGTGGTGGTGGTGGGGGTTTGGAGATCTGGCCACCTACTTTAATGATAAAATTAATTGCATTCGCCAGGAAATAATTGTTCAATCCATTCACTCCATTAATCCCTTTACCTGCTGTTCCTCATCTTCTTAGCTCTCTTACTTTGAACCAGTCACAGAAGAAGAAGAGTCCAGGCTCTTTTCCTCTGCTTGCCCCACTACCTGCATTAGTGACCCCCTCCCCTAATATCTCGTACAGTTCATTTCTCCAGTAGGCACTTCTCATCTCACTAAAATCTTCAACTTCTCTCTTCTGGTGTCTTTCCCTCTGCCTTTAAGTATGTTGTTGTTACCACAGTAATAAAGAAACCCTTCCTGGACCCATTAATTACCGACCAGTCTCTAATCCCCTTTTCAACTCCAAACTCCTATAAGCCCGGTCTATTCTTGAATAAACCATTATCTGTTAGCTCACTCCCTCCTTGACCCCATCAATGTGGTTTCTGCTCTATGCACTCCACTGAAACTGCTCTTTGTAAAGTCTCCAATATTCTTCTCACTGCTAAATCCAAAGGTGACTATTCTCTTCTCATTCTTCTCAATCTCTTCACAGCATTTGATACTTGGAAGCACACTCGTGGTCTGTCTGATGGAAAGCAGCAGAGCATGGGAGCTAAAAGCTTCACCACCTTAATCCTCCTGTAGTCCCAGGCAGCTAAGGGTGTGTACCTTTTGAAATAGCACTGATCACAGTCCTGGGTGGCCAGGGACTGCAGGAGGAGGTTTTAAGTCCTGTCTGGAAACTCTGTGCTGGAGTGATGGCCTGGGTGCCCACATAGAGTGCTCCAAGTGCCGCCTCTGGCACCCGTGCCATAGGTTCGCCACCACTAACTTAGGGCCTTCTCTGTGAACACCAGTAGAGTAGAGATGAGCGAACACACTCGTCTGAGCTTGATGCTCGTTCGAGCGTTAGCGTACTCGAAACTGCTCGTTGCTCGGACGAATATTTTGCCAGCTTAAGAAAATGGCATCTTCCGCCGTTTTGATTTTTGGCGGCCACATCCATTTCAAACAGCTATGTGTGACAATTTATTGAGGGTTTGATTAAATTGGGCACAGTCTGCCGATTTTTTTTTTTTTTTTTCGAAAGTGAAAGTCTCATCACAAAATCCTTTTGTGTGCTGTCAGTGGTGCAAATGCAATTTCATCTAGCTTTGTCTGCCTGTTACTGTTTAGCAAGCTAGTCTCCAGAAATCCCAATCCACATTCTCTCTGCTGGTGAAGCGTACTGTACGTCATGTGTGGCGTAATCTTTTGTGTCGACATACATTGTTTCGTTAAAATTTATTTTGTGGTTGTGCATGGTCCATCCTGTATTGTTACAGAGTATGCTCCACTGTCGCGTACTTAAAAAATTTTCCTCACCCATTATACAATCAACTACAAGGATAGTAAAGCAGTTTCATTGGCAGACTAAACGAAATTAGATGCAGGACAGATAGATATAAAAAATCATTCATGCCACGTACTATCCATTTGTTCAACATGAAATATGGCGTTCTAACTAATTTTAGTTAATTAGTGGGCAAGACCTGGCCAACATGCGTCCATTGTATCTCTCAATATGCAATTGTAGGGTTGACATGATGATAGGTTACTGTATAGGTTAGGGGTGATTGGTGGTTTTTAGAGATGAGCGAGCACTAAAATGCTCGGGTGCTCGTTATTCGAGACAAACTTTTCCCAATGCTCGAGTGCTCGTCTCGAATAACGAGCCCCATTGAAGTCAATGGGAGACTCGAGCATTTTTCAAGGGGACCAAGGCTCTGCACAGGGAACCTTGGCCAAACACCTGGGAACCTCAGAAAAGGATGGAAACACCACGGAAATGGACAGGAAACAGCAGGGGCACCATGCATGGATGCCTCTGAGGCTGCTTAATCGTACCATTATGCCAAAATTATGGGCAACAGCATGGCCATGACAGAGTGACCAAATGAGGCTAGATATCATCTAAAATATGCAATAATTGACCCTGACACTATAGGGGACGGCATGCAGAGGCAGCGGCAGCAGCTGCAGGCTAGAGAGTGGCATGGCGACATACCCCAAATGGACTTGGGCTTCAAACCAATAAAAAAAAATCCTTTTGGCGAGTATAACTTGTAGCACTGTATGTATCAGTATTTTGCCTGGTTAAGGCGGCAGAGAGGAACCAAAGGAGGTGAGCAAGAAGCGCTGAAATGATTTCCTATGTGAACAAAAGGTTGACGGTATATTTAGTCGATAACACAGCATGGTGGCGACATAGTGACCAAGTTCCATAACGTATCTGGTGAAACACCCGAAAAATGAGCCTGACACAGCTCGTTTGATAAGGGGACGACATGTGGAGGCAGCCATGGAGACGACTTCCATGATTAAGAGCGGGCATCCATATTGCACTGCTATGATTGCAACTTCAGGTCTCCAGCACGGCGGCGACAGATGGGCCGAGTTCCACTATGTATCTGGTGAAACACCTGAAAATTCGGCCTGACACAGCTCGTTTGATAAGGGGACGATGTATGGAGGCAGTGAAGTAGTAGTAGATTAAAGGTGCTGCAGTTAAAACTATGTTATTTGGATCTTGGGATGGAGCTGGCGGTCCGCTGCCAGGCGAGCTTTCGCCTGTCCAAGCCCCTGTCTCTCGGCTCCTCCCCAAACAGCACTTCTAAATACCTTTTGTATAAGATCAAGTGTAGTAGTGTTCTTATAAGTTTGGGTTATGGCGAGTGAGGGGAATGTAAACAGATGCTCAAGAAGCGATGAAATAATATCGGTAAATGATAAAAGTTTGCCAGTATATTTTTTGGATAACACAGCAGGGTGGCGACAAAGTTAACAAGTTTGATGTGGAAGCCATGAAAACAATCCAAAATTCTGCCTGACACAGCTCGTTTGCTAAGGGGACGATGTATGGAGGCAGCTATATGGACGACTTTTGGAGGCAGCTATGGAGATGTCGTGTGGAGGTAGCAATGGAAACAACGTGTGGAGGCAGCTAAAAAGATGACGTGTGGAGGCTGCTATGGAGACAATTTAATTTGGATAGTGCCTGTATGTGGCAGTCCCAAAAAGTTTTCAAACCAGAGGAGCAGGTAGGTGGTCCTCCAGTAAAATTAAATAGATTGAGTGCCTGTATGTGGCAGTACTATAGCTAGAGCAAGTTGGCCCTGGCAAAAAATAGCCAGTTTCCTCTGCTTTATGGTACAAAGAGGAGGAGAAGGAGGAAAATGAGGAGAAGGAGTGCATAAATTATTCAGGTTGAGCTTCCTTTACCTGGTGGAAAATGGAAATCCTGAAAAATCCAGGCTTTATTCATCTTGATAAGCGTCAGCCTGTCAGCGCTGTCAGTCGACAGGCGTGTACGCTTATCGGTGATGATGCCACCAGCTGCTTTGTTTTTTTTCATTGGAAACTTTCAATCCGT
Source organism: Engystomops pustulosus (assembly GCA_019512145.1). NCBI lineage: Eukaryota > Metazoa > Chordata > Amphibia > Anura > Leptodactylidae > Engystomops > Engystomops pustulosus. The sequence goes on from CM033643.1 coordinate 125,701,029, forward strand.
TCAGCCTACAAAGGACACCAACGCAGTTGAAAGGATAGGGCACAATTACATCTAAATTGTAGGAAGATTCTGCAGGCCAGATTCTTGGCGTTCTGTCTTGGTAAACTTCCTCTGGGGTGTGTATAGCCCTGGGTGCCCACAGGAAAGGGCTCGAGTGCCAAGCTCTGGCACCCGATGCCATAGGTTCCCATCACGTTCTTATGAAAAGAATTGATACAAACATAGGAAGCGCCACGACAAATTTAATCTGATTAGGGTGCAAGTCAACAAAACTAAATATTTGGTCCCAGGTTTAGAAGCGCAATAAATAGCACGGATCTCCAATTATTTGACACAAGTAAATACAGCGATGAAGTGATAATACCAATTCATAGGGATTCTTGTAAGGATGTTGCGTGAACGGTATCCTATCACACATATTACGATGCATGACATTTGCTATATTTTAGGTACTACTATGTTTGTCTATGGATCATGTAGTCCCGGGCCCATGGTAAGCCGCCCTGGGCGAAGAATGTTAGTTACTAGCCTATGGGGAGGGGATTATCAATAGGCAGGAAATCTTGTGCCAGTCTTTATAAGTATCTAGAACGCTTCTGACCACTTCACAGTTTCTCATAGTAGCTTTATGATTTAAGGGGAGATTCTTATATTCTATTTTCTATGGAAATATTTTTAAGTCAGTTTAATGATTTAGCACAATAACAGTGGTTTATGTAATGGTACTGAATGATAAAGCAATCATGGTTTTTTCCAAGTCAGTATGACCGATTATTATAACTTTAGATATTACTTTTTATGTCCTTGTAAGTAACAACTATTTTTTCTTAATATGTCAGTATGACCTGTGAATGTTTACTTTATAGTTGAAATGCCAATGATTGTAACTAAATTAAGTAAATGGCCCTGCTGTATTGTATAAAAAGTCTAATATTTGAATAAAGGTTGAGCTGATTTCAGAAAAACTTGTTGTCTCTCTAATTGATTGCGTTGAGTTCGACTTCCATTGAATTTAGCTCCTATCCAATATAATGACAGTTCCCCCTTGAGCAACACCATGACGTTTAACCAGCACAATAAATGTTTTTATTGTCTGCAGTGATTTTGAAAATGTTAGTTGAAAAGTCACTAGAAAGTTTAAATTTGGGCACGCAACAACTTCCAATGTTTTCGACTCACGGAGGAAGCAGGAGGGAGGATGAGAAATTGTAAAGTCAAATCACAGCATAAGATTAAACCTTGATTTTAGAAAAATGGAGGCCATGAGCTAAACAAATATGAGAAGATTACCACAGTTGCAGTACCTGGACCTATGAGTAAATGTTCCCGTTTTTTATGGGGGATTTGATGGTAGATTTCCTTGACAAAATTTGCAATTAAACTTGAGAATGCCCCAGAATCCCAGTACAGAGCAAAAGGAGTCCAATTAATTCCAAAACAATGTTAACCTTTATGTCAATTCAGTTGAAAAATAACACATTAATTCCTAATCCTATTGCCAATAACTTTTCTATTTGTCTGATTTAATTTTACTGGCACACTATTAAACGTTAAAAGTGTACATATCGGCCTACATTTACTAAAAACGTGCGCCTGTGTAGTGTGCAGAGGGCGCCAGATTCAGGATATCTAGCGCCCGTTCTTCAGATGAATCTGAACACTCCCGCTGTACCAACAGAGTGCATCGACCTTTTTGGTGGCCCTTTAACATAGGGCGTGCAACACATTTCTGTCGGACTTTATATGATAATGTGGTGTGCGGTCCAACTGAGCACCGCAATGCCCATTCGGCGTGCAGACATTTTTTGTGCATGAAAAAGGGTTGTGTGTGACACATTTGTGAAGCAGACACTTCTTAAATACATGTACAAAGTCCCAAGAAACTGGCGCATGGCCCTCTTAGTAAATGTGTCACGTATGACTATTAACCCCTTTGTAAAAGAGATCATAGGTACCTGGATGTACGGTCAATTTTGCAATTCTGTTGCCCTCTTCTTAAATGATGATATCTTTGGATCATAACAATTTATTTTTTAATAATGTTTTTTTTTCATGCAAGACATAACTTGAAACTGAAAAATATGCTTTTTTTGTCAGTTTCCCATTATTAAATATTTTACTAAGCAGTAAAAATTGCCATTAACCTTTTACCAAAACCTATAAATATGAAACAGCATCAATCCATCACCATTCCCAGGTTCAGAGACCAATGAAGATGGTGCTTTTGACCTTGAAGTATCTTCGCAGGTCCTTCGCTTTTTGCCTTCAACCGACAGGCTATACATGGGTCTCACTCAGGAATCAATGCGTGTGTGTTATCTATTGTGTCTGAGGATAGGTCACCACTGGAAAAATTCTCTGACTGAGCACTGATCTCCACACAAACCACATATTGGGGGTATTTAACATGAGTTTTCCTTGGCTTTTTGGTATCAAAATCTGAAAAAAAAATTGCATTGAGGGGTTGTTGGGACTTTCCAATGCCCAGCACCACCCCCTTGCTTGTGTATGTATGGACTTTTTATGCATTCTGCAGAATTTTTGGAACAAAAAATCCCAGACGTAAGGTAGACCATAAGAACATTAATAAAGGGCTAAAACCACTTTATTAAGCCTGATAGGCTCTGAAAATAGACGTAGAACTGTCCCAAAAAGCCTGCTAAGTATAAATAACCCCCATTGGTTCTAAGGTCAGCCAGGCATGAGCCATTTGGTGCTCCTACCATAACCACTAAATGCAGACAGCATAATTGTCATAATAAGAGCATAATAATAATAATAATAATTTATTGTCCCCCAAGAGGGCAAAAAGAAGATATCATAACAGTTAACAGTACAGACAATACATAAATACAAAAAGACATTTAAAAATATTAAAAAAAAAAACAAACATAGAAAATAGAAAACCACTAGAGATGAGCAAACAAACTCGTCCGAGCTTGAGTGCTCTTCGGAGCATTAGCTTACTCGAACTGCTTTGTGCTCGGAGGAGTATTTCGCCGCTCGAAAAATGGGCATCTCCCGCCGTTTTGTATTTTGGCGGCCAGAAACAAGGCCAATCACAAGCCAGGAGACCTGCACTCCACCCGCATGGACGTAGTACACTACACTCGATAGCAGTGGTTGGCTGGCATGATCAGGTGACCCTGGAATAGACTAGCCCCTGCCCGCGCTGCTGGCCGTCATTCTCTGTCTGGATGCCGTAAGGGAGAGAGCTGCTGCAGGGGATAGCCTTTAGGGTGTTATATTAGCTTACTGTTAGGCAGGAGGAGTCTACAAGAGCCCAACAGCCATGTTAGGGCTAAAATAGCGTTATATTTATATTTTTTTGTTTGCTGTGGCTGACTTGCTGGCACTAGTAGTGCAGCTAGTACCATATTGTGAGGGAATTTGCAGGGAGACTAGGGAACGTTCTATTTAGCTCCTTAGTGACACAGATATCCATCTCAAACACCTAAGTGGGACAATTTATTAGGGGTTGATTGAATTAGGCACATTCTGACGATGTATTTATTTTTTTCCAAAAACTTAAAGTGACCGGCACACCACAAATCCAGTGTGGTGTGTCAGTATAGGTTAGAAACTAGCCTATACAGAATCCACACAGGCCTTCTTAGGGCTAACAATAGCATTATATATTTATTTTTGGTTGATTGCTTGTGGCTGGGCTTGCTGGCACTAGTAGTGCAGCTAGTACATCTTGTGAGGAATTTGCAGGGAGACTTGCGACCGTTGTGTTTCGCTCTTAGTGACAACACATATCCACTCAAACACCAAAGTGGGACAAATAATTGGGGTTTGATTTGAATTAGGCACAGTCTTGCTGATTTTTTTTTTTTTAATGTTTATTTACTTTTATAACTCAAAGTCATCTGGCCTAGCAGTGTGCTTTCAGTGTAGGCTAGAAAATAGCCATAGAGAGAACCCAAACGGCTTACTTAGGCCTACAATAGCGTTATATATTTTATTTTTGTTGATTTGCTTGTGGCTGGCCTTGCTGGCACTAGTAGTGCAGCTAGCACCATATTGTGAGGAATTTGCAGGGAGACTTGCGGACCGTTGTGTTTAGCTCTTAGGACAAACATACCACCTCAACACCGAAGTGGGACATTTATAGGGGTTTGAGTTTGAATTAGGCACAGTCTGCCTCATTTATTTTTTTTATAACTCAGGCACAGCACAAAATCCAGTTGTGTGCTGTCAGTGTAGGTTAGAAACTAGCATGCAATAGAGATAGCATCGTTTGTTTGTTTAAAAAAAAAAAAAAAAAAAAAATTTGAAGTTTACACTTTAATTTGAAATGTTAACCCGAGTGCTAGGGGTAGAGGACGAGGGCGTGGATGTGGCGTCCAACTACTGCAGGGGTCAGAGGCCGTGGTCCTGGGCGGGGTGAGACACCACCTGCTGATTGAGGGAGCAGGGGAACGCGCAGAAGTACACTCCCTAGGTTAATGTCTCAGTTACTGGGACTCGTGGTTAGAGCACGTTGAGGCCAGACAAACAGTGCGAAACAGGTGATGTTGTGGAATGCGGACAATGCTTCTAGCCATTTGTCCACCAGTCAGCCTTCCACGCAGTCACTCATGTCACCGAAATCAGCACTCCTCAAGCCTCCTCCACCTCAGCCTCCTTCCCCCCAGTCTGCCCCCTCCAGGAAAATTTGGCATTTGAACCGGCATACTCTGGGAACTGTTTTCTGGACCCTTCCCGAGTCAAAACACTTGTCCGGTTGCTGTCGAGCTCTTTTCCGATGCCCAGGTTTCCACCGGTCGCAGGTCTGTGGGTGATGATGACATTATGACTTAGTGAAGAAGTGTGTGTAAAGAGGTGTCGGGACATGAGGAGAAACGGTGTCAGACAGTGGTTAAAGTTGTTGTCAGGGCAGAAGTCGAGGGGGGAGCAGGACTGAGGGTCAAAGGATGATGAGGTGACAGACCCAAGCTGGGTGATAGGCGGGTGAACACAGTGCTTCTGAGATGGAGGCTGTCCTATACCAGAACAGGTGGAAGAGGCAGTGGTCGGGCCAGATGGAGAGGCAGGGCCGAGCTGGTGCATCAGCACCAAATGTTCACGTAGTCAAGCTCCCGTGGCAAGGGCTAGATTTTCAGAAGTCTGGAGGTTCTTTAAAGAAATACCGGATGACCGACAGACTGTGGTGTGCAACCTGTGCCAAACCAGGATCAGCAGGGGTTCCACCACTACTAGCTTAATACCACCAGTATGCGCAGGCATATGAATGCTAAACACCCCAATCAATGGCACCAAGCCCGTTCACCTCCGGCAGGGCACCACCATGCTCCTTTCGTGTCATCTGCTAGTCAGCCCCCTGCCAGGAATCCAGCCCAAAACACCTCCCGTGCGAAAACCCCATCTTCGCCTCCACGATCCTCCACAGCATACCACCGCATTCAGTCTCCATACCTCAGCCGCTAAAGCGCAAAAAGGAAGTATAGTGCAAACCACCCACCGCCAGCCCTCAACGTCTAATCTCCATGATTACTTTAGCCTGGAGAAGTGCTGCCCTGTAGGCTGGTAGAGACCGAGGCACTTTCGCAACTCATGCGGGCAAGTGCCCCTCGGTAGTCAGTCCCAGCCGCCACTACTTTTCCCGATGTGCCGTCCCAGCCCTTCACCAGAGATGTGTCAGGACACATCATCCGTGCCCAGACCAAACGCCGTTCTGATAAGGTCCACCTGACCAGGACACGTGGACGAGTGCTGCGGGCAGGGCCATATATATCGCTGACGCACAATTGGGTTAACTTGGTGGAGGCTGGGAACGAGTCTGACCCTGCGGCTGGTCATATACTGCCGACGCCGAGGTATGCGGGGCCTACCTCGGTCCAGGTCTCAAAGGCCTACTATGCCCTCTCCTCCTCCCACCCCTCTCCAACTCTCCTCCGAATACCATCCGTGGGCATGGCGCCATCAGTCGGTAGCTCTAGGCACAGCAGCAGTGCCGTGCTAAGCGACAGCAGGCGGCGCTCAAACTGCTGAGCCAGGCGATAAAAGGCACACCGCCCAAGAGTATTACAGGGCATCACATAAGCAGACTGATCTGTGGCTGGGCACCGCTGGACTGAAGCCAGGCATGGTTGTTTGACAAACGCGTAATCTGCTGGCGGCTCTGCAACTCGGCCGACTGACACATGTGCCATGCCTGGCCTATGTTGGTAAATGCATAGTTCAGAGGTTCCTAAAGACATACCCCAATCTGTCTGATTTGCTCACGAAGGTGCGCCGCATCTGTGCGCATTTCAGGAAGTCCAGCACAGATGCTGCCACTCTCAGGCAGCGCGCGCCGCCTCCAATGCCCACTCACCGACTGTGTGCACGTGCCCACGAGGTGGAATAACATAACCATGTTATCCAGAGTTACCAGCAGCACAGAGCGAATTGTAGACTGCCAGATGTCAATTCCACCAGAACTGGTAGTCAGGTCAGTCAGCTTCCTCAAGTCTACAGTAGGAGTGGACGTGGATGTCTGATATCTGTCAGGTGGTGAGGAACTTTGAGGAGTCAACACAGATGGTCAGTGGCGATGCCACCATCATCAGCCTCACCATCCCGTGCTTGGCCTGTTGAAAAACTCTCTGGTCAGCATGAAGTCGCAAGCTTGTGCTCGTCCAAGAGACGGGGGAAGAAGAGTCCCTGTGATAACAAAGCATCCTCAGATCTGTTTCTTCAGCGACATATCGGACGAGGGGAGGAGATGAGGAGGAAGAGGAGGAGAGCAGAATGTTGGCGAGACAGAAGAGGGGACATTGTTCAGTCTCACTGTTCAGCGTGTATGGGGCAGAAGAAGAGAAGTTGGGAGGAGGAGGAAATGGAGAGTCAGGCCAGTGAGGGGAGTGAATTCTTGCGCTAGGCTGCCTATCCGTGACCCTCGTGTTCAAAGAATTTATTCGAGCACCGATTACTAGGTATTCCACTTCCTGGACCCACGGTACAAGCAAAATCTTTCCACTCTAATACTGGAGAAGGAAGGAAAGGAGTGTGGAGAAATGCATGAATACCAGCAGGCCCTGGTCACAAGCTGAAACATATGTCCCTTCTGACGCGTAGCGGCAGAGCAGAGGGCCGTACTTCTGCGAGGAAAGTAGTAGGCGAGGCGAGCGTAAGGTGAGCCGGAGTTAAGATTGGTACACAAAAGACAGGGGATAGTGTGCCCTGAGCTTGCCCCAACCTCTGTCCCTTCCTATAGCCCCCCACGCTAAACCGTATGGGAGACTACTTGAAGACTGGATACGCTGGATAAGTGAGGGAAGGGAAACACAACAGACTGACAAAAATATACAACACAAAGAATCGTAAACAAAGCGGAAGTCACAACGAGAGGGTACGTTCAATAGCCAAATCAGTAGGCAAAGAGTCAAAGTCAAAAAATAGCCGAGTGACCAACAATACAGATAAGATACTGAGCAATACAACCTAGTAACAGCGAGTGGAGAAGAAAGGGATTTTCAAACACTGGCACAGGTGACTAGTGAAGCTGCAATTTATGCAGCCAGAACTCTCAGAACCTGATAGGAGCTGGACAGCATCTGGGAATTAACCCTCATGGTGCAGAACAACCAGGCACCAAGCAGAGGTTCAACAGTCCCAGCCCACTCCTAGACAGCGCCGAGATTTAGCAGCCGCTTGACCCAGGACGAGAGGTGGAGTTGTGCGCGGATACGCGCCGGGGTTCGGAGAACGTGCTGGTACCACCAGAAGAACCAGAAGTCCCAGCACTCTCCCTAGCGAACCTGACAGTACACCCCCCCCCTGACGGGGGGCCTTCGGACCCCTAGATCTTAAAGACGGCTTCTGAGGAGGTAGGTTGATGAAATAACCTGAGTAACCGTGGAGCATGAACATCTCTAGCCGGAACCCAAGACTATCCTCAGGACCAAAACCTTTTCCAATGGACCAGGTACTGCAGGGAGTTACCTACCCATCTGGAATTCACCACTTTTCCACCTCAAATTCCAGATTCCCTCCACAATAGATGAAGAGAAGGCGAGGGTCAGAAGAAAGGGCAAAAAAGGCATCAACATAGCGCTTCAGAAGAATCTATGGAAGGTGTATGGACCCGCCACCCGGCTGGAAGTGTAATCTTGAAGGAAACCACACTTTATCCCCACCTCAAACGTATCGGATTTAGTGGCGCCTTCTTTCAGTTTGTTGGACCATAGATTTGTGCCCTCTGATATTCTCCCGAACTTGTGACCAGAGCGAGCGCAACTTGGATGTAATAGCTTCTGGCTTGAGGAAAATTAGAGACAGGCACAGATGAAAAAGAGAAACGAGGATGAAAACCATAATTGCAGAAAAAACGGAGATACCTGTGTGGACGAACTACAGTGGTTATTAATAGCAATTCTGCAACGGAAGGAATTTCACCCCTGGTCCTGACTGTCCGAGACAAAGAGTCGCAGATATTGAATCATCCCTGATCATTCTCTCGGACTGACCATTAGACTCAGGTGTGAAACGCCGACGAGAACGACAAAATTAATTCCGTCGTAGAACAAAATGCTCGCCAAAATTTGGAAACAAATTGTACGCCCCTTATTGACACAATATCATCTGGTATACCTGGAGGGCACATAATTCTGTATAAACAATTCAGCTAATCTTCAGCTGAAGGCAACTTTTCTAGGAACAAAGTGTCCCATTTAGAGAAGCGGTCCACTACCACCCAAACCATGAACAGCTGAGATGCTGGCAGATCAGTGACGAAGTCCATAGACACTTTAGACCACGGCCTGGTGGGAATGGAAGCGGAGAGAGGCCCCTCAGGACGTCTCCTGGGAGTCTTTCCTCGCGCACAGACTGACAGGCTTGGAAAAATGCCGTGCACCTCCTTAGTCATGTGAGGCCACCAGTAACTTCTTTAAGAGATCAAGGTACTCGCATTCCCGGAATGACCTGCCAAAAACGAGCAAAGACGTCTCCTCCAACACTCTCAAAAGACAAGAAGGAGGAGGAACAAAATAATTTGCCTTCCGGAAGGTCTTTAGGTGCAGATCTTTGTCCTGCTAAAATTTGAGAGGAGAGGTGGGAGGGAGGAGACAGCTGCCAGCACAACCACTGGAGACAAAATATTACTGTCAGCAGCCTCTGGAAGCTCAGGAGTCCCGAAGCTACGGGACAAGGCATCAGCCTTCACATTTTTGACCCAGGTCGGTAGGTGACCACAAAATTGAAGCGAGAGGAGAAAAAACAAGGCCCACCTAGCCTGACGTGAGTTTAAGCGTTTTAGCCGTATCCAATATACTAAGTTCTTATGATCCGTGAGCACAGTTATCGGATGAAGAGCTCCCTCCAAAAAGTGTCGCCAGACTTCAAATGCCCACTTAATGGCAAAGGAGCTCTCGATTACCAATATCATAATTCCTCTCCAAGAAGAAAATTTTCTAGAGAAATAGGACAGGGCCTAAGTCTGGTGAGAGTGGAAGACCCCTGAGACAACACTGCACCTACATCCTAGCTCGGAGGCATCAACCTCCACAACAAAACGGTTAAAGAGAGGTCAGGTTGAACCAAAACCGGGGCTGAGAGAGAATGCGCTTTTAAAGTTTCAAACGCTGTGCAAGCGGCAGGCGGGACCAATTGTTCGGATCAGCACCCTTACGGGTCAGATCCGTGAGGGGTTTGGCGATCACGGAAAAGATCTTTATAAAGTTCCGATAATAGTTAGCGAAACCTAAAAAACGTGTAGGGCCTTAAGATTGGTAGGCCGAACCCAGTCCGTGAGCGCCTGAACCTTACGGATCCATCTGTACATCAGAGGAGTCACAACATAACCTAAGAAGGAAACCTTCTGGACGCAAAAAAACACACTTTTCAGCTTAGCGAAGAGGTGGTTTTGCGCAACCTGGTAAGTACTGGCGGAGATGTGCGTGGGATTGCTGGTGAGAAACCATATCAGAGAGAGAAAATCAAAATATCGTCTAGATACACCACCATAAACACAACCGATGTAATCATGAAAGATGGAGTTCATAAACCCTTGAAAACCGCGGAGCTGAGCTTACTCAAACCAAAGGGCATAACCAGGTATTCAAAGTGCCCCAAAGGTGTATTAAATGCGGTTTTCCACTCATCCCTTCTCGGATCCGAATCATAGGTTATAAGCCCCTTGAGATCTAATTAGAGAAAAATTGGGCCCAGAAACCTGATTTAAGAGATCCGGGATCAAGGGGGAGAGGACCTGAGTTTTTTAACGTTATCTTATTAATTCTCGATAATCAATACATGGCCGTTAAACACCATCTTTTTCTCAACAAAAAAGAACCCGCCCAGTGGGCGACTCAGAGGGACGGATATGTCCGATGCCAAACTCTCATCAATATAACTCTTCAGTGCCTCCCGTTCGGTACTGACAGGTTATAATACGACCTTTGGCAATCTAGCATCAGGAAGAAGGTCAATTTTACAATCCAAACTCCCTGTGAGGAGGAAGGACTTGGGACAAGGGTTTTGAAAACAAACATCTGAGTAATCGAGAGAAAAACCTGGAAGACTCTGATCTTCCGCCACTACTGTACATAATGAAATTGGACAGTGCTCCTTACAGTGAGGACCCCAATGAACCAGCTCAGAGTTTCCCAATTAATTACCGGATTATGGATCCGAGCCAGGGTAGACCAAGAATGACATTTTCAGACAAGTTTTCCATAACTAGGAAAGAACACCATTCTTCATGCATAGCTCCTACCATAAGCTTTATCTGCGGGGTTCGGAATTTGATCAACCCTGCCTGTAGAGGGGTCAAATCCGCACACCGACATCTGGATAGGAGTGGACAATGGAATCAAGACATGCAAATCTGAGAGACAAAATTATAAATCGATTAAATTAGACGCAGCACCTGAATCCAAAAAGGCGCGACCAGTGCAGGAAACAGACTGAAACTTAACCGTACAAGGTAAATACATTCTAGACACAATTGGGAGTACCTGAGCTCCTAAGCAGTCCCCCGACTTACTGCTTAGGAGCGGAAGTTTCCTGCTGCTGCCTCTTGGAACAAGTTGTTGTTGACCAGATGATCAGCTTCCACAGTAGAAACAAAGATGAAGTCTCAGTCGATGTTGCTTCCGCTGTGCAGGAGAGATACTATCCAGCTCCATGGATTCCAATTCTGGACTACCTGGAGACAGACTGGCCGCTGGCTGACAGTCAGAGGAACCCGAGGTGATGCCTGGATCTTAGGCGACGATCAACTCGGATGACCAGAGTCATAGCATCATCTAATGTCTGAGGCTGGCATAAGTACAAGACTAAGTCCTGTACTCGGTCTGACAGTCCGGACATAAATTGGTCTTTTAGGGTGCAGTCATTCCATTGCGAAGTCAGTCACATACTGTCTTGAACTGGGCACAATAATCTTCTGCTGTCCGTTTCCTGACACAGAGATCTAAGGTGGGAGAAACTGCAGTGCTCACGCGGTCAGGTTCGTCATAAATCTGGCCTACAGCAGAAAAAAAAGCGTCAAGAGAAGAACGGGATGGAGAGTCAGGTGGGAGAGAAAAGGCCAATTTGCGGATCCCCACGCAACAGGGGAAATTACACGCCAACTCTTTGAATTCTTGTGCCCGATGAACGAGGACGTAAAGAAAAAAAGTTTACAGCCCTCCCGAAATGAAAAAATTTTCTTAAGGTCACCAAAAAACACATCAGGGAGAGGAACCTTAGTTCAGGTGTGGGTGTCAGTGGATCTGCGGTGATGTCTGCCGTGGAACCTGCATAGATTCTGAATTGGAGACGGGAGGCTAGATCTGAACAATCTGAGTTAGGGTCTGGAACCTGAGTGACCACAGCTGACAAAGGCTCCATGGGAGAGAGAATGTAGCAGGCGGATACCGGATGCAGACCTATTGTGGCCAGTGTTTGTTAAGATTGGTACACAAAAGACAGGGGATAGTGTGCCTGAGCTTGCCCCAACCTCTGTCCCTTCCTTAAGCCCCCACGCTAAACGTGGGCGAATACTGAAGACTCGAGATACGCTGGATAAGTGAGGGAAGGAAAACACAAACAGACTGACAAAACATAAAACACAAAAGAATCGTAAACAAGCCGGAGTCACAAACGAGAGGGTAATCAATAGCAAATCAGTAGGCAAAGAGTCAAAGTCAAAAACTAGCCGAGTAACAACAATACAGTACAGATACTGAGCATACACCTAGTAGCAGCGAGTGGAGAAAGGGATTTTCAAACACTGGCACAGGTGACTAGTGAAGCTGCAATTATGCAGCCAGAACTCCACCTCAGAACCTGATAGGAGATGGACAGCATCTGGGAATTAACCCCTCATGGTGCAGAACAACCAGGCACCAAGCAGAGGTTCAAAGTCCAGCCACTCCTAGACAGCGGCGAGATCTTAGCACAGCCGCTGCCCAGGAAGAGAGTGGAGTTTGCGCGGATACGCGCCGGGGTTCGGAGAACGGCTGATATACCACCAGAAGAACCAGAAAGTCCCAGCAATCTCCCTAGCGAACCTGACACAGGCAGCTTGTCCAGCATGGCAGGGGTACACTTACAAGGCCTTTGCCAGTTTTATGTCACTCCGCTACACTGTCACCTGTCCCCAGTCTCGGCAGAGTAGGGCTGATCTTTACAGAAAGATGGTGAGGGAGTACGTAGCTGACCATACCATTGTCCTAAATGATCACACAGCTCCCTACAACTACTGGGTTTCAAAGCTGGACACGTGGCACAAACTGGCGATGTACGCCTGGAGGTTCTTGCCTGCCCTGCCGCTAGCGTGTTGTCCGAGCGGTTTTCAGATGCAGCTGGGAGAAGGAGGAAAATGAGGAGAAGGAGTGCATAAATTATTCAGGTTGAGCTTCCTTTACCTGGTGGAAAATGGAAATCCTGAAAAATCCAGGCTTTATTCATCTTGATAAGCGTCAGCCTGTCAGCGCTGTCAGTCGACAGGCGTGTACGCTTATCGGTGATGATGCCACCAGCTGCACTGAAAACCCGCTCGGACAACACGCTAGCGGCAGGGCAGGCAAGAACCTCCAAGGCGTACATCGCCAGTTTGTGCCACGTGTCCAGCTTTGAAACCCAGTAGTTGTAGGGAGCTGTGTGATCATTTAGGACAATGGTATGGTCAGCTACGTACTCCCTCACCATCTTTCTGTAAAGATCAGCCCTACTCTGCCGAGACTGGGGACAGGTGACAGTGTATTGCTGGAGTGACATAAAACTGGCAAAGGCCTTGTAAAGTGTACCCCTGCCAGTGCTGGACAAGCTGCCTGTGTCAGGTTCGCTAGGGAGATTGCTGGGACTTCTGGTTCTTCTGGTGGTGATTAGCAGGTTCTCCGAAACCCCGGCGCGTATCCGCGCAACTCCACTCTCGTCCTGGGCAGCGGCTGCTAAATCTCGCGCTGTCTAGGAGTGGCTGGGACTTTGAACCTCTGCTGGTGCCTGGTTGTTCTGCACATGAGGGTTATTCCAGATGCTGTCCAGCTCCTATCGGTTCTGGAGGTGGAGTTCTGGCTGCATAATTGCAGTTCACTAGTCACCTGTGCCGTGTTTGAAAATACCTTTCTCCACTCGCTGCTACTAGGTGTATGCTCAGTACTGTATCGTATTGTTGTTACGTCGGCTAGTTTTTGACTTTGAACTCTTTGCCTACTGATTTTGCTATTGACGTACCCTCTCGTTGTGACTACGGCTTGTTTACAGATTCTTTTGTGTTTTATGTTTGTCAGTCTGTTTGTGTTTCCCTTCCCTCACTTATCCAGCGTATCTCGAGTCTTAAGTAGTCGCCCCCACGGTTTAGCGTGGGGGGCTATAGGAAGGGACAGAGGTTTGGGCAAGCTCAGGGCACACATCCCCTGTCTTTTGTGTACCAATCTAACAGAAACACTGGCCACACATAGGTCTGCATCCTGTATCCACCTGCTACATTCTCTCCTCCCATGGAGCCTTTGTCAGCTGTGGTCACTCAGGTCCAGACCCTAACTCAGATTGTTCGGATCTAGCCTCCGTTCTCCAATTCAGGAATCTATGCAGGTTCCAGGCAGACATCACCGCAGGATCCACTGACACCCACACCTGAACCTAAGGTTCCTCTCCCTGATGTGTTTTTGTGTGACCGTAAGAAAATTTTTTCATTTCGGGAGGGCGTGTAAACTTATTTTTCTTTACGTCCTCGTTCATCGGGCACAGAGATTCAAAGAGTTGGCGTGGTAATCTTCCCTGTTGCGTGGGGATCCGCAAATTGGGCCTTTTCTCTCCACACTGACTCTCCATCCCGTTCTTCTCTTGACGCTTTTTTTTCTGCTGTAGGCCAGATTTATGACGAACCTGACCGTGAGCACTTGCAGTTTCCCACCTTAGATCTCTGTGTCGGGAAAACGGACAGCAGAAGATATTGTGCCCAGTTCAGACAGTATGTGACTGACTCGCAATGGAATGACTGCACCTAAAAGACCAATTTATGTCCGGACTGTCAGACCGAGTACAGGACTTAGTCTTAGCTTATGCCGAGCCTCAGACATTAGATGATGCTATGACATCTGGTCACCGAGTTGATCGTGCCAAGATCCAGGCGATCACCTGTGGGTCCTCTGACTGTCGCCAGCGGCCAGTCTGTCTCCAGGTAGTCCAGAATGGAATCCATGGAGCTGGATAGTATCTCTCCTGCACAGCGGAAGCAACATCGACTGAGACGTCATCTTTGTTCTACTGTGGAAGTCCTGATCATCACTGGTCAACACCTGTTCCAAGAGGCAGCAGCAGGAAAATTCCGCTCCTAAGCAGTAGTCGGGGGGACTGCTTAGGAGCTCAGGTACTCCCAATTGTGTCTAGAATGTATTTACCTCTGTACGGTTAAGTTTCGTCCTGTTTCCTACTGGTCGCGCCTTTTTGGATTCAGGTTGCTGCGTCTAATTTAATCGATTATAATTTTGTCTCTCAGATTTGCATGTCATTGATTCCATTGTCCACTCCTATCCAGATGTGGGTGCGGATTTGACCCCTCTACAGGCAGGTTGATCAAATTCCGAACCCCGCAGATAAAGCTTATGGTAGGAGCTATGCATGAAGAATGGTGTCTTTCCTAGTTATGGAAAACTTGTCTGAAAATGTCATTCTTGGTCTACCGGCTCCGGATCCATAATCCGGTAATTAATGGGAAACTCTGGAGCTGGTTTCATTGGGGTCCTCACTGTAAGGAGCACCCTGTCCAAAGTTTCATTATGTACAGTAGTGCGGAGATCAGAGTCTTCCAGGTTTTCTCTCGATTACTCAGATGTGTTTTCAAAACCTTGTCCCAAGTCTTCCTCCTCACAGGGAGTTTGATTGTAAAATGACCTTCTTCCTGATGCTAGATTGCCAAGGTCGTATATATAACCTGTCAGTACCAGAAGGGAGGCACTGAAGAGTTATATTGATGATTGAGTTTGGCCATCGGACATATCCGTCCCTCTGAGTCGCCCACTGGGGCGGGTTTCTTTTTTGTTGAAAAAAGATGGTGGTTTAACGGCCATGTATTGATTATCGAGAATTAAATAAGATAACGGTAAAAAACTCGGTCCTCTCCCCCTTGATCCCGGATCTCTTAAATCAGGTTTCTGGGGCCCAAGTTTTCTCTAAATTAGATCTCAGAGGGGCTTATAACCTGATTCGGATCCGAGAAGGGGATGAGTGGAAAACCGCATTTAATACACCTTTGGGGCACTTTGAATACCTGGTTATGCCTTTGGTTTGAGTAATGCCCCCGCGGTTTTTCAAGGGTTTATGAACTCCATCTTCATGATTAATCGGTGGTGTTTATGGTGGTGTATCTAGACGATATTTTGATTTTCTCTCCTGCACATGGTTTCTCACCAGCACATCTCCGCCAAGTACTTACCAGGTTGCGCAAAAACCACCCTTCGCTAAGCTGGAAAAGTGTGTTTTTGCGTCCAGAAGGTTTCCTTCTTAGGTTATGTGTGACTCCCTCTGATGTACAGATGGATCGAGTAGGTTCAGGCGCTCACGGACTGGGTTCGGCCTACCAATCTTAAGGCCCTACAACGGTTTTTTAGGTTTCGCTAACTATTATCGGAACTTTATAAAGAGCTTTTTCCGTGATCGCCAAACCCCTCACGGATCTGACCCGTAAGGGTGCTGATCCGAACAATTGGTCCCCTGCCGCTTGCACAGCGTTTGAAACTTTAAAAGCGCATCTCGTCCAGCCCCGGTTTTGGTTCAACCTGACCTCTCTTTACCGTTTGTTGGGAGGTTGATGCCTCCGCTAGGAGTAGGTGCAGTGTTGTCTCAGGGGTCTCCACTCTCACCAGACTTAGGCCCTGTGCATATTTCTCTAGAAAATTTTCTTTTGAGAGGAATATGATATTGGTAATCGAGCGCTCCTTGCCATAAGTGGGCATTTGAAGTCTGCGAACACTTTTTGGAGGGAGCTCTTCATCCGATAAACTGTGCTCACGGATCATAAGAACTTAGTATATTTGGATACGGCTAAACGCTTGAACTCACGTCAGGCTAGGTGGGCCTTGTTTTTTTTTCTCTCGCTTTCAATTTGTCGGTCACCTACCGACCTGGGTCAAAAAAGTGAAGGCTGATGCCTTGTCCCGTAGCTTCGGGACTCCTGAGCTTCCAGAGGCTGCTGACAGTAATATTTTGTCTCCAGGGTAGGGTTGTGGGCAGCCTGTCTCCTCCCACCCTCTCCTCTCAAATTTTAGCAGGACAAAGATCTGCACCTAAAGACCTTCCGGAAGGCAAATTATTTGTTCCTCCTTCTTTGTGGTTTGAGAGTGTTGGAGGAGACGCATTGCTCGGTTTTGGCAGGTCATCCGGGAATGGGTAGTACCTTGGATCTCTTAAGAGAGAGTTACTGGTGGCCTCACATGACTAAGGATGTGCACACATTTTTTCCAAGCCTGTCAGGTCTGTGCGCGAGGAAAGACTCCCAGGAGACGTCCTGAGGGGCCTCTTCTTCCGCTTCCGATTCCCACCAGGCCGTGGTCTAAAGTGTCTATGGACTTCGTCACTGATCTGCCAGCATCTCAAGGCTGTTCAGTGGTTTGGGTGGTAGTGGACACGCTTCTCTAAAACTGGGACAATTTTGTTCCATTAGAAAAGTTGCCTTCAGCTGAGAGATTAGCTGAATTGTTTATACAGAATATTGTGCGCCTCCATGGTATACACAGATAATGTGTCAATAGGGGCGTACAATTTGTTTCCAAATTTGGCGAGCATTTTGTTCTACAGGAAGTTAATTTTGTCGTTCTCGTCGGCGTTCACACCTGAGTCTAATGGTCAGTCCGGAGAATGAATCAGGGATGATTCAATATCTGCGACTCTTTGTCTCGGACAGTCAGGACCAGGGGTGAAATTCCTTCCGTTGGCAGAATTGCTATTAATAAACCACTGTAGTTCGTTCCACACAAGGTATCTCCGTTTTTTCTGCATTATGGTTTTCATCCTCGTTTTCTTTTTCATCTGTGCCTGTCTCTAATATTCCTCAAGCAGAAGATTCACAATCCAAGTTGCGCTCGCTCTGGTCACAAGTTCGGGAGAATATTCAGAGGGCACAAAATTCTATGGTCCAACAAACTGAAAGAAGGCGCACTAAATCCGATACGTTTGATGGTGGGGGATAAGGTGGTTTCCTTCAAGATTACACTCCAGCAGGGTGGGCGGGTCCATAACACCTTCCATAAGTCTTCTGAAGCGCTATGTAGAACTTTTTGCCTCTTCTGACCCTCGCCTTCTCCATCTATTGTGGAGGGGAATCTGGAATTTGAGGTGGAAAAGTGGTGTGAATTCCAGATGGGTAGGTAACTCCCTGCAGTAACCTGGTCCATTGGAAAGGTTTTTGGTCCTGAGGATAGGTCTTGGGGTTCCGGACTAGAGATGTTCATGCTCCACGGTTACTTCAGTTATTTCATCAACCTACCCTCAGAAGCCGTCTTTAGATCTAGGGTCCGAAGGCCCCCCGTCAGGGGGGGGGGTACTGTCAGGTTCGCTAGGGAGATGCTGGGACTTCTGGTTCTTCTGGTGGTACACAGCAGCGTTCTCCGAACCCCGGCGCGTATCCGCGCACACTCCACCTTCGTCCGGGCAGCGGCTCTAAAGATCTCGCGCTGTCTAGGAGTGGCTGGGACTTTGAACCTCTGCTTGGTGCCTGGTTGTTCTGCACCATGAGGGGTTAATTCCCAGATGCTGTCCAGCTCCTATCAGGTTCTGGAGGTGGAGTTCTGGCTGCATAAATTGCAGCTTCACTAGTCACCTGTGCCAGTGTTTGAAAATCCCTTTCTCCACTCGCTGCTACTAGGTTGTATTGCTCAGTATCTGTATCTGTATTGTTGTTACGTCGGCTAGTTTTTGACTTTGACTCTTTGCCTACTGATTTTGCTATTGACGTACCCTCTCGTTGTGACTCCGGCTTGTTTACGATTCTTTTGTGTTTTATGTTTTGTCAGTCTGTTTGTGTTTCCCTTCCCTCACTTATCCAGCGTATCTCGAGTCTTCAAGTAGTCGCCCCACGGTTTAGCGTGGGGGGGCTATAGGAAGGGACAGAGGTTGGGGCAAGCTCAGGGCACACTATCCCCTGTCTTTTGTGTACCAATCTTAACAGCCTGCTCACCTACTCTCCCTCGCTACTTGTCCCGCAGAAGTACGCCCTCTGCCGCTAGCGCTGTCAGAAGGGAAATAATGTTTCAGCTTGTGCACCAGGGCCTGCTGGTATTCATGCATTCTCACACTCCTTTCCTCTCCAGGGATGAGAGTGGAAAGATTTTGCTTGTACCGTGGGTCCAGGAGAGTGAATACCTAGTAATCGGTGCTCGAATAAATTCTTTGAACACGAGGGTCACGGGATAGGCAGCCTAGCGCAAGAATTCACTCCCCTCACTGGCCTGACTCTCCATTTCCTCCTCCTCCAACTTCTCTTCTTCTGCCCATACACGCTGAACAGTGAAGGACTGAACAATGGTCCCCTCTTCTGTCTCGCCAACATTCTCCTCCTCTTCCTCCTCATCCTCCTCCACCTCCTCCGATATGCGCTGAGAAACAGATCTGAGGATGCTTTGGTTATCAACAAGGGAATCTTCTTCCCCCGTCTCTTGTGACGAGCACAAAGCTTGCGACTTCATGCTGACCAGAGAGTTTTTCAACAGGCCAAGCAGCGGGATGGTGAGGCTGATGATGGTGGCATCGCCACTGACCATCTGTGTTGACTCCTCAAAGTTACTCAGCACCTGACAGATATCAGACATCCACGTCCACTCCTAATTGTAGACTTGAGGAAGCTGACTGACCTGACTACCAGTTCTGGTGGAAGTTGACATCTGGCAGTCTACAATCGCTCTGTGCTGCTGGTAAACTCTGGATAACATGGTTAATGTTGAATTCCACCTCGTGGGCACGTTGCACAACAGTCGGTGAGTGGGCAGTTGGAGGCGGCGCTGCGCTGCCCTGAGAGTGGCAGCATCTGTGCTGGACTTCCTGAAATGCGCACAGATGCGGCGCACCTTCGTGAGCAAATCAGACAGATTGGGGTATGTCTTTAGGAACCTCTGAACTATGAGATTTAACACATAGGCCAGGCATGGCACATGTGTCAGTCTGCCGAGTTGCAGAGCCGCCAGCAGATTACGGCCGTTGTCACAAACAACCATGCCTGGCTTCAGGTCCAGCGGTGCCAGCCACAGATCAGTCTGCGTAGTGATGCCCTGTAATAGCTCTTGGGCGGTGTGCCTTTTATCGCCTAGGCTCAGCAGTTTGAGCGCCGCCTGCTGTCGCTTAGCAACGGCACTGCTGCTGTGCCTAGAGCTACCGACTGATGGCGCCATGCCCACGGATGGTAATTCGGAGGAGGAGGTGGAGGAGGGGTGGGAGGAGGAGGAGGCATAGTAGGCCTTTGAGACCTGGACCGAGGTAGGCCCCGCAATCCTCGGCGTCGGCAGTATATGACCAGCCGCAGGGTCAGACTCGGTCCCAGCCTCCACCAAGTTAACCCAATGTGCCGTCAGCGATATATAGTGGCCCTGCCCGGCAGCACTCGTCCACGTGTCCGTGGTCAGGTGGACCTTATCAGAAACGGCGTTGGTCAGGGCACGGATGATGTTGTCTGACACATGCTGGTGAAGGGCTGGGACGGCACATCGGGAAAAGTAGTGGCGGCTGGGGACTGACTACCGAGGGGCAGCTGCCGCCATGAGGTTGCGAAAGGCCTCGGTCTCTACCAGCCTACAGGGCAGCATCTCCAGGCTAAGTAATCTGGAGATGTAGACGTTGAGGGCTTGGGCGTGTGGGTGGGTTGCACTATACTTCCTTTTTGCGCTTTAGCGGCTGAGGTATGGAGAGCTGAATGCTGGTGGATGCTGTGGAGGATCGTGGAGGCGAAGATGGGGTTTTCGCACGGGAGGTGTTTGGGCTGGAGTCCTGGGCAGGGGGCTGACTAGCAGATGACACAGGAGAAGGAGCAGTGGTGTGCCCGGCCGGAGGTGAACGGGCTTGGTGCCATTGATTGGGGTGTTTAGCATTCATATGCCTGCGCATACTGGTGGTAGTTAAGCTAGTAGTGGTGGAACCCCTGCTGATCCTGGTTTGGCACAGGTTGCACACCACAGTCTGTCGGTCATCCGGTATTTCTTTAAAGAACCTCCAGACTTCTGAAAATCTAGCCCTTGCCACGGGAGCTTGACTACGTGAAACATTTGGTGCTGATGCACCAGCTCTGGCCCTGCCTCTCCATCTGGCCCCACCACTGCCTCTTCCAACCTGTTCTGGTATAGGACTAGCCTCCATCTCAGAAGCACTGTGTTCACCCGGCCTATCAACCCAGCTTGGGTCTGTCACCTCATCATCCTTTGATCCCTCAGTCTGCTCCCCCCTCGGACTTCCTGCCCTGACAACAACTTTACCACTGTCTGACAACCGTTTCTCCTCATCGTCCGACACCTCTTTACACACTTCTTCCACTAAGTCAATAATGTCATCATCACCCACAGACTGCGACCGGTGGAAAACCTGGGCATCGGAAAAGAGCTCAGCAGCAACCGGACAAGTGGTTTTTGACTCTGGGAAGGGTCCAGAAAACAGTTCCTCAGAGTATGCCGGTTCAAATGCCAAATTTTCCTGGGAGGGGGCAGACTGGGGGGAAGGAGGCTGAGGTGGAGGAGCTTGAGGAGTGCTGATTTCGGTGACATGAGTGGACTGCGTGGAAGGCTGACTGGTGGACAAATGGCTAGAAGCATTGTCCGCATTCCACAACATCACCTGTTCGCACTGTTCTGGCCTCAACAGTGCTCTACCACGAGTCCCAGTAACTTGAGACATGAACCTAGGGAGTGTAGCTCTGCGGCGTTCCCCTGCTCCCTCATCAGCAGGTGGTGTCTCACCCCGCCCAGGACCACGGCCTCTGACCCCTGCAGTAGTTGGACGCCCACATCCACGCCCTCGTCCTCTACCCCTAGCACTCGGGTTAAACATTTTCAAAATTAAAGTGTAAACTTCAAATTTTTTTTTTTTTTTTTTTTTATTTTAAACAAAACGATGCTATCCTATTGCTATGGCTAGTTTCTAACCTACACTGACAGCACACAACTGGATTTTGTGCTGTGCCTGAGTTATAAAAAAAAATAAATGAGCAGACTGTGCCTAATTCAAATCAAACCCCTAATAAATTGTCCCACTTCGGTGTTTGAGGTGGATATGTGTGTCACTAAGAGCTAAACACAACGGTCGCAAGTCTCCCTGCAAATTCCTCACAATATGGTGCTAGCTGCACTACTAGTGCCAGCAAGGCCAGCCACAAGCAAATCAACAAAAAATAAAATATATAACGCTATTGTAGGCCTAAGTAAGCCGTTTGGGTTCTCCTATGGCTATTTTCTAGCCTACACTGAAAGCACACTGCTATGCCAGATGACTTTGAGTTATAAAAGTAAATAAACGTAAAAAAAAAAAAAATCAGCAGACTGTGCCTAATTCAAATCAAACCCCTAATAAATTGTCCCACTTCGGTGTTTGAGGTGGATATGTGTGTCACTAAGAGCTAAACACAACGGTCGCAAGTCTCCCTGCAAATTCCTCACAATATGGTACTAGCTGCACTACTAGTGCCAGCAAGCCCAGCCACAAGCAAATCAACCAAAAATAAAATATATAATGCTATTGTAGCCCTAAGAAGGCCTGTTGGATTCTTGTATAGCTAGTTTCTAACCTATACTGACAGCACACAACTGGATTTTGTGGTGTGCCTGTCACTTTAAGTTTTGGAAAAAAATAAATAAATCGTCAGAATGTGCCTAATTCAATCAAACCCCTAATAAATTGTCCCACTTAGGTGTTTGAGATGGATATCTGTGTCACTAAGAGCTAAATAGAACGTTCCCAAGTCTCCCTGCAAATTCCTCACAATATGGTACTAGCTGCACTACTAGTGCCAGCAAGTCCAGCCACAAGCAAACAAAAAAATAATAAAATATAACGCTATTTTAGCCCTAACATGGGCTGTTGGGCTCTTGTAGACTCACTCCTGCCTAACAGTAAGCTAATATAACACCCTAAGGCTATCCCTGCAGCAGCTCTCTCCCTTACGGCATCCAGACAGAGAATGACGCCAGCAGCGCGGGCAGGGGCTAGTCTATTCCAGGGTCACCTGATCAGGCCAGCCAACCACTGCTATCGACGTGTAAGTGTACTACGTCATGCTGGGTGGAGTGCAGAGTCTCCTGGCTTGTGATTGGCCTTGTTTCTGGCCGCCAAAAATCAAAACGGCGGGAGATGCCATTTTCTCGAGCTGGCGAAATACTCCTCCGAGCAACAAGCAGTTTCGAGTAAGCTAATGCTCGAACGAGCATCAAGCTCGGACGAGTGTGTTTGCTCATCTCTAGTGGTTTTCTATTTTTCTATGTTTGTTTTTTTAATATTTTTAAATGTCTTTTTGTATTTTATGTATTGTCTGTACTGTTAAACTGGTTATGATATCTTCTTTTGCCCTCTTTGGGGGACAATAAATTATTATTATTATTATTATGCTCTTATTATGACAAATTATGCTGTCTGCATTTAGTGGTTATGGTAGGAGCACCAAATGGCTCATGCCTGGCTGACCTTAGAACCAATGGGGGTTATTTATACTTAGGCAGGCTTTTTGGGACAGTTCTACGTCTATTTTCAGAGCCTATCAGGCTTAATAAAGTGGTTTTAGCCCTTTATTAAATGTTCTTATGGTCTACCTTACGTCTGGGATTTTTTGTTCCAAAAATTCTCAGAATGCATAAAAAGTCGCAATACATACACAAGCAAGGGGGTGGTGCTGGCATTGAAAAGTCCCAAACAACCTCAATGCAATTTTTTTCAGATTTTGATACCAAAAAAGCCAAGGAAAACTCATGTTAAATACCCCCAATATGTGGTTTGTGTGGAGATCAGTGCTCAGGTCAGAGAATTTTCCAGTGGTGACCTATCCTCAGACAGCAATAGATAACACAGCAGCATTGATTCCTGAAGTGAGACCCATGTATAGCCTGTCGGTTGAAGGCAAAAAGCAGAAGGACCTGCAGAAGATACTTCAAGGGCAAAAAGCACCATCTGCATTGGTCTCTGAACCTGGGTAATGGTGATGGATTGATGCTGTTCATATTTATAGGTTTGGTAAAAGGTTATGCAATTTTACTGCTTAGTAAAAATAATTTAATGGGAAACTGACAAAAAAAGCATATTTTTCAGTTTCAAGTTAGTCTTGCATGAAAAAAAAACATTATTAAAAAATAAAATTGTTATGATCCAAAGATATCATCATTTAAAGAAGAGGGCAACAGAATTGCAAAAATTGACCGTAACATCCAGGTACCTATGATCCTCTTTTACAAAGGGGTTAATAGTCATAAGTGAACACATTTACTAAGGGCCATGCGCCAGTTTTCTTGGGACTTTGTACATGTATTTAAGAAGTGTCTGCTTCACAAATGTGTCACACACAACCCTTTTTCATGCAACAAAAAATGTCTGCACCGAAATGGGCATTGCGGTGCTCAGTTGGACCGCACACCACATTTATCATATAAAGTCCGACAGAAATGTGTTGCACGCCCTATGTTAAAGGTCCACCAAAAAAAGGTCGATGCACTCTGTTGGTACAGAGCAGGGAGTGTCAGATTCATGAAGAACGGGCGCTAGATATCCTGAATCTGGCGCCCTCTGCACACTACACAGGCACAGGTTTTTAGTAAATGTAGGCCGATATGTACACTTTTAACTGTTTAATAGTGTGCAGTAAATTAAATCAGACAAATAGAAAAGTTATTGCAATAGGATTAGGAATTAATGTGTTATTTTTCAACTGAATTGACATAAAGGTTAACATTGTTGGAATTAATTGGACTCCTTTTGCTCTGTACTGGGATTCTGGGGCATTCTCAGAGTTTAATGCAAATTTTGTCAAGGAAATCTACCATCAAAATCCACCATAAAAAAACGGGAACATTTACTCATAGGTCCAGGTACTGCAACTGTGGTAATCTTCTCATATTTGTTATCCATGGCCTCCATTTTTCTAAAATCAAGGTTTAAGCTTATGCTGTGATTTGACTTTACAATTTCTCATCCTCCCTCCTGCTTCCTCAGTGAGGTCGAAAAACATTGGGAATTTGTTGCGCCAAATTTTAAACTTTCTAGTGACTTTTCAACTAAACATTTTCAAAATCACTGCAGACAATAAAAACATTTATTGTGCTGGTTAAACGTCAGGGTGTTGCTCAAGGGGGAACTGTCATTATATTGGAGAGGAGCTAAATTCAATGGAAGTCGAACTCAAACGCAATCAATTAGAGAGACAACAAGTTGTTTCTGAAATCAGCTCAACCTTTATTCAAATATTAGACTTTTTATACAATACAGCAGGGCATTTACTTAATTTAGTTACAATCATTGGTCAATTTCAACTATAAAGTAACATTCAGCAGGTCATACTGACATATTAAGAAAAAATAGTTGTTAAGTTACAAGGACATAAAAAGTAATAATAAAAGTTATAATAATCAGGTCATACTGACTTGGAAAAAACAATGTATTGCTTATATCATTCAGTACCAGTACATAAAACACTGTTATTGTGCTAAATCATTAAACTGACTTAAAAATATTTCCATAGAAAATAAGAAAATATAGAATCTATCCCTATCATAAGCTACTATGAGAAATGTGAAGTGCAGAAGCGTTCTAAAGATACTTATAAAGACTGGCACAAGATTCCTGCCTAGTGATAAATCCCCTCCCCATAGGCTTAGTAACTAACATTCGCCCCAGGGGCGGCTTACCATGGGCCCTGGACTACATGACATAGACAAACATAGTAGTAACCTAAATATAGAAAATGGTCAATGCAGCGTTAAATATGTTGAGTAGGAATACCGGTCACAGAAACATCCTTACAGAGAAATCCCCTATGAATTGTATTATCACATTCATCGCTGTATTTAGCTTTGTGTCAAATAAATTGGAGATCCGTAGTCTATTTATTGCGCTTCTAAACCTAGGGACCAAATATTTAGTCTTTGTTGACTTGCACCCTAAATCAGATTAAATTTGTCAGGGCGCTTCCTATGTTTGTATACAATCTTTTCATATAGAACAGTGATGGCGAACCTATGGCACGGGTGCCAGAGCTGGCACTCGGAGCCCTTTCTGTGGGCACCCAGGCTATCACCCCAGAAGGAAGTTTACCAGACAGAACTCAAAGAATCTGCCTGCAGAATCTTCCTACAATGATAGATGAATTTGCCCTAGTCCTTTCAACTGCGTTGGTGTCCTTAGGAGGCTGAAGGATTGAAAGTTGTCAATGAACAAGGAGAAATACATTAAACCTGCACTATAAAGATATGAAAAAATTAAAAACCCACCAAAAACTAACTGATTTGTTGTTGATTTATGATTTTGCATCAATACAAAAATGATACTGTTGTAAAGCACAACATGTCTCACATAAACCAAGCTCTCATCCAGCTATATGTCAAGGCTCAGGGTTAGTGAACCCCCTGGACCACTATGTACGATGACATAAGCCGACACATGGGACCGGAATCTAGGTGGCATCAGGTTTTCACCAGAGCCCGCTGCAAAGCGGGTTGAACTTGCTGCTGCGTGGTACCACCAGGTCGTTCCACAGGTGTGACTTGTCCGCGGTGGCAGCCAAGGTCAAGGTACAGAGTCGGCAGGCAATCTCGTGGTCGGGGACAGGTTGGAGGTCAAGACAGACAGCAAAGGTTTGGGGTCAGAGATGGAGCAGGAGTCAGGGCTGGCAGCGGAGGAGCGAAGTCGAGAACAGGTCCGGGATCACAACGGGAGGTCAATACACAGGTCACAGATAACAGCTTTCTCAAAGGCATAATAGCACAAAGATATAGTAGGTTGTGTGGGGAAGACTGGATTAAATAGAATTCTGGGTAACGCCAGTGGCAATTAATGGTGCGCTGGCCCTTAAACTCTTGTGAAGCCGGCGCACGCACCCTAGGACAGGGGGACACGCGCACGGCTGAGGATCCAGAAGCAGGTGCCAGGACAGGTAATTTGTTGTGCCGCGGAGTGGGGGTCACACGGAGGGACGCGGGTAAACTCGCGACTTGAGACATGGGAGACACGCAAAAATTATAGAATTTTTTCCCCACATTAGATTTTATTGTACAAAATTAGTAAAGCTTAAGCAAAAATTTAGAAATTTGGTATTGTGGTAATCATACTGGGTATATACTGTGTTACTGGGTATATGGTGAACACCAAAAAAAATAAAAAATAAATTACAGAATTGATATTTTTTCTACAACCCCCACAGAAAAAGGTTAATACATTTTCAGAAATCGCGCATATCCATCCAAAAATAGTATCACTGATATATGTACCTCATCCCGCAAATAAGCCCTTGCATGACACCATTAATGGAAAACCAAATATTTTATAGCTCAAAAAGGTACACCATGAGCCAACTAAAAAACACTAAATTCTATAAGGAAAACTGTCTGATGCATGGCCCTCCTTCCCTCCCCCCTCCTACGATTAAAGGAGAGGCAGTTGTCACAACCAGGATTCTTAACTTTAAGAGCAATAAGAGTATTTCCGTCTTTTATTCCATAAACTCACAAAAT
Source organism: Engystomops pustulosus (assembly GCA_019512145.1). Lineage (NCBI taxonomy): Eukaryota > Metazoa > Chordata > Amphibia > Anura > Leptodactylidae > Engystomops > Engystomops pustulosus. The sequence goes on from CM033643.1 coordinate 125,728,124, forward strand.
AGGTAAAAACAATACATGTATCTTGAAAACAGTCCAAATATTCAGCAAGTTAAAGCATTAAAAAGCATTAAGTGCCCAAATTAGTTTCCATTAATTGCAATCTTTGACTTTTTTCAATTTTTGCAGTCAAAAAGCACAATGTAAACCTAGCCTTCCAAACAAAGTTAAAGATAATAGCTTTTAGGATTATTATGGATCTGAAACCTAGGTTGCAATTTCTTCTTTGAGATCCCACACAATCTTGATTGGTAGATCTCCCATCTTCTCTTTATACAATTTATTGAAAATTGCACTTTGTGAAACAGTCATCATGTTTTTCCAGTCACCTACAATCCCTGGTAAAGATGATAGAGAAAATCTCTAGTTGACGCTTTCTATGTACAATAAACAATACAAATATGGGAAAACAATCATATTAACATCTTTACCAATGTTTTATGAAATTATTTCCAGTGACATTGTTTTGCAAGTGCATTTCTATATTTTTTAATAAGTTTCATCATATAGTTTTATTTATTTATAATACTGCTTCTTTTTAACGACTCAAGAACTGTGGGAACGTGCCTACTTTGACCTTAAAGAAGTTGGCCTGGATTCCTATACATTTTTTTTGTTAATAATGACCATCAAAAGTTTCTGGTCTCTAAGAAGAATAACAACCAACATAAGTGATATAAATGTCCAGTCTAGAAAATGACACCTCATCTTCCACAGCAATGCCCATAATCATGTAATTTTAACTTGTGTCCTTTTTATAACTTATGTGTTTAACTGTAAATTATTATATAACTTGTTCTATGTCTGTTTCTGGTCTGGGGCGGCAGGGCTGTTCAGTCTGCAAGATGAGACAGCATACTGAAGCCTGCTCGTACCCTGCCCTTAATGATCGACTTGACTAGACGAGCATCTTAGTCTGTGTCAGATCGCAGCTCCTCCTGTCTTCACATGCTGCACAGCACAGGCCGCGCAATAACATCACAGCGTAGTCTGAAGAGTGATGTTTGGAGAGCGGAGAGCAGTCCCACAGTGGCACGCATAGACGCCTGTGCTGTGCTGCCAGCGAAGTCAGCATCCTCCTCACAAGAAGCGGCCTGAAAAGGAATAATGGAGAGGCGGTTGTGGAAGCTCATGCCAACCAGGAAAGTTAATATTGTTTTTTCCCAAGCTCCAAGCCACTACATAGGGGGGCTGTCTAACATTAATAATGCATGAGTTGGGTATTACCAATGCCTGTAAAATGAATTGTGAGGTTAATGTGCGTGTGCCTTTGTGTGTGTGGGGGGGGGGGGTATTGTAAGCGGATGGGCACTGCGCAGTTTATAAGAAAATTGGGGGGGGAGCGGATGGGCACTGCACAGTTTATAACAATAATTGAGGGGGAGTAGATTGGCACTGCACAGTTTATAACAATATTGGGGGTTGATGTTGTATTGTGTCATCCAGTGTTAACCATAACTGAGGGGTGCTTTACTTACTGGCATTTTGCTAATGTACCGCCAATTACTTATTGACCCAGCCCACCCACGTTGACCACGCCCCCATATGGGCTGGTCCCGCCTACAATATAGGGCTACTTTTAAGAAATTTAGCAGGGCCACTTTTTTTTCTAGTCCTCCCCTACTTGCACTGTACTGACATTGTTGCGAACAACTAAAGGGGAATCATTGACCATTTTTGGAAGTGCAGCAGTAACATGATATCCATGCAGGTATCATTTGCCAGATGGGATGTCTGTATTACTCATCTTGGCAGCCATTTATATTATTGATTGGAAAGATGTATTTAGTAAGTGGGTTTTTTTTGTTATACATCCTGGAGCATTTGTTCTAGCATTTATATTTAATGGCAGGAATTTTGCATCTCATATTAACATCATCAACCATTTTAAGGACAAATGAGCTGTAACTTTTATTGGCTTGTGTATTAAGTGCCACCTCACATTATTAATAATAATAATTATTATTATTAATTATTATCAATAAAACTTAATTACAGACACCTTACAGCTGATCATTGTAGCCTGGGACTAACGTGAAGCATCCACCAGTGGCAGAGAGGTCCGTCAATAATTAGAGGTCATCTGTAAGTTGATCGTCCTTATATTCAGGACCGCCTATAATGATTACTTTTGTTCAACTCTATCAGGGGCAATTGGAGAAAGTGAGCAATTCCACAATTTTTACACTATTGTCATTTGTTTATGTCATATGTTTTGCACTTTTTTTATCACACAGTAAAAATGATTTGAATACATTTTAAATTTAATCTGTGGGTTATTTCGGCTACGATAATATAAAAAATGCATTCACATATCGCTGCTAAAACTGCCTCTCACCTGCATCATAAAGAACTGCATTCATTTTCCATTTGGTTTAAGATGCAGTTTTTAATTTTAACATGTGAAACACTTTTACTTAGGCCGCTTGCACGCAAACGTATGTTCACCCAGGCATTCAGCCGCATGCAGGAGAGAGGAGGTGTAAACGCTGCTCCCATCTACATAGTGAAGCAACTAGCTCGCGCTGTAGTACAGTAAGATATAGGACATGTTCTATATTTTAACGTGCGTGGTCAAAGGAACAGTGAGAGAATGTGAGCTTACCGCAGTGTCACCGGGCACCATAGGCCTCAATGGGGACAGATATCAGTTCTGCACACGTTCGTGTGCATGAGGCCTAAAGAAGTAAGACTCCAAAACCAGCATCAAATATTAAACGCTGCTTTTTATGATGCAGTTTAAGGGGGCACTGTATACTAAATTCCCAAATTTATTTTTTAGATCTAGGACAAAACATACTTTTGGTAGGGGGCCCCATGTTTTCTTTATAGACCACTCATACTAATTTTGCATTATTATGCATGTAATTATGCATAAAGAGGCTAATCACTCCTAGAGGTAATGCCCCAAGGAAATAGATCAACAAAGCACGTCTGCCAAAACTGGTCTATATTTCTAATTATGTCTGATAAAATTTTGGACATTTAGGGCCAGTATACTACTTGAAAATGTGTCAAAATTCAGGCACAAATTTTTTCCGTAGCACCCCACTTATCAACTTTTTTCTGTGCTATGCAGCTTTTATTTATTTATTTTCAAAAACTGTTAGCCTCATCCAAAAGGAGGATTTTGCCAGAAATAAACCTAATAGGTTCAGTAAACTTGGACTAGACATTCTTAAATTGGACCAAGCTAACCATCCAGCGTCAGCCACTGTTTTGTCAAATCTAAGTTGGAACATAAACTCAGACCACTGGGCAATAGTGGATTATAATAAAGGCGGTTTGGGTGGTATTCTGGGGCCCAAGCCTTTTAGGGGGCCTTTGAACTCCAAAACCACTCGCCAAATTTAATACAAAAAAGGACCTTCACCTCGTTCATATGTTCCTGCTCTCAATTCACATGTACAAAAGAGCCATTTCAGGACCCTGGGGCAGATTTACTATTGTGCTTTACACCACAATGTAGCACAAAATGTTGAATTTGGCTTATGGCCATGGGAACACCCACCTACAATCCTGTGAAATGACATTTTACAGCCGTTCAGATGCTGCTGCAGAATGTGATGTAAGATGACTTATTTTGCCAAGGGTTTTGGTTGCAATTTTCAATATGAAAAGGGAGGTGCTGTGGAATTGAGGCTACAGGTGTCTCATGCAGAATGGGGACTGAATCTGTAAAAATCCCATCCAGTATGCTTCACAAAATGATACTATATATCTGTGTTTACTTATGCTTTTTTTAAACCCTTAACGACAACCCCTAAATTTTACTTTACCTTTACGTAGAAATTCTCCTTTAGTTTGGTCAAAAATGTAATTGGAAACAAATTTATCAATAGCAAGAAGATTTTGTTTCATGTTATTAAAAGTAGCTTTTTTCACAATTGTATCAATTGCCTTGTCATCAAGGTTTATATCCACAAATTTGCTAATTTTCAACACAGAAGAATGAAGGTCCTAAAAATGACAAAAAAATAGGCATTCAATTTACAGGGCCTCTAATTGGAAGGTTATCACATCACACTGTAACTACCGTATTTTTCGGACTTAAGTCGCTTCTTACTATAGGACATAACCCAGATTTAGGCTTCCAAAAAAGGAAAAATATATTTTGCAGCAATTAAAATATCCCTGTTGGTTGCAGTTCACACAGAGCACACACAGCTCTCCTCCATCCATACATTTACACACACAGCTATGCTACACACACACACACACATAAGGAACACTCTGGGAACTACTCTACATAGGAAGACACACACAGCTCTGTACACACACATATGGAAGACACAGACAGGTCTGCTACAAACATATAAGGAAGACACACACAGCTCAGCTACAAACACATAAGGAAGACACACACAGCCCAGCTACACACACATAAGGAAGAAACAAACAGCAATGCTACACACACATAAGGAAGACACACACAGCTCTGCTACACACACAGAACCCCCTTCTCCACATCCCCTCTTCCTCCCTTGTTCTTACCCTGTCCCAGCACAGCATGTCACCATTATTGGCATTCTGATGTAAGAAGCATGTGATCAGTCACATGATTCTGACATCATTGCAGGTCCTGTAGGAAACCCGGGAGAGGGATGAGCAGTGCGGAGGCTCTCCTCTCTGGGAGATCGTGTGCAGCTCTATATCAGGGCATCACCCGATCTCCATTACAGCGGTCAGGAGGGTCCGGCAGTGCTGGATCCTCCTGACCTTCGGTCTATAAGATGCAGGCACTTTTTAGCAAGATTTTTTCTTGCTAAAATGTGCATCTTATAGTCCAAAAAATATGGTCATTCAATAAAAATCTCAATTATTTACAGATATTTCACTTTGTCCTTCTAGATGCAGATTTGTGTTACCCTGTTGCTGACGCAGCTCTTTTCCCTTTTGTGTATGACCGTAAATGCTTTATACTTTATTGTACAGATCTGTGAAACGTGTAATTTTGTGGGATAAGATGTTTATATTGTTACCAGTTTGGGAAATGTGCAACCTATTGATCACTTATTATTACAGTTATTAAATATAAAATGTTTATATTTTAAATGATTCAGATGGGTTTTTTCCCATTAAGGTGACCGCATTTGATGATTATTTTTTATAATTTGGTAGAATAGGCATTTTGGGAGACCATACAAAAATCTTTGTCATGCATCCTTCCCAAAAAAATGTAAGATCCCATCTACTAAAAAAACTGTTTGTATTCAAAAGAGTTTAAAGGGAACTGTCATTTTTACATGATGGCAGGTTCCAAAAGCCTCTGGTTATTTCTGGAAAAAGCGAAAGTTACACAGCAAGCTAACCCAATCCTACTGGGTAATCCAGCCACATCCATATCTTGATGCAGGTTCACGGAGGATAGAGGGAGAAGATCACCACATCACACTGACAAAATAGGAGTCTTTTGATAATTAATGGGGGGGGGGGTGGCCTGACTGAGCAGCGAGACGAAATCATCTCTCTGAGCTCCGCGTCCCTCCAAAACCTGGCCGAAGAAACTGACAGACTTCTTCCCCGGATGCAGCACATGAGGCAGTGGCTCTTGCCACCATTCCGGCGACTCCTCATTATCTCAGTGAACCTAGAAGTAGGAGAAGCCCTCTACTTACCAGCCGGACTTTTGATGAGGAGTGGAGATAGGGAGAGCGAGACCCGGTCGCCAGGCCAAGATGGCACCAGCTAACAGCCCAGCTAAGAAGATTTCGAGATTAGATCCTCAAGAGGTAAGCAGGTCCCTATTAACCTTAGACCTTAGGGGATAGAGGGGAGATCTCTTTGCAACCATACAACCTATGAAATTAAATGGTAGTGAGGCTATGGGGCTCTCTGCAAGCTGATATGGCCTCAATTGCTCTTAAGCTGGACTGCTCTATGGAGGATCTAGGGGGGAGAGTTGACCACATTGAGAGCAATATAGGGGAAATAATAGGCTCCCACAATGAATTCATTGTTCGCCATTACCAACTGGAGAAAGAGATGCAGACGCTTAGGAGCAAGCTCTGAACTGCAATCGGCAGAATAATGTCAAGTTACAGGGAATTTCCGAGATAGTACCCCAAACAGAGCTTAAAAAATGTACATAACTAAAATCGTGAAAGTGCTGCTACCCGAAATGCCAGATCAAGACTTGATCATAGATAGGGCACACAGGCTGCCAAAACCAAAAACTATATCCGAAAAGACTCCAAGACATTCCATTATAAGAATGCACTTTTATCACGTAAGAAAAAAACTCTTATGACGGCAGCTCGTAAACAAAACTCACTACCAGCACAATACGAAGATATACATCAGTCCTCTAACTTATCGAAAGCCACTCTCCAAAAATGGAGACTGTTTCATATGATTACTTCGATTTTCCATAAAACAGGGGTGCTGTACAGATGGGGCTTCCCCACCAAGCTTCTAGTCCACAAGGATGGCAGATTGCTGGTTATTCGATGCCCAGAAGATGGAGCAGCTACTCTTACTACTCTTGGATTGCAGAACCCCATAACATCGGAGCCTACAACACACAAAGGTCCATGTGCAGGTCAACAAGGCTGGCAGGTACATCATGAAAGAAAGTGAGCAATGAAGATGAAAGTCGGTCATGACAGCAGGCAAACTTTTTTACCCATGACATCCGGCAGGTTTTCTTCTTATTTGATCCCTGCCTGATAGTACTGAGTCTTCCGAGGGTTTATCCCAAATGGAAGCATTCTCCAAGTGGTGACTCATTCCGATTTAATGTTACATTGTTTTGTTTTTATGATGTATGCTATGCTTAGGGGACCCACTTGCAGCTAGAGCTTCGCTATTAATGCCTATAGATGTCAAGGGGTTTAATTCACCCTATAAGAGGTATTCATTCTGGAAAGACGCCATGTCAGCACACATGGATGTCGTGTTTGCCCTGGAAACTCACTCTAAAGTGAACCTGTCACCAGGGACATCATTTTTCACTAAAGACAGATTGTAAAAGCCCATGACACCTGCAGAGCAAATATACCTTTCTGCCTTTTCTAAGCATTTGCATTACAATATAACTGTGTGTTATAACTTACTTTTGCATCCTGACAAAATCCTGGGGTAGTCACAGGGGCTGGACTTTGGTTTGCATGCATTTCAAAAAACAACATGTGACCTGTTTGAGCTGAAGGCTGTCTCCATGTTTGTGCTTCTGTACAGCTTGTCCCTCCCTCACTGATGTCGGGCGACCAGGCTATGACCTCTGAGAAGGAGCAGGAGTTGGAGCTGTACAGGAGCACAAAGGTTGGGGCCAAGCTCTGAGGAGTGGGAAACATAGACAAGCCACAGGTTGTTTTTTGAAATGCTTCCAAACCAAAGTCCAGCCCCTGTGACTACCCCAGGATTTTGTCAGGGTGCAAGGTAAGTTATAACACACAATTATATTGTAATGCAGATATTTAGAAAAGACAGAAAGGCAGATTTGCACTGCAGGTGTCATGGGCTTCTGCAATCTGTCTTTAGTGAAAATGAGGTCCCTGGTGACAGGTTCCCTTTAAGAGCAAAAAAGATACAGAATCACAATCCAGACTCGAGGTCAGTGACAGGCAGGCAGTCAGGGCAAGCGGCAGAGATTCAAGGTCAGATGTCAAGTCCGGGGTCACAACTGGAGATCAAGGCAGAGCGGGAACAGGAACAAGGATAGGAACAAACGCAAGGAAGCTTAAGGCTTTAAGGCAATGAGCTCAAAGATCTGGTGGGGGTTGATGGGAATAGCTGGACTTTATGGAAAACCCAGAAGTGCCAGCACCAATCAGCGGTGCGCTGGCCCTTTAAATCTTCAAGAGCCAGCACGGGCGCGCCCCAGAGAGCAGGGGCACGTGCGTGGCCTACCCGGGACGTGAGCAGGAGTTTGGAGAGGTAAGTGCGGGATGGGGCACCATGGAGAGGGGCATGGGTGTGACTGTGATCCAAGACATAGATCGCAGGGTCATCCGTGATGTGTACATCTTAAAGGAATACAAATCGATTGAATAACACCACGCAAATACAAGGAAAATGCATGTCAAGATACTATACAGTATCTTCTAATAACTTTAAAATGTCACAATTCATATACACTGTATGTACATAAGATCAGATCTGTTCTTCACTCACCTGGTATGTCTGGTCTCTAACTCCAGAGTCCAAAAGACCTCTCTGCTCCTTAACTTATAGACCCAATTACCATCTCTAAAGTGTTATTCAATCCATTTGTTTTCCTTTATGATGTGTGTATATTTGTACAGCTGTGTCCTGGGTATTTTACATGGTTCCCTCCCACAGTTAAACATCATCACGTGATTTGCTCACCTGGTAATGTTTCTATTGGTATGCTCTATATTCTCAGATAGTTTCTCATATCAGAAGTGAGATTGTATAATAAACCTAGGTTCAGGTGTCCAAGTGTTGGGGTTTTTAAAAGTTTGTATGTTGTATATTTCAGGTAGACCATGACTAAGCCTCATATATTTTGAATGCTCGAAACATGTAGGTCCGCCATCTTTTTAACATGCTGGAATAAAGATATGTTTTTAATTCTCACATTTTGAATTGCCAGAGGAGTCCTATTTTGTCAGTGTTCATACCTTGCAGATGTGTAATCTTCTCCCCTCTCTCCTCAGTTCACCGCCTTTAAGTTATGGATGTGACCAGATAATCCAATAGGATTGGGTAAGCTGACTATGTAACATTTTCTTTTTCTTCATCATTTGTGAATCAATAATACTGTTATTAGCCATGCTCCCACATGGTAACCCTATAGGGGTCAGATGTCTAATACCATTATATCCTTAAGAGTGTCATACCTTTTGGTCATTCATCTGTTCAATATTGTGATCATTGAACTCCGAGTTTAAAGATGAGGAACAATTCTGATACCACAAATTCCCAGAGTTATTCAAGCAATGCTGCTTTTGCTGCTATAAATAATCAGGATAGACGTACCGAATATACTCAAGTATAAGCCAAGCCAGCTAATTTTAACACACAAAACTGGAAAAACCTATTGACTTGAGTATAAGCCAAGGGTGAGAAATGCATTGGTCACATGCACCCCACTATATAGTCAGCAGCCCCCTAGCATATAGCCAGACCCCAGCCCACAGTATCTAGCCAGGTCCTGCCCCCTTATATATAGCCAGTAGCCCCCTTGTATATAGCCAGCAGTCCCCTGCTCCCAGTATATAGCCAGCAGCCCCCTTGTATATAGCCAGCCAGTACCTGCCTCCTTGTATTTAGTCAGTGTTTGTCCCTCCAGTATATAGCTGGTGCCTGTCCCCCAGTATATAGCCAGTGCCTGCCCCTTCATATATAGCCAGTACTCCACCCCCCATATATAACCAGAAGCCCCTTGCCCAGCCTAAAAAAAAACAAAAAACTCTTTAATCACAGTTCCAACTCCCTCAGCAGGTCCTCTTCTATCTTCAGCTCCGGCCCCGTCTTTGGCTCCTTGCACAGTCCTGTCGCATTTACCATGAAAACAGCCACTTGCTGACATCATAGTGTGTGCCAATGGCGCACACACTATGATGTCGGCAATCGGCTGGCGTCATTGTGTGTGCAACGGGACCATGTAGGGATCCAATGACAGAGCCAGAGTCTGATCTGAAGATAGAAGAGGACCTGTGGGGGAGAGGGGGGGGGGGCAACGGAAAGGTGAGCAGAGTTTTTTTTCATTGACTCAAATATAAGCCGAGTTAAGGTTTTTCAGCACATTTTTTGTGCTGAAAAACTCATCTTATACTCAAGAATATACAGTAATAAAGCTGCATTATTTGCATATGATACCACTGATAATTGCAATCCAAATCTGACTCTTTTGCCTCTTATGCAAGTTCTTGAGAAACACTTGATGGAGCAATTTCAAGTATGGTGGGATAGCACTACACTACAGAGTTATATCGAGAGAAATGTGATCCTATATTGGTTATGAATAAATGCAATTCCCACTATAGTTTTTGGATAAAAATTTGTTGAGGAAAGGAACAAGGGCCACATTCATCAAAAACAGTGTAGAATGCATTATGTGCAGTTTTCCTGTGAAGTGTGTAGTGGGCCCGAGATTCAGGAATTGTGGCACTCAATCTCCATGAATCCGGCACGGCTCTGACAGAATGCTCCAACCTTTTTTTAGTGGACCTTTAACATAGGGTGTGCAATACATTTCTGTCTGACTCTTTAGTAAATGTGGGCCAATACTATGATGGAGATCATGCAGCTTACTGTTAAGTATGAAGAGAAGACATTAAATAAAGATTGACAGTAAGAACATAACAAAGATGGAAAATGAAATGACTCAGATAAAACAAAGTTTAGCCATGATTTACTTGACTATAAGAATGAAGTGGTATATACTGTACATGGCAACTAAAAAACAGTGGTGGACAGTTGTCATCTATATTGAAGAAAAAGAAACAGTATACACAAGATCATCATGTTCCGTTCACATTATCTGAACAGGAGTCAACAGACAGCTTTAGTGATGGATCTGATACAAATAATGGAGGTGTGTTTGTTCAATCAGGGAAAAGCAGAGTGACAACTAGAGAAAGTGGTTAGACAAATAAGTAAAAAAAGGCAAGATTCCTAACAGAAACAAACCAGCAAAAGAAAGAACGGACTTAATAGTGGAAGGGGGACGAAGAGATTTTAGAGTACAACACAAGGAAGAACAGCCAGACCGTCAAACAAAAAAAAAAGTGTTTGAATAAGGATCAGATTAAGACATTCAGTAAGTGACATGATAAGAACAAGAAATTTAGGGATAAAATTAGCACAAGAGAGAAAAGGGCTTTGAAACAACTACGAGATAATCCCCATATTACAGGCATCCTGATTGTAATATTACCGTAGATAGTAGTCTTTATGAAAATCTTATTATGGAAATGCTCAACAAACAAAGTGTCTATAAGCATCCCAATTATGATCCCGTGGGGTATGTTAATAAGAAACTGTTAAATTGGGGTTTGGAATTGAATATATTAAGTCAGTAATAAGTTACACGTTTTCCAGTCTGTAGTAATTTACATGCATTACCCAAAGTGCAGAAAGATGTGTTTCCTCCCCCACTTAGACCCATTATATCGGGTGTTGGCTCATTCATGGGACGTTTGAGTACATGGGTGGATGCGTTTTTGCAGCCTATGGTGAGGATGATACCTGGCTTTTTGCAAGATGGTAAGAAGATACTAAAGAACATGGAGAAAAGATCTTGCAAATCTCACTATAGTTGGCTTTCCTGTGATATTGCCTCCTTATACACATGTATTCCGCTTGACAAGGCATTACTGGCGCTTTCTCAACATATCTGTAGAAACACTAACTACAGGCAGTCCCCGAGTTACGTAAAAGATAGGTTCTGTAGGCTTGTTCTTAAGTTGAATTTGTATTTAAGTCGGAACCATATACTTTATAAACTCCAGCCAAATTTTTTTTGGTCTCTGTGACAATTGGATTTTAAAAATGTTGGATTGTCATCAGAACCAGGATTAACAATAAAGCTTCATTGAAGACACCTTTAATAACTGTTATAGCTGTTTATTGCAGCCTAAGGCTGAAGTACAGTAAATTAACAATTACCAGAGGTCCTTTTGTAACTAGGGGTCGTCTGTAAGTCGGCCAACTACTCAAAGAATGTATGTTGTCAGATGTTCATTTTCATCTCAATAACAATTTTTTTGCTTTTAAGAAAAATAATTATATCCTGCTACAGGGTTGTCCCATGTGGGCATGTTTCACCTCTTCATTGGCAAATCTTTATGTCGCGTGGTGGGAGCAAAATGTCCTCTATGATGTTTCCAACCCCTTTGCCACACATATGCAGTGGTATTGCCATTATACCAACGATACCCTGTTTGTGTGGTCAGGACCTACTGGGACCATTCCTGATGTTCTTTCTTATATTAGTAAGAAAGTAGAGGCCAGACCGTAGCTTGTGAAGGGGAGGCCGGCATGACAGGGCCTGTTGGGAGGGGATAGTAGTTAAGGGGCAGGGTCAAGGGTGAGCGGGAGTTGTCAGGGGGAGGGTTGTCAGGCGTCACGCAAAGAACCGTTGATCAGTCTGTGAGGTGCAGGAGAAAGTGTCCCGCCCGCCCTTGAATTTTATGGGGGAATTTGGGGAAGGAGGGTATAGGCATTTAAAGTTCAATTACGTCATGTCAAAAGAAAGGAAAATATACAGCTCACCGTAGCTTTTCATTGCGCACGTGTTGGAGATCCACACCTGTGCCGGTGCCACACATAAATCCAATAAAAACACGAGACTCCGTATCAGTGCTGGTTAAAAATGTTTGTCTTCCATCAAAGAGCTCTTTATTTCGGGTAAGTCCATTAAAAAGTGGCAAGCATAATCCCCACAAGTGCGAGTAAGGTCACATAAGCCTACGCGTTTCTGGTGTACAATGCACTCTTAGTCATGGCTCAGGGTCATGGATCAATTACGTTATAGCAGCAAGAGGCAGGGTGAGAGGTCTTTGGAGTTGGTGGAAAAGTTTGGGTGATGGAAACATACGGGTTGATTTCCTGGAAGAAACATGGTTTTGATGCATTATGAAGATACATTGAGAATGCTGTAGCTACACTGATGCAGGATCATATTTTGGTTAATACCTGTGCTGAGTGGTTTTGCTGATAAAAGAGATATAACATTATGATAATGAAGTTCTGCCCCTTCTATGGCTGGTTCAGCGCTTGCTTCTGCCCTTCTAGTAGCAGGAGAGTTTTTCTCTACAGGAGAATATGATGCAATCACTTTTCTCCCTGCCAGAACAATCAATTGCTGCACCATCCCCCAGCTGCTGTGTATGAGTGATCCAGCTCAGTTTGATTAGTCATGCTTAGCCATGCTTGACTAACCGCCATTTGTAATTCCAAGCTCCCGTGTGTAATGTGTTTATCTTGGTAGTCATGTTGTCCCAGCTTTCCCAAGGTCCTGAATGTTATAATTGTTTTTTCAGGAAAACCACTCAGCTCAGGGATTAACCAAGATATGATCCTGCATCAGTGTAGCTACAGCATTCTCAAGGTATGTTTGCTTCATAATGCATTCAATCAAATGTTAGGTTTCCTTTAAATACCTGTGCAAGCCCTGAAATCCATAACCTAAATAGGAGACTAACATTGCCACAAATCCCAATGATACAATGTGTAAAGTAGATAAGAAAAAAAGGGGGGGAAATATATATAGATGGCAAATAAACTCTACTGTGATAACCCAATAAAAAGAGCCAGCAGCAATAGATTAAAGAGATGTCCACATAAATAGTAATAAGAAAATGGATATCACAAGATCCCGATGGGTGCACAGTCCAACGAAAGTGAGCAGGGCGTCCCTTAGTAAATGAGCCCCATTATCTCTGTCCATGTATGAAACTGTCTAAGGTACTACTTTTTCTAATTGGTGAAAAACTGAGGAATGGGGGGTATGTGGTGTAATTCATGTCCATTTATTCATCCCACTAAAACTTTCATGTCAGCACAAACCAGTAAGATTTATACTGTATTTTCCCGCGAGTGATGGGGGCACCTTATTGAAGCAAGATTCAATGAGGTGCCCCCTGCAGCAAACACCAACCCTTAACACCTGCCAGCACCAATCGTGGGTGTTGACTTTTCACCAGCAGGGAAAAAGCAGGTGATAAAAAGATGAGTTAGTATGTTTTCTGGCCATTTGTTACAATGTGGCAGTGGCACATTGTAATAAATGATCAGTAAAATCCTTATTCACTGTCATACTGTAGTAAAAAAAAAAAATAATTAAAAAAATGTAAAAATTAAATGTTAAAAAACCTAAAAATCAAAAACATCTCCGGTATCGCTGTGTCCCAGGTCTGATTTATCAAAATATAATAACAGCTATTCCTGGTTTTTAACCCGTGACAGAAAAAAAACGCTCAAATGTCTGAAATGCTCCTTTTTATGCTTAGCAATGTATAAAACATTTTATAAAACATTTTATAAAAAGTGATCAAAAGGGCGGACTGTCTTCAAAATTGTAGCAATTAAAATGTCATCTCATCTTGCAAAAAATGACATGTCACACTGTTCCGTAGACCGAAGTATGAAAAAGTTATCAGCACCAGAAGATGACGAAATGAAGATATTTTTTTGTATAGAAAGTTTTACATTTTAAAACTACCATAATGAAATTAAATCTGATGTTTTTCTTTTTTTATTTATAGTACTTCTCTTCTTTTATGGCAAAGTGACACTTTAAGCCTCTTTGGTCCAGTTGTGAACGCACCTTCTGCAAACCCTCAAGTTACGCCCCTGACTAAAACTCATATGAGGGATGGGAAAAGAGGCATATAACATCTATCCAGACATTACTGGGATAGACATAATGGCAGTGTTTCCACTCTTAAAGGCACAATCATAGAGAGTGTTTTTAAACCAGTTAGATGTGGTAAGTGGGTCCTTAAGTTAAGGAGCAGAGAGGCCTTTTTTGATTCTGGAGTTGGAGACCAGACATCCCAGGGGCCTGAATAACAGATCTGATCTTATGTATACATATGAATTATAACTAAAGATGGCGAATTTGTTAAAATTCGGTTCGTCCCGATTCGCCAAATTTTTCAAAAAAATTTGATTTGACCAAAATCGAATCATGACAAATAACGTTAAAAAACTGGTATTTTCTGGCTGCATAGAGCCTGTAGGGTGTTGTAGAACGTTGTGCCATGCTTAAATATGCATAGGGAACATGGTTTGGTCTTCAAACTATGCTGTGTTTTAGTATGACACGCACATGACAGCCGCCACTCTTAGAATTGCTTCATTCTTCAATTCCATGGGCACTTACAGAGGCAAACTTCACCAAATAAGAGAAGCGGGAACACAGCCTGCCAAGGTAACGTTTGTGCTAGCCCGAAAGGACTGAGCTGAGGGCCAAGATCCCACTATAACATCAAAGAGTGCACTCTTTTTACACTGACATCAGATGATTCCATAGATTACAACAGAACCTGTTCCGTTAAATGCTGATACATGTAGAAACCCCCCCAAAAGACTGAAGAGGGTGACGGCAGTAATTCTGTATTGACGTCACTGATCATTTTGCCCTTCATTTAATCCGTCAGTGTCTGCTTTCAATCGGTCAATAATCCATCATCAGTATTGCTGTAGCCTAAAACAAACAGGAGTGGATCCAAAACAGAGATGATCAGATAGTTGCATGTCCTCTGTGTTCTGTATCCACTCTTGCTTTTGGCTATCAATCCTGAGGCTTTTCAATCCTGACAGATGAAATGAAGGGGAAAACTAAACAACGGCAACGTCATAGAGCGGTGGAGGGTGAAAACATCATTATGGAAATCACAGGGTGTTCCAGGGAGACAGCGGTCAGTTGGCAGCAGCATCAGTAGGCCGCAGAGTGGCACAATGACAGTGTAGAGGTGGCAGAAACATGGAAAGCCACAGAGTGGCACAATGATAAAGTGTGGAGGTGGCTTCAGCAGCAGGAGCCCACAGAGTGTCACAATGATACAATCTGGATGTGGCGTCAACAGCAACAGGAGCCCACAGAGTGGTACAATGATAAAGTGTGGAGGTGGCAGCAACCTGGTAGGCCACAGAGCGGCACAATGATATAGTATGGAGGCGGTAGCAACCTGGTAGACAACAGAGTGGCACAATGATATAGTGTGAAGCTGGCCGCAATCTGGTAGGCCACAGAGTGGCACAATGATATAGTGTGGAGGTGGTGTCAGCAGCAGCAGGAGCCCACAGAGTGGCACAATGATATAGTGTAGAGGAGACGTCAGCAGCAGCAGGAGCCCACAGAGTGTCACAATGATATAGCATGGAGGTGGCGTCAGGAGCAGCAGCAGGAGCCCCAGAGTGGCACAATGATATGGTGTGGAGTTGACGTCAGCAGCAGGAGCCCAGAGAGTGGCACAATGATATAGTGTGGAGGTGGTGTCAGCAGCAGCAACAGGAGCCCACAGAGTGGCACAATGATGTGGTGTGGAGGTGGCAGCAACCTGGTAGGCCACAGAGTGGCACAATGATATAATGTGGAGGTGGTGTCAGCAGCAGCAGGAGCCCACAGGGTGGCACAATGATATAGTGTAGAGGAGACGTCAGCAGCAGCAGCAGAAGCCCACAGAGTGGCACAATGATATAGTGTGGAGGTGACATCAGCAGCAGCAGCAGGAGCCCACAGAGTGCCACAATGATATAGTGTGGAGGTGGCATCAGCAGCAGCAACAGGAGCCCACAGAGTGACACAATGATAGAGTGTGGAGGTGGCGGACAATTCCAGTCCCTGATAAAGATGGTAGGAGGCAGATGGAGCAACTGGCAGCAGATGTGTGGCATCAGGTGGGTGGCAGTATAAGAATAGTGGCTGAGGCAGGTAGTTAGAACCCAGACTCATTTCTCAACATTTGGGGGAGGTGTCATGGCTGATCTAATCTGATGCATAAGGCATTGGTGAGTTGAAATCCTGGCCAATCCAAGCCTCATTCATCTTGACAAAGGTCAGTCTCTCCACATTATGGGTGGACAAGCAGGTTCTCCTTGGAGTAATGATGGCCCTCGACGCAATGAACACCCGCTCTGATGCCACACTACTGGCCGGGCAGGACAGCTTCCCTGCTGAAAACTCTGCAAGTTGCTGCAATGCATCAAGTTTGGCTGCCCAGTAGTCCATGGGATCCTCTACCTGGGGTGTTAAAGTGCTGTCCAAGTAGGCCACCACCTGGGTCTGCTCCATGTCCTGCTGCTGCTGGTGGCGGCTACCCTCCTCATTCGGCGGGTGAAGGAAGCTGATCATTAAGGAATCCAGACTAAAGCTACTGCTGATGGAGCTGCAACTGCTCCTACCCCCCTCCCCCAGCTCCCCACAGCAACCGTGGCAGTAGTATGTGAGCAATGACTGCTAGGAATCCCCCAGTCAGACCTGACAGAGAAAAGACAATGGCGCACATAGGCAGTGGCCAATTGTTTGCACAGTATTTCTCTATAATATGCCAGTTGTTCCTCCCTCTCAGCAGCTGGAAAAAAAGTCAACCATTTTTGACTGGTAGCGAGGTTCCAAGAGGGTGGAGAGCCAAAAGTCATCCCTATGCCGGATGTTGACAATTCGGCTGTCACTAGTTAGGCAAAGCAGCATGCTGCGGGCCATCTGTGCAAGTGACTCTGAGGGACTCCCGGCATCCATCTCCACTGTATGCTGCCACGGTGCTTCTGGGTCATCTGCTTTGTTTTCTACCTCCTCTAGAAGTTCCTGCTCCTGAGTGGAAAAACCACTGATTTCACCAGACTCTGCTTGTGCTCCAATGTCCTCCTCCTCCAGTTCAGCCCACACCGGACTCATGTGACCATGAGATGTAGTCTCCCCTTCTCCAGTGCCCTGAGCAGACAGATTTTACAGCATAAGTTCCAGGACATGAAGCAGTGGAATGACGTTATTCATCCCGCAGTCCTGGCGACTGACAAATAACTAGGCCTCTTCAAAGGGCATGAGCAAACAGTAGGTGTCATGCACGAGCTGCTGGTGGCTGACTTCAAAGTTACACTGGGAAGTACTACGTTCCACTTGCATCATCAAAAAATCATTAATGGGTTTTCTCTGTTCATACAGGCGGTCTAACATATGGAGGCTGGAATTCTAACGGGGGGAAACATCGCATATCAGACTATGTTGGGGTGGGCCATTCTGACGCTGCAACTCGAGGAGGGTGTGCTTGGCTTTGTAAAAATGGCTGAAGTGCATGCACAGTTTCCTGGCCATTTTTAGAATGTCTTGCAGATGGGTGGAAGACTCGAGGAATCTGTTGACAACCAGATTGAACACGTCTGCCATGCAGGGCGCATGGGCCATCCCTCCTCGGTGCAGCGCGGACATCATGTTCCTCCCATTGTCCGTCACCATGGTTCCGATTTTCAGTTGTTGCGGAGAAAGCCACACATTGATTTCTTGTTGCATGACACGGAGCAGTTCCTCCCCTATGTGACTTTGTTCGCCCAGGCAAACCAGGTGTAGAACTACGGGACACCACTGTTTTATGATCAAGCAGCACTTAGACTTGTGGAGGCTGAGGTGGTGGTGGAGAAGGAGGAGACGGACACTGGCGCAGGAGCAGCAGTTTCTTGTCTCTTGTTCAAGTTGATGGTGTGGCTGAGCGGGAAGCACATTCACCCAGAATGCTGTAAAGGAAATGTACTGGCCCTGACCATAGATATAGCTCCACATGTCCGTGCTGCCATGCACCTTGGAAGAAACTGATAAGCTCAAGGACTAGCCCACATTCTGTTCTACATATTGGTGAAGGGCTGGCAGTGCCTTTATGGAAAAAAAAATTGCGGCTTGGAACTCTCCACCTCGGTTCAGCACAAGCCTTTAGTTCTCAGAGTCCACGACTTGGAAAGGGAGGGACTGCAGTAAGGTCAGCTTCTGCACCTTAGGATGGCTGGACGCATATAGTTGTCTCTTTGTAATTGCCTCTTTCAACGACTACTGGAGCCATGTGTAGCGAGGAGCATGAGCATCTGGACCATTAGATGATGTCAAAGACAAACAGCTCCCTTTGCCAGTGGTGCTGGAGCCTTGACTGGCTGAAATGTCATGTGTGACACTAGGTGCTGCTGCTGCTATTGCTGCGGCGGCAGGATGGACCTCCACATCTGTTCCACGTATCTCTCAGGCCATTGCATGGTGACGCTGCATGTGTTGACGCAGGGCCGTAGTGCCAACGCTAGCTCCCTGGCCACGCTTCACTTTCTGCCCGCAGATTCTACATATACACACCTTCGACTCCTCTGGTAACATAACAAAAAACTGCCGCACCGCCGAGGTGGTGATTTCACTGCCAACACTCTGCACTGAGCAACTACTACTGCCACTGCCTCGCTGAGCCCCTGTACCACTGCTTACTTGGACCTGCAAGTTGGGATTTGTACCCCGTGGATGCTCCAGTCCTCACACTGCTGCCACCCTGCTGACTCACAGCAACAGTAGCGACTCGCTGCCCGCTGCGCTGCCTGACGCTCAAGTTGATATCCTCTTCTCCTGATGATGATGAATCCCTGGCTTCACCCGGCTCCCAAATGCGATTGTCTATCATCGATTTGTGTTTCCCTGTCACTGCTATCCTCCTCAATGGTCTTAGTATGCACATATCTTCCCGTGCCACTCTCCACATCTCTACTTTCCTGCCTACTGCACAAAGTAGCGGATGTCTGCCCCACCTCTTCACTGCCAAGCAGCTGCTGACTGTCCTCAAAGAATTCATCCTTGCTATATAGTGGTGCTGAGCTCAGACCGCCTAGTAGATCTCTGTCTGAAGGAAATGAACAGGACAGAGGCTGGTTGAGGACAGGTGACCGCCGCTGACCTGCTCCTGGGCCATGCCAACTAAGGGTTGTATCTGACGAACCCATGGACTCTTGGCTGGGGTTGTCAGATGTCATATGGGAGGAAGTGGGTGACTTTGTCAACCAATTGACAACCTTTGGGTTGTTTATCAACACACTGCAGCTAGAAGACAATGGCAGTTCTGGCCTCACAGAGCCACCTCTGCCGCGACGTCCCCTTACTGTGCTGCGCCTTGTGCCTGCTCCACCTGCCACCTCTTTGTCTGACATGTTGGTTAATCATGTTGATTTGACATGGTTCTACTTTAACAAAATAAATAGAAATTTGTGGTATACAGAAGCACAACTGACCCTCTGGGATCGAAGAAGAAATCACTACAGAAAGTATTGGATTTCACACAGATTTCTTCCTCTTCACTTCAGAAACAAAAAAAGAACTGCTATTTGGGGTATACAGATCCCCCAAAATGGACACCCTGGGATTGAGCAGAAATCACTACTGAAAGTATGTGAATTTTACACTGATTTCTTCCTCTTCACTTTAGAAACAAAAAAGAACTGCTATTTGGAGTATACAGATCCCCAAAAGGGATACCGTTGGAGCAAAAATCACTACAGTACAGTACAGTAGAAGCAGCTGGACGCTACAGGAAGCACATGCAGTGTGAAGTGCCGACATTTGAAAATGGCTGCCTCTTTTTATAGTCTGTGTGACATCACATAAGCCTGCCAGTCGCTGATAGGCTTACAGGTCTGCACATGTGATCGAGGGTGTTCCTTTCTCCTTCCCAGAGTTTTTTGCCCCATGTTATACGTTGTACTCTTGCCCATTTTGGTAATAAAGGAGGGGGAAAAAAACCTTTGTTCCCACGAATCACCGCAAGCTTCAGCTTCAAGACGAATCAAATTTTTCCTGAAATTCTAACCGAATTCCGATTCGTTAGAATCGATTTGCCCATCTCTAATTGTAACATTTGAAGTTTGTTATATTAGAAGATACTGTATAGTATTCTGACATACATTTTCCTCTTAATTGTGTGAAGTGTTATTCAATCGATTTATTTTCCTTTATTTTGTTAATGTACATTTTTATACTGTACATAAACTACTATTATCTGTGTCCTGTGCTTTGTATCTATATGTATAGTCTATAATTTTGTGACTTTTGATGACGTTTTCATTGCTACTATTTTAAAGACTGTACGAACTTTTGATCACTATTTATTGAATTTTTTATATTTTTCAAAATGGTAAAAAGTGCCATTTTCGACTTTGGGTGCTATTTTCAGTTACTTATTTGCGTGAAGTGTTATTCAATCGATTTGTTTTCCTTTATTTTCTTTATGTACCTTTTTTTACATCTGTGTCCTGTGCTTTGTATCTATATGTAAAGTCTATAATAACAATGATATATATTTTATCATTTCTCATTACAGTATGTTGGATTGTTCCCTCACACATTACCGCGTGACATGTTCACCTGGTGATGTTTCTATTGATATTAACTAAATTTTCAAATACTTTCTCAGATTGGAGGTGACATTGTATAATCAACCTAGGTTCAGGTACCCACATGTTGGGGGTATTAAAAGTTTGTGTGTTGAATATGGCAGGTAGACCATGGCTAAGAGCGACATATGAAGGCTCAAAAAGGTGTAGGTGCACCTAATCATATTAGATGTACATCTTTTTAACATGCTGGAATAAATATGTGTTTTTAACTCTAATGTTTTGAGGTGCTTATTTCAAAAATGCATTTGTTGTTTATCTTAATAATTCCAATGCCTCTCAATAGTTTCTTTAACATTTCTTGGCTTGTAATCCGTGTGTGATGAGTCCCGGGGAAAACAGCTCAAAAAAGAATTGATTGCGGCGGCGGTCAGCTGGCGTAAGCAGGAGAAGGTAACGGGAGAGGCTAAGGGAGGAGGAGGAATTGTGGAGAAGATGACTCGTGCCACTTGAACTGCCCCTCCTGCCCCTATATAAAAATGACCTTCCTGATGACAGGTTCACTTTAAAAGGGGCTCTCCCAAGTTGGGGGGGGGGGTGGCACGTCTAAATGTCAAGCCAACAGGATGAGCGCTGCTGGAGTTCCGATTAGGACACCCACAATCTACCTTCGTCAGGGCCCTAAAACCAACACAGCCACTGGCTAACACCCTTTGGGTGCTCCATCAGCCCGCCTGCTTCACAAATGGGCTGTCGGGAGCTTCAGAGCACTTGTGGCCTGGTGCGGCCTATGCTCCCTCTGGAGAAAGGGCCTACATTTTGGTGTGTGGCTGGTGGTACTGTATCCTCACCCTCTAGTGCAAAAACAGGCCTCCAACATCTGCCCTCTTCTCCTAGTTAGCTCTGGAAGGGCTTGGCCAGTTTCAAACATCTAGGGAGCCTCCACAGCGTCCGGACCACTGCAGCCTACCATCTGGCTGAAGCCTCGGGCTCCATTTGCTAGGTCTGATTGTGCCCTACTCTCCTCCTGCAGCCTTTACTGGCCCTTCTGCTGGGCATGCCTCTGTGGACCCTCGGAGCCCATCCTTCATAGTTACCATCTCCTGTCAGCAATCCTGCGGCCTACACTGCCATCTCTGCCTCTTACAACAGCCATGTCCCTGTGTGAATTCTCTACAGCTTGCACTCCCTTGGAGATGGGCACACTTCAATTGTGCTTGATGGACCTCCTCCAACACCCCACGTACCGAACAACCCCTGTTTTCCTGCCATTGACCCCGTGCTTGCTACATGCTGGCCACAGGTATCCCACTTCTAGCATTATAACCTGGGACAGACCGCAAGGCTGTGCTGCACAAGGACCTCCCAAGTACCTGTTGAGGAATTGCAGCTGAAATCTACAGTTCTGGGTACCCTAGGTCACCTGGGCTCAACCCCACTGCCATCCCAGCTTTGTCTTCTGTCATCCTCTTGAGCTGATTGCTGTTTTGTTAGTTGCATGGACTTCTCCAGAAGGGATCCTCCTTCCAAGTTGCTGTGTTCGTTGATCTTTCTATTTATTACTTGCCCGCTGGCTACTATAACTGGCTCCTGGCCGCAAGTCAGAAACTGCTGAGAAGCTAGAGTGGTTCATGAGATCTGCCTCTGCCTCACGGGACTCAGTGGGTTCTTCGTTATCACCACAGCCACCTGCTCCCAGTCTTGAAATACAGAAAGTGCTGCTGGCAATTGAACAGTGTGAAACTGCCCTTGCCGCTAGGATTTACAAGGTGAAGGTAGACAATGCCCTTATTTGGCAAGATGCCCAATGCACTAGAGAGCATGTTACAGATGTGGAATGCAGATCTAGAAGACCATCAAATTCCCCTGGCTAACACATTTCAAGAAGCCCCAGACCTCCTGGAGAAACTGCACCAGAGTATTAACCCCTTCCCGCCACAGCCCTTTTCAGTTTTTGTGTTTTCATTTTTCAAAAATCTTTTTTATTTTTCCGTGTACAGAGCTGTGTGATGGCTTGTTTTCTGCATAACAAATTGCACTTCAAAATGGTGGTATTTAATATTCCATGCCGTATAGTGGGAAAAAAATTCCATATGCAGTGAAATGGTGAAAAAACGCTTTTGCGTAGTTTTCTTGTGGACTTGGATTTTATGGCTTTCAATCTGTGCCCCAACTGAAATGTCTACTTTATTCTTTGGGTCGGTACGATTAGGGGTTACCAAATTTGTATAGGTTGTGATAATGTTTTCATACATTTACAAAAATTAAAACCTCCTGTACAATTTTTTTTTCATTTTGCCATCTTCTGGCGCTAATAAATTTTTCATACTTCAGTTTACAGAGCTGTGGGTGGTGTCATTTTTTGCGACTTTTGATGATTTTTTGATGCTACTATTTTAAAGACTCTACGAACTTTTGATCGGGTGTTATTTTCCGTTACGGGGTTAAGCGCAGTGACAAACCATTTTTATATTTTGATAGATCGGGCATTTTTGGATGTGGCGATACCTAATGTGTTTATGATTTTTACTGTTTATTTATTTTTATATCACTTCTAGGGAAAGAAGGTGATTTCAATTTTTAGTGTTTTTATTTTTTTTTACTTTTTTATTTTTACTATTTTTCAGACTCCCCAGGGTACTTTAACCCTAGATTGTCTACAGTATGGCAGTATACGGCGATTTTCCTCCTCATTCCTTACAATGTGCTGATAGCTATTACGTCACATGTCGGTAAGGGGTTAAAGAGCAGGAGAATCGCCTGCGGAAATGCAACCTCCATTTAGTAGCTTGCCTTAACATGTGGAAGGAAGAGATCTGGTGACCTTCCTGGAGGAACTATTCATTTCTACCATATGACCGTAACAGTTTCTTCTCCTACTCTTTGCTTAAGAAGCTCATTGCATCCTCACTAAGCCTCCTCTACCTGGCTCAACACCGCACATGTTTCTGAAGTATAGAGCCCGGGACACCATCCTACATCCTGACATCCAGAAGAGAAGTGTGTAATACTTGCACGTCAAGGAATGGCTGGCCCACTATAAATATACAATGCTTTATCATGCCAGGATCCATATCATTGATGTGGACCCAAACGCGGTTCTTCGACACTACGGAATAAGTCTCTATGCGGCTTGACACCAGAGGCCATTCACCTTGCTGATCTCCTTGCGAATTTACTTAGAGAGCCTTGTCGGATTCCTCATACAATAATTCCAAACAGAAAAAAAAAACTGTGGCCACTCTTTGAACACCATTCGACACCACCAATGACTGGGGTCTCTTTTACAACTTTCTCTAAATCAAAAGAAAAGCTGTCTATCCTCACTGACACAATTTGATCTGAAGTGTGGGGGGCACTGTTCCTGAAGATGTGAACATTTAGCCATTTAGTCAGTACTTGTTGGATTAAATAGTGTATCTAGTTGACTATAGCAATCATTGGCTACATACCAGAATAGGAATTAGTAATGGATTCAATTCCCAACAGAGTGATTAAGGTAACAACTAGCAAGACTTGTGTAACAAGCACATAGTGAAGTTACATGAGTGTTTAAATGGAGCGCCTGGATAACTCCACAGCATGGTCTGTCAATCTACTAGCAACTGTGATACATTTTCAACTCTAAACTCAGCCCTCTGCGTAGCCACCACCTGGATGAGGTACACAGCAAGGAGAATTTCAAACTGCAGGAGCTCTATCAGATCAATTACCTTTTTCATTTCTTCATATGTCATTAAAAGTATACTATAATCTTCTTTGTGTGTGTACCAGCCCCGAACATGATCAAACCATGAGCCAATGGAGGCTGCAAAATAAGATGAAATTTATTATTTTTTAAAATTCCATAATATTAATTTGCATTTCAGTACAATCCCCAGGAACAGAAGAGGCCCTTCTGTTCTATCTGTTTTATTTCTGTGATTTGTTAATATATTTCTCTGCTTTTAAAAATGCATTGCTTTTTTTCCTACATTTTTCCTATTTAAACCATATTTTGAACCCTATGAGGTCTAAATGTTGTATGTAAGCATATTGCTAATATACAGGATCTGTAATAGGCCCTGCCTCCAGTAGGTTCTAATTCAATGGGGGGATTTATTGTGAACTGGCGTATGATGAAGTCCATGCCCCTCTATCTACATCAGGAGGCTCCGGCCTCCTGATGTATTTGGTGACAGGACTGAGCACCGTACAAATCTATGTGAGGCCCGTATAGTGAATCCCCCTTCATACCCACTTACTGTAGATGGCGTGAAAGGGTAAATAAATACAATTACTGGCTGTTCATTAGTAATTGTGATTGTTTCCTGTATACCAGGAAATTGGAGTACAAAATTTTAAGAAAACACTTTTTATCCAAACATTATTAAAAGTAGCAGGGGTACATCAGGCGGTTAGACTAAGAAAAGGAGTACCCTTATGTCTTCTATATGTAGTAACTTTTGGTTTGAATACTGTTTCTATGTAGTAATTCTGATTCTTGTTACATACCTATAATCTTCATCCTTAACAATTAAGTCTCTGTTGTTAAACGCTGATGCCGGAGTCCACAAATGCATCAAATGCCGTTTCAAAACTTTATGGCCCAGATTTATTAAAGTTCCTGCACCTGTTCTCATGTATTTATGACGATTTGCGCTAGTTTTGTGACTCCGTGACTCTGTGCACCTAAAGGGACTTTGTGGATTCACATTTGGATTCGGAACATGCCCGTTAAACTGAGTGCACCAGCAAAAAAAAGTTCTATAGCGTTTGGCGTGCGGGATGCTCTAGATTATTAAAGACAGTGCCTCTGTCTTCAATAATCTGGCACACTCTGCGCATGCAGTTTGCCTCACTGATAATTGATCTGGGCCTAGGTCTTCTTATGTGATCCAGTGATATTAGGCTGGACCTCTAATAGCAACACTTATTTTGCTCATGTTGCCCCCCAATTCGATTACTGGTGGGTATAATCCACCATTTTAGGATGACTTATTTTATTTATTATAAGTTATGTGTTATGATGCCATTATATGAAGATACCCTTTAATTCTCTTCTGTGATATATGTTGCTTAACATTTGTTCAAATTATAAATGTACTATTGCTGCTATATTACCTCTCTCTGACATGAAGAGGTCTAGTAATGTTTCCCATGTTATTGTATATTTTATGCGTGGATTCATTTTGCAGAAGTGGTAATAGGACACAAGAACATCTTTTGGGTTTCGGTACACATATATAACCTGAAAAACAGAAACAAATAGCACTTTATGACAATTTTAATGCAGTTCAATTTTTTATAAATAATCTATCACTCATTTAATAACAACTTATGGTACTTTAATATTACTTTACAAACTTATAACAGCAAATTTAAATGGCATCTGTTACAGTGAACCTACCACCAGGTTTCCCTAAAAAGTTCTAGAGAAGGTGGAAGGGCTACATCAACAAATAAAATCCACTGTTCCCTATTATAAGCTGAAAAGAAGAAAAGGAGTTGAGCACAGTGTTGGTTTAGTGAGCCAGTTTACTCATTCATTTTGTTATCTTTATTTTGCTCAATGTGCATGTACTTAAATAATACATGTAAACTAATTCCTATTCTATGGATATAGGGTGTTACGATGTAATTGTATGCTATACTCAGATGAGTTGATGCTTGATTATATAATATATACTGTATATACATATAGCTAAAGAAGTTCTTCCAGTGGAGCAGCACAGCGGTTTACTGGTAAATTAATACAGGTGCGGGTGCAAGCCTCAGCGGACCTGACTCCAAGATCAGCAAACTCCATATCCAAAAAATAAAAGACGAGGCAGCACTCTTGTTCAAACAATTTGTTTATTCACTTTTTTGTATATATATTTTTATATTAGCTGTAGCTCCTGGGGTTGCCATGGATAGTAAATAACTGCTCTTAGCTATAACAAAATAGAATGTGCAACACCCCTGCCAACGTATAGGCAAGGTGGTAGTTGCGAATAGTGCCTTTTCCCTGTCAGGATCTATCTGGTGAGCCTACGCAAATTACAGCTGTAGATTCTGCCTGGAAAGGCAAAAGTTAAACTGGCGTAAGTAATTATCCAATGTGGCTGTATTGTACGCTGCAGTGTGATTGGAGAGGTGCCTCACCTGAACAGGGGGAGGACAAGTACCTTGTCTGTGTTCTTACCTCATGGTCTGTCTCAGGGGTCTTATGCCAAGGAGAGAGAGAGTGTGTGTGTGGAGCACACCTTCAGTGCTGCCACAGATACTAATCCCTGGAACTGAGTTAGGATATTCTAACCCCAGAGCTGCAGCTTCCACAATTTGGACAACAATTCCGCCTCAACTATCCCAGCCTGCATCTACTATGGTGCAAGATTCCTGTGGACCACTCTCCATGACCACTCCAGTAATCCAAAATCTGCTGTTTGTTTTTAGCCCATTGCCTGCTGTCTGCTGTTCAATAAAGAACTGTAAGTTCATTTGCACAACGTTGCCTCTGTTGCCTGTGCCCTTGGTCGCAATAGCCAGCCATTCCAGTATTCTGGGCCCCAGCTGCCTCCAGGCCCACAAGGAAAGGCTAGGCCCTGGTGGGGGATGTTGCAAAAAATATTTCATATGTATCTATTTTTGACTCTCCGTCTCTGACTGTCTCTGACCGTTTTTACTCGGGGAATCCAAATTTGCAATACAAATAGAAAAACAGCAGCACAGTCCTAGCAGCACAGATGAACCCTGGGATGGTGTGGTCAGGCAGGGTGGTTGTGGAGGTGGTGTCACATCCTCCCTTTGCAGGAAGACAGTTGGCCTTGTCACTTGGGAGGTGGTGCTAGTAGTTTAGACCAAAAGAGACAGAAACAGCTTGAGGCGTTCCATGTTTTTTGGGTAGTCATCCTCTGCAGCTGTTTTGTTTGCCAGGGGCCTGGTCATACATGAGGTGCTAAGATTGTTGCTTGTTTCAGGGACTGGCTGGATCCTCTGGGCCGGCCCTTGTGTGCTCAGCCCTGGGTGGGGTGGGTGGCAGCAGGCCATGTAATGACTATTGGCTTCCTGATGCACCTTTTCACCCTTCCACATCTTCTGCTGGCTTCCTATGACACTGCTACTTCCTCCAAACTATTATTGCTTTAAAATAATGTTGGGTCTAAGGCATCATCGTCACCCCATAGATCTTCATTCACCTAGCCCTCACAGCTGCCCTCCTTGTCAGCATCCACATTGAGAAAAATGGCAATTTGGCTTCATCAACATCATCATTACAGATGTCCTGTGAGGGTCAGATCTTAATAGTAATTGATTAATAATAGTAATTCAAAATGGAGGTGAAATTTAGAATGGTCCAGTAATTTTGCCAGTAATACATTAATTTAGCCCTAAATTTACACATTCACAAAGGATAATAAGAGAGAACCCATCATACAATTTGTTATGCAGTTTTTTCCAGAGTACAGAGACATCCACATGTGGACGTAACTTCCCCGCTCAAGTCCGACAGAGTTCACCATCTTTTTAGTGGTGCTTCTATGTGCTTGGGCTTGCAAGGTTCAATCGGGTGTTGAACCCCTAAGGCACAATGGTCAAACATGGACCTTGTTGTCTACAGTACACAGTAAATGTGGTAAAGAAAATGTGAAAAACTGCCATTAACATAAAATTTTTATCAAGTACCCTCACAAAAATGTTCTAAAATGCAATCAGAAAAGTTATGTGACCCAAAGTGATATCACTGAAAAGAGCAGCTCTTTTTGCAGAAAATAAACCCTCAACCAGCTCAGTCAACAGAAACTTACAGAAGTTATGCAAATGCAATTTTCTCAAATATCATTATTGTTCAGTAAAATTGGGCAAAGATAAAAAAAATGATATCCATAAATTAGGTTTTGCCGTAATTGTAGTAAACAAGAGAATAAACATAACATATTATTGTTATACGTTGATGAATTTCTTTGTGTCCACCTTGAAATAGTTAATAAACTCATAAATAAGGTATGGATGACGCAAAATGAAGTATGTGTATTGTATCTCATTTTTCAAAAATTAAGCCCTCATATGTCTGCATATGAAAGTTAAGATGTCCCTCAAAAAGGTGAGTCTTGGCTATGTACATGAAAATGAGAAAATTTTCACCTAACATTCTAAGCCTCCTAATAAGTCATCACGCTGTTTGGAGGATCTTACTATATGCCAGGAAAACAGAACATTTCAAAATTTGGCAAAAATTATTAAATATTTTCAAATTCCCGTTTTTTTCAGAAGGAAACGCAGTATATATCACTAAAATATTTTAACTGAAATGAAGTAGTTTGAGTCTCCAATTCAAATTCAAGTCTCCTTTGCAATCTCAAAATCACATGGAAATGTTAAAGCGTTCCAAAGTTGTAACCAATTATCGTGACACACTTCAGATTCTAATAATCGGGCCTGGTGTCGTTTTAACTCCTGTCACATAACCTTCTATGCATCATGCAGTGTGTGAACTTGTCTCCTTGCTAGTGCAACACACTCAACCAAAGCTGACAGAAACATGTATGTAGGTGCTGGTTGTAGGCTACAACTGAAGTAACTGAAGTGGCTGACTTGGCTGCAGCCTAAAGCTTGGGTCAAAATAACACAACGTCCAAGGGTAGGCCTCATCTACCCTGGCATGGGCCAGCAGAGTGAATTAAAGATAAAAAAGAGAGTTTGTAAAGTAACAACTCACAGTATGGTTTATTTGTAGAGAACTCCAAACAGGAGCAACAGAGTAAGAGGCTGGCAACAAAATTTTTGAAAGGAATTGCAAGTGTGTCAGTGGTTGGCTGTGGTAGTAGTATATTCAACCCAGTACCAGGGTTCTCTGTGTGGTTGGTATCTATATGCTTTTTTTTGTACAGTAGCTGGATGGGCTCTGCAGAGTGGGCAGCATTATTTGGTGTAAGCTTCTGGGTGACAGGGAAAATCCTTTGGACAATAAGCAGGACCTTCAAACTGTCTCCTGACAGATGGTAAGAGAGGTTTGCTAACAAGTATTGAGACACTAACTTATATTTTAAAAATGCGTTAGCACATATAAAACACATATAAAAATATAAAAAGAGCTGGAGCTCAACGTTTTCAATATGTAAGTTTCAAACCAAGATGAATTGCAGCTGACAATCTTCATCCAACTTCCAGGGAAACGTAGAAACTCCAAATAAGAACAGACTCCTATTCAGGCCACCGGATCACCATGCGTCTTTCCTGCACACCTTCAAATCTTCCAAATGTGGTGTCACTGCAGGAGATAATGCATACACATAGCATAGCCTGTACATCACATGATGTGTGTTTGCCGGTCACCCATTCCTGACCCTGGTTTTCACCTGTAACTTGGTCCTGTTCTCCAGAACAGCAGAGAAAGGCTAACTCTATCTCCTGACAGGCGGTGAGAGAAATCATCAGTCCCAGTATTACAGACAGGGCTTAACTTATATACCCCTTGTCCATGGATACAGTCTGGGAAAAGCAGCTAATGACAACAGTGGAATTCTGCAAATGTATAAAGTTTTTTAGACTTTTTGCAAAGATAATGTCAATAGAGAATTTAACCCTTACAGAGTTGAAGATAGCACGTATAGAACAATTCTGATTTCTGCCACTTGGTGGTAGTGTTGTATCATAAGTGGGGTACAGTAATTAATATACTGTAATAATACATAATGACACATTAGAATTGCAATGCAGCGGGGAATTGTACATAGCTTGTTATGAGTTCTACTAGAAGATTTGTACAGGAGTGAGAGAGCCTCAACATAGTCAGCTTCAAGGAGAAAGTTATTTCTTATTAGGAAAGTTATTAAGGGAACACCACCACCACCCTTCAAGTCTCCAGCAGCCATGAAAAGATATAAGAAATAAAGCTTGCAAAACACAGGGGTGGGACAGGGAGGTATGTAATAGTCATCTACCATTAGGTAATCTGATGATAGATGCCCTTTAAGAGGGTTCTGTAATTTGCATAGCAATATTCCATACTTCTCTCCAAAAATATTCACCTATGTCCATTCTCAAAATATGTGAATCAAAGTACATCTGGCTATATGACATCTCCTGCATAATTGGGACACTGTTGGAAATATTGCATGTAGTTTAGATGTTGCAAGGTACGCAATTTTAGGATAAATATCTGAGGAGATAGAGGGCATCCTTGATGGGTACCATTAGAAATTGAAAAATAGTTAAACAACCATTCATTGAAACTTCTGCCATATGGGTTTTATAAAGTGTATTGATTCAAGAACACATTTGTGAGCCCAAAGCAATATGTTCTAGAGAGCCAGAGATGAAATTCCATCGCATTCTATTGAATGTTTTTTCAACATTCGTAGATATAAGTAGTTTTGGAATTCTCTCTCTTTGGTTCAAGCTGAATCACATTTATGGCTTTGTTCAATCTCTTGCCTTCCTAGTGGGCATGAATCCTATCTGATCCCTGTGTATTATCATTTGAAGATATGAGGTAACTTGAACTGCTAGGATTTTTGCAAAAAGTTTGACATCAACATTTAATAATGAGATGGCCATTATTTTAACACAAAGAACATCCACTGGAAGAATATCACCTTGTGATGCAATATTAGAGGCTGAAAGGAAATTATCTTTTGAAGGAAAAATTTTCAATATGGGATAGTTAGAGCATGTGGTCCAGGAGCCGTACCTGCAGAAGAATCATTTAATGCAGTCAGTTGTTCTTGATCATTTATTTGTCATTCTTACTCTGCTGGTGCACATTCTGCAAAGATTAGTAGACCAGATATTCACAAATTTCCACAATCCAAGAATGTATATTTTGTTCCCCAGTCATAGGGGGAAATTTATCAGGACCTCTGCGCACTGCCAGTGGCGCAGAGGCCCTGAAATAATTGCAAATGCTAGCTTATTGCTAGCTTTTGCGATTATTTTCCCCAATTCGCCACCTTCATGCCAGTTGGGCGTGAAGGGGGGTGAAGGGGGGGGCGTGGCCGGCCAAGCGCACTCGCTGGAACAGGAAACAGGAACGGGAATGGAAACGAGACAAACAGCAAGGAAGCTTTCTCTATGGCAAATAGCTCCAAGATCCGGCGGGGTTGATGGGAGCAGCCAGCCTTTATGAAAAACCCGGAAGTGCAAGTGCCAATCAGCAGTGCACTGGCCCTTTAAATTTTTCGAAAGTCGGCGCGCGCATGCCCTAGGGAGCATGGACATACACATGGCCTAGCCGGGGTGGGAGCAGGAGTGTGGAGAGGTGAGTGCGGGTCAGGGGACAGGGCTCCATGGAGAGGGGCACGGGTGTGCCTGTGATTTGAGACATGGATCACAGGGACACCCGTGACACCCTAGACACGACCCTGTAACTTCTGTCTTTAGAGTCTGGCCGCCATCTTGGATTTCTGTGAGACTCCATGCTGCTGATTTTCTTCTGTGTCTTTATGCTCTGAGTCTGTAGCCAAGCCCCCTGCAGTACAGCATGGAGTTCACACTGACGCATACACGGATTCACTTCCTGCCAGTACAAGGTGAGCAGAGAGAAGCTGCAAACTACAAGGAGATGAATGATATGGGGGAAGGAGAAGGCAGGCACATATCTGTGAGAACACAGATGTAGCAGAGCTCACAGTGTAAAAGTATGTCAGCCTCTGTCTGTCATGCCTGTGTGTGATAGAAATTTACACCTGTACCCTGATAATCTAACCACATTGTCACCCCACAGAACTTGATGGATCATAATGTGTCTGCTTAGAGAGTCCCTGCCCACACCCTGGAATTTTGCCTTGAGCAGCCAGAAGAGAGATAGGAGCTAAAACCTTTATTGTGTTAACATCACTAGGGGATTGAGATGTGAGAATTTTGTTTCGTGGGAAAACCCCTTTAAACAGACCGGACAATTTTTAAGTCTGGAACCTATTTTCATAAAGGAGCCCATGGTTATGCATTTGTGTGCCTGTGATAGAGACAACATCTGTTATGCTTTGTTTGAGGTGAAGTGATCTATCAAATTCATACAAATATCTTCTACCATGCATTGATCTTGAAATAAAGATTCATATATTCTCCAACCGCCTGAAAGGGATTATAAGGATGGCTGTAATTAAAGCTTGGTCAAGTAATAGAATGGAATCTATGGGGGTTATTTAATTTTTTGCCGTAAAAAAGTGGCCAAAAAATTGCAAAGGGACTCCGCTCCCTTTCTGACATTATTTTACTTTACTTCTGATTATTTTGCCATTACTTTCCATGTAAAGAGCTGTGTGAGGGCTTGTTTTCTATATACTAAATTGCACTTCATATTGACAGTATGTAATAAATACAATTTTGTAAAATTGGTGAAAAAATGCATTTTCGCCATTTTCTTGTGTAATGGGTTTTAACGGTACGATCACCGGGATACAAAATTTATATAGGTTTTATAATGTTTTCCATACATTTACAAAAATTAAAACCAACTGCACAAAAAAAGTTCTTCATTCTTCACGTTGTTAAGGAGTTAATAAATCTGAAAAGCAGCAAAGCTCCAAAGGCAGACATAGAACTATCGCAAGGAGCCTGCGTAATGATAAATCTCTCCAATATTGGTATCTTGTAACAACGATAGTTTAGTTATGTAGTGATGAAAAGTTTATATAATTTCTATCTAAAGGGTGCATCAGACACCATGTATCAATTAATTGATACAAGTAAATTGTACAAAGTGATTTTAGCATTGTTTGGTGTGCAAGACAAAAAGAACCAGTGGATGTATCAACATGTGCATGCAGTTGCATATTGAGATCTCCCCCGAGAATTAGGGTGCCCTCAATAAAGTCTTCCACCTTAAATAATACAAATTCTAAAAATTAAGATTGCCAGGTGTTTGGAAGATATATTGAGCCAAACATCAGGAAACGTCTATCAGAGAGCCTTGGGATCTTTCCACTTTTAAAATGCGTTTCCTAAATGAAAGTGACCGAGGCTTTTTTTCTCGATAATAGCTGAAAAAAACACAGAATGTGAAGACCCTAGGGTGTTCAGTGAAATTACTTGAAGGTGGTCAAGTAGCACAACCATGGTACACATCATGAGTAAACAACAATTTATACTGTGGAGTTAATCCTCGACCATCTATTGGAAGTGGGAAGAAAGCTAAAAGAATAAGAATCTAGAAATCCAGCCTTAGCTCAACGTCTTAGCCAGCTTATCAGTTACAGTGAAACCAATACGAGACAAGTAAAGATTAAACCTTATCCTTACAATAATCCCTGAGTGATCCAAGAAGAATCAGGGGAAAGAATCCTAGCATTAGTTCATCTTCATAACTCAGGGTTAGGCTGTTTCTATACCCCTTATCTTATCATTATTGTGTCTCTACAGTTTTCTAGGTCATCTACTTGAAAGGACAACCAACAGGCGTTGCACTGTAAGATCTACCTCAATGATATATATTACATCTGCTGATACTGTAGAGACTAAGGTTTTTATCTCCTCTTTATCTTTTTTTATTCCATTCTAGTTTGGAAAGCTGAGTTTCAAAATCTGCGCAAGTGGGGAGAGCCAAAATCCTATCAAGTAAATCAGCAGGGTAGGGGTATTTCCCTTAGAAAATTGATTGTTTACTTGTTGGGACCGCTCTCTGGTGTCACTGGTGGGTAGGTAGGGGCTATTTGTCATTATAGACCTATCATGGATGATTCTAAGGTAGATGAAGGGAGAGAGCATCTAGTTGCTGTAGTGCATAAAGTCACACTTTCCCAGCAGAGTCCCTTGTGACTGCACAAAAAATATCTTTCTATCTTGAGGTATTAGAAGTGTTAGCAGGTGTAATTGGCTTTCTCCTACCTCCACAAGGCAAGCAAGCAACATAAAGCAGTCCTCCTTGGGGTTTGCTTCTCTCCAGACAGAATGGAGTGCACAGGGTCAGTGTTTTCTTCCAGTCTCACGATCCAGCGACTGGGGCATGGACAACATTGTTCTCCTACTCTATGCTGACATGCACTCCTATCACAACATTCTCTTTGGAGCACCTCAAGCTGCTGCTACAACAGGGCACACCAAGCTCAGGCTGAGCTCCTGGGTAGGTGCAGAGAATTGGCTGTCTCTTGAGAAAAGGCTGATTTTCACGAAGTGAGCAGTATGCTGGAGCTCACAGAGCCATTCCTAAGCTCCTTCCCTAAAGGCAACTATTTAATATTGTGTCAAAAATGGCCATACAGATTAAAATAATGATAATGATAATTAATAATTTATTAATAAAGCTGTAAAAGTTGTAAAATAGTAAATATGACTTACTTTTCCCATCCTAAACTTTAGATCTCTGGGCATAAGATAATAAGGCAAGTGAGATGAAAAGAAACGAGGAGATGGGCGGCTGTTAAAATCATAATTGTCAATGTTATATTCAATCGATGGTGCTCTTTCTATACTGTAAATATTTTCTGTTCCATTTCGATAGCCTTCATTAAATATTAAGCTTAGAATCTGTTGCGTCCAAATTGTACCTGCAGAAAAGTTTACGGTATAGCATTTTTTACAGTAATTTTTTTTAAAGATATAAAACAGATTTCTAGTCAGATTAATATTACAAACAATATTAAAATAAAAGGTAAAAGTTAATGTTTTTTCACTTTTTCAATGTCTGATTCAACTCCATCTAGAATGTATAGGGGTATTGAAATGCAGAAAATTCTGCTAATCTGAAAAGCTGGGTTGTTTCTACAGAAATCATATGAATTTCTGTAAGTCCCTTGTCAAGATTGAGGCATTCTTCTTATAATTTATTCTGGTGCAGTGATCAACAGTCATTTGAAGTCCTGTCGGTTAAAAAAACTTTTAATTCAGGAACTGGTCATATCGCTTGTGAAGCTGAGCTGAACATGTAACATATTACATAAAGCATTTTCATGCACAAAATCTGAAGGGTAAATACAGTAGCAAATCCACTATACGCATTGAGGAAACAGTATTCTGCTGCCGTGCCAGCATTGTCTTTTGTCCACGGAATGTGGCTTAGAAGGCATTGTTTCCCCTCAGTATATTTGTGTGTGAACTGTGGTGAAGTTTGTGCCTGTTTTGTGACTGACTGAACTACACACAGTTCTTCTGCAGCCCAGGGATGTCCAGCAAACATCCCTGGGTACTAGAGTGATTGACAGCTAATCCAGTCAGCTGCTGAGGGCAGTGACCAGGAACTACTTTATAAACCAGCCCAGTTCCATTACTACTTGCTGGTTCTACTAGTCTTCTCATATTTAGTAGACCCAGTTCTGTCCGGCTCTGCTTGTTTGCCTGTATCTGTTGTTTGTCACTCTGTGTTCTTATGTATATGTTGGATAGGCTCTAGCTTCATCTTATCCTTCCTCTCCATCATCCAGCAGCTGCCAGGCAAAGTAAGTTCTCCCTATCCAGTTGCAGGGTATCTCAGGGTCTATTAGCAGGTTTCTGATAGTGAGTTGCCTTATCAGCATGATATATCTGCTTTTAGCAGGTCTGTAACTCGTCGGGACATCACAGGGCAAGTTTGCCACTGCTTATCCACTGCTTATCCTGTGCAATGACTGTGAAATTACTGCTGGGGTAAATTCTGCAGCCTTTCCGCTACAAAAAAACATTGAGCAGTTCACTCTTAAATGTTTTCCCTGGATGAGATAAAGGCCTCATTTATAAGAGTGGCTGAGTGGCCCCTTGGAGGTGACCTTGTCTACCTTATGGTAAATCTTATTAAACGGGA
The DNA here is from genome assembly GCA_019512145.1 of Engystomops pustulosus. Classification (NCBI taxonomy): domain Eukaryota; kingdom Metazoa; phylum Chordata; class Amphibia; order Anura; family Leptodactylidae; genus Engystomops; species Engystomops pustulosus. Next base: position 125,764,560 of record CM033643.1, read on the forward strand.
TGCTGAATGAAGCCTTGACAAAGTAACCCCCTAGAAAACCCCATCCCATTCATAGAAATGTGAAAAGAAATGAAGTATATTTAATTAATCAATTACTATTGAATATTAAAATGTTAACAATCAAATGTTCTATTATTACTGATTTCTATCATAAATATATAATTTATGCAAGGTTAGTTTATAGCAGATTACACAATAAAACTAAAATATTATACACCAGTATAAATAAAGTATAGATAAAGATGTAAATTGACCTGATCTTGGGTAGGTGACAAGAAACAAGTCTCTGTCCCTAATTTCCATATGTTCTATAGCATCTATGATTTTAGGTGATGTCATAGTAGAGTCATAGTATATTCCTTTGTGCTTAAAGGCTGCAGCATTCGGGTGTTTATCATGTGCTACTTGGTCCATAGCTTTCTTACTGAGATCCTAAAGTTTATCAAAAATAAAATATTGTTTTTAGTAAAATGTATAATCACAAACATTAACATATTTGTATTACCTTTTAGACTTTTTTCGATGTGGCTGCTGTAATTGTGAATTACTGAGCACATAAGTCAAGATTATGGCTATATTGTGTAAATTTTTAACCTTTAAACTTGTAATTCTTTAAACAGTGCTAATCCCAATGTCCACATATAAAATAACTAATGGTGGGGGGCATATAAAATAGCTAATAGTGGAGGGGCAGCATAGGAAATAATTAATGGTCGGGGGCAGCATAGGAAATAATTATGAGGGACAGTCTAGTAATTAATGGGGCAGCATATTCAATAATTAATGGAGAGGGGTCCCAGTATAATTAATAATTAATTGACCCAATTAATTTATTCATTGGGCCAATATATAAAATAGTTCACAAGGGGGTGCAGTATGTTAAATAATTAATTGAGGGGGGGCAGTGTATTACAGATGCGGTCACATGTACCGCTATTTATCCAGCCCTCCAACGGTCTGAGAGGGACAATGAACGGCCCCCTATGTAAAAAGTTTGGGGACCCCTGAATTATGTTATGTTATGTTTTGTGTTATGTTATTTTACCATTATAGTCTCTGACCTGATGAATACGCAATACGGTGTTGAAACACGTTGTCACAATATCAATAAAATTCTCATCACCTTATTCTGGATGTAGCGCGTCTATCAATTCAACCCCGCATTTTTTCCTTCATTGCCTTTACACTTCTTCTGGACTGCCATCCAGCTCCGGGGTTAGACGCTGCAACACCACCGTGACCCCCCTCCCCCCAATTGTGCACATATCCTTTTGGCGCTTGGCTCAAGAAACCCCCCAACTTTTTTACTTTAATCCAACAGCAGGTCTTCAAATAGTGTTTTGGCCGTAGCAGGTAGGTTATCCGCATCCATGAAAGTGACGAATAGAAGACCACCTTCAATACTCGAGATGGGCACTTCAAGTACCTTGCTATGCCGTTTGGACTCTGTAATGTACCAGTCATGCTCCAGGAGTTTGTGAATGACATTTTTCAGAGACTTACATTATACCTGTGTTGTGGTCTATATAGACGATATCCTGGTGTTCTCCATGGACCTTGAGTCCCATCGGACACGTGTACGGCAAGTTCTCAGGCGCCTAAGGGCCAATTGCCTATATGCCAAACTCGAAAAGTGCCAATTTCACCACAAGAGTCTTACTTTCGTCAGATACATCATTTCTGACAAGGGACTACAGATGGATCCTGCCAAATTGTCTGTGGGACTTCAGTGGCCCCGCTGACTTTGAGCTTTCCAGAGATTCCTTGGCCTCGCTAATTACTACCAGCAGTTCATACCACATTTCTGCTACCTCGTGTCTCCCATTGCAGCACCGTCAAAGAAGAACGCCAATCCTAAACACTGGCCTCCAGCAGCTGAAAAAGCTTTCTCCAAGTTGAAGTCTGCCTTTGCCTCCACTCCTGTTCTCACCTGGCTCAGAAACCGTTCCAGCTAGAGGTTGACGCCTTCTAGGTTGGTGCTGGAGCCATTCTCACCCAGAAAGGGCCTGAGGGCCGAACCTTCTCGGCTGCATAGAGGAACTACTCCATAGGGGATCGGGAACTTCTGTCCATATAGTTAGCAATAGAGGAGTGGCGTAATCTTTTGGAAGGAGCTCATCATCCGGTCTATATCTATACAGACCACAAGTACCTTCTCCAAACTGAGTCTCATCCCACGGCAGGCTTAGTGGTCTCTCTTCTTTTCTCATTTAAATTTCCTGATTTATTTCCATCCAGCAGAGAAGAATGTTAAGGCCAATGCCCTCTCTTGTGCCTCCGATGTAATTAAGGAAGAAACGGCTCCTATGGATCCACAGCACCTTCTCAGTACAGCATAGTGAACTGTTTTGGCTGTGTGAGAGGCTACTGACTAGGGTCAGAAGGTAAGAGTTCTCCCTATGGAGAGTTTGCGGATCAAGGCCACCTTATAGGCGTGTGGAGACTTAAAGCCATAGATGCTCCACTAGGGAATTCTGGGAAGGGTAGCCTTGGTGGACCTGGAGCGCAATGATCAAATGATCATTAAACCCTCGGACAAAGGGGGGAACATAGTTTTGCTTGATCGCACAGACTATGTGAAAATGTGTGAAACAATGCTATCTGATCCAGATGGCTATCGCCCGCTTTCGCACAATCCAACGGAAAAATTCTCCAAGGAACTCAGGGGCATTTTGGATGAAGCCCTACGGGATCAACTTATTAGTGGCCAGGAGTATAATTTTTTACTCCCGAAATCTCCCACTACAGCGACCTTTTATGGCCTCCCTAAGGTCCACAAAGGCTATCCCCCCCTTAAAGGATGACCCATCGTTTCAGGGATTAATAGCCTTACCCAAAATATAAGCATTTATGTGGACCAGATTTTAAGACCTTTTGTCACAAGTTTACCATCATATGTTCGTGACACCATGGACGTCCTGAGACAACTTGAGGGGATAGTCCTAGATGAAAATACGTACCTCGCTAGTCTGGATGTGGAGGCTCTCTACTCCTCCATCCCACACACAAAGGGATGTGAGGCGGTGGAGGCCTTTCTGAGTACTAGGGGGACACAATTCCTCGGTCATAATCGATTTGTCAGGGACCTACTTAGGTTTATTCTTGAAAAGAATGTTTTCCTCTTTGGGAACAAGCTCTTCCACCAGCTGAGGGGGACAGCTATGGGGAGCCCAATGGCCCCCAGCTACGCTAATCTCTACCTCGGCTGGTGGGAGGACCGTATTGTTTTCTCGGAGGAATACACCAGATGGACATCATGTATGCCCATCTGGCTTCGGTATATCGACGATATACTTATCGTATGGTCATCCACTCCAGCGAATTTTCATGACTTCGTTCGAGCCCTGAACCTGAATGATCTGGGCTTACACTTTACCAGCGAAATTCATGAAAGTTCTATTGCATTTCTGGATATACACATTTCGAAGACTCCAGGTCAACTACAAACAAGGGTACATAGGAAGGAAACGGCGACAAACAGTCTTCTACGGTATGAGAGCTGCCACCCTACTCCCCTTAAAAAGGGAATACCAAAGGGACAGTTTCTCAGACTGCGCCGTAATTGTAGCCACATGGAGGATTTCATGTCTCAAGCCAAAGACCTGAGCCATAGGTTCGCACGAGGATTCCCGAGACGGACTGTGACAAGGGCTTTCCAACATGCTCTCACATCTAAAAGAGAAGATCTTTTGAGCCCTAGAAATAAAGAAAATGATAATATCATCCGTCTCATCGGTACCTACGATGCTAATGCGAATGTTGTGAAAGAGATCCTCAATAAGTACTGCGGGTCTTAAGACAAGATCCAGACCTTAAGGACCTCCTGTTGCAACACCCATCGGTTACCTACCGTAGAGGGAAAAATTTACGTGACAGGCTCGTTCACAGTCATCTTGAGCCTGCACGATCCCCCCGGTCCTGGCTTTCAGAAAGAACAGGCACCTATAGATGTGGTAATTGCAATATATGCCAACTGGTCCTATTGGGTAACACTTTCCAGAGTGCCAGCACAAGCGAATCCTTCTCCATCAGGGACTATGCCAACTGTAAGACGGTGGGAGCCGTCTATATGTTGTAATGCCCCTGTCCGACGAACTATGTGGGAAAAACATACCGTCCAATCAAAGTGAGAATACAGGAACATGTAGGGGATATCAGGAATCAACGCAACACCACTGTGGCAAGACATTTTGCCAAATGGCACCACAGTGACCCAAAACTCCTACGTTTCCAGGTCATTGAAAGGGTCAGACCCCCCAAACGGGGAGGCAACTGGGACAGGTTGATTCAGCAAAAGGAGGCCAGGTGGATATATACCCTAAACACAGTGGAACCAAATGGCCTCAATGAGAACCTGTCTTTTGTCAGTTTCCTGTGACCTGTACTGATAAGGTTATGTTTATGTTTAGTACTCCTATGTATCCGAGCGCGTTGCTCTCACCTGTCCGTCCTCTCTTTCTTTTTCTTTCTCTTTCTGCACATTGTAATCTGTTTATTGTGCATGTCTGTAATATGGAATATGCATATAATCAGATACTGGCTCATGCATGCTATGCTGACATCTGTGCCTTTACCTTCCTGGTCCTATTTCTACATTATCAGTAACACAATATCTTAAACACCCAGATGATACTGTAATATATAAAATCCGGCCACCGATGTGTATGTGACACACATCGGTATTATTCCCATTACTGCCATCAATTGTACCCCCGACCTCCCCGCATCCCACCTTAGCGGGAGTGTTTTTTTGTTGTTTGGTTCTATTTGCATATCAATACATGCCCCAACGCTGTCCTATAGCTAGGGGTTTCGCATAGTTGGGACGGTCCCTCACGGGGCTTCTCGGACTTGCGATCACGTGATCGGAGGTGGGTGTCTCCTCCCCGATCCTCCCATTGGCTCTTACTATTCTGACGCGGAGGGGCGTGTACCTTGCGGGAGGTTCGGTTTATCCGGCTCCACGCATTGGTTCCTGACCACTCTGTGTCATCACAGGAAGGTGGGGCTACTTATTTATAAGCTTAGCGTTTCCTCGCGGACGCTGCCGCTGACATCAATGCGGGGACACGCTACCTGAATGTGTGCCTACATCTACATGTGTTTAATTAATCTAGACACTATATATCAGATCCCTGATGAATATGATTAGGAAACGCGTCGGATCTATGTATTTTTAGGAGAGCTAGCTGTAGACAGAGTATTATCTGTAGCTGTAATTCACCAGATACTGGGAGTGTAGAACCTCTATGCTAGACAGCTTATCTCTATCAAGGCATTTCCAGCATATAGACTCCATACTTATACACCATCTCTACTCAAACACAAACCTTGTGCAGTGTGAGATAGGTTCAAATCTGTATTAAGTTTTATCTTATTATCTTGAGGAGGGTAGTTGGGAATAGAGCTTCTCATATAGGTGGAGGACAGTGGTGTGTGCATGCAATGAATGTGTGCCTCCCATCCGCTAGACAGTGAGATCTATTTCTTTACTCACCATACTACACACCTCCGCATTGTTTGTTAACAATCCGATACCAGTATCTCTCTGCACAAAATTGTGCGCCATCTGAGTTCGGATAAAGTTCTTTTATATAAACACGAATTATTGGGGTGTGAGACTTACACCCTTATTTCACACTTCTTTATCTATTTTAATACATATCTAATAAAAGTTACTTTTTATTTTTACTTATACTCTCTTTTTTCCCCCATTTTCAGTGAACAATTCTGGGAAGTATGCAAATAAGTTTTCCAAGGTGTTAAATAGAAAACAATGCCTTCATTCGCTACCTTAAAAGGCAATCCCCTTAACAGCAAGTATGATCTACAAGAAGTCTAAAAACATGATATGAGGTGGCCTTAATTGGCAAACTCTCCATAAGGAGAACTCTTACCTTCTGACCCTAGTCAATAACCTCTCACACAGCCAACCAGGTTCCCATGGCATCGCTCAACCTGGTCGAAACAGTTCTGTTGGTTGGGAGTCTATTCCTTCTAGAATAAATATACTGGTTTTGTTTAATCCCACATCATGTTTTTAGACTTCTTGTAGGTCATACTTGGTGTTAAGGGAGCTGCCTTTCAAGGTAGCAAAAGGAGACAATGGGGCACATTTACGTACCTGTCGCGATCCCCAGGTGCGTTGTCCGACGAGGATTCGGGTCTGCCCCGATCGTGCGTCCAGGTTCATGCATGTGTCGCTTCCCCTGCTGAGGTCCGCCAGAATTCACCTTCTTCTTCCCGGTGCATGTAAGTGCTGATCTTGCGACACAATTTGCTTTTTAAATTCCGCGGTTTAAATTCAGTCGGGTTGTCCGATGACCGATTTGTGTCAGCACCTATGTGCCACAATCCGATCGCATGCGCCAAAAATCCGGGGCAATTCAGGGCAAAAAATCACAAAACCCGGCAAAAATGCGGCGTTCGCAATGTGCCCCATTGTTTTCCATTTAACACCTTGGAAAATGTATTTGCATACTTACCAGAATTCCCTAGTGGAGCATCTATGGTTTTAAGTCTCTACATGCCTATAAGGTGGCCTTAATTGGCAAACTCCCCATAAGGACAACTCTTACCTTCTGGACACCAATTTCTATGAGGTAAAATAGGTCCTCAATATGAAGTTGGTCAGAGAGAATCGGTTCTTTCCAGTGTCGACTTTCGGCTTGGAGGAGAGATCTTGGGAGCCTGTGGACAACATCCTGGACCATGCTCTTCTGCAAAGGTTCCTTCAGACCAAAAAGAGAGACTGAAGGGGTGGGGGGTACTGTAACAGGTGCTCCTGCGACCCATGCCCCAGGTCACAGACGCACCCATGTACCTGTCTGTGCCCTTCCACACCAACAGCTGCTTCTCTCATCTGTCCTTGGTCCAGCAGCGGGCCCCTCGCTTAGGTGATCGTATCCCGAACTCCTAGGGCGTGAGCTCGCCGTCTCTGAAAGATTTAAAGGCCCAGAGCGCCGATGATTGGCGCTGGCCAGCCCCCTTCCTTGTTAAATATCCAGCCCCTTCCTGTGTCCCCTGCCAGATCTTTGTGCCTCGAGCCCTAGAGAAAGCTTGTTCCTTATGCCCTTACGCTTGTATTGTGAATTCTTCTGCTGCCAGCCCTGACCTTCTGCTCTGCCATTGACTTTGATCCCGTGCTGTTTGTTGACCTCTTGCCTCTTGGCCACCACCACGAGCAAAATCATGCCTCTGGAGCGACCTGGTGGTATTTCACTGCAGCAAGCCCAACCCACTTTGCGGCGGGCTCTGGTGAAAACAGAGTGCCACTTAGATTCCGCTCCCAGGTGTCGGCTTACGTCATCGTGGTGGTACAGTGGGTCCACTACCCCTGAATCCTGACAGCTAGACTACCACTGTAATACATCCCTTACACCACCACTGTAATACATCCCCCACACTGCGAATATAATATATCAACTACACTACCAATGTAATACATCCACTACACTGCCACTTTATTAAGTTCACCATGCTACCACTGTAATACACGCCCTACATTACCACTGTTAAGTATCCTCTACACCGCAAATGTAATATATTTACTACACTTTCACGGTAATAAGTTCACTACACTACCAATCTTATAAATCCACTACACTGCCACTATAATAAGTTTGTTACATTACCACTGTAATAAATTGTCTATACTCCTTGTCTATGTAATACATACCCTACACTGCCACAGTCGTACATCGGTCCAAGAAATTCAGACAGAAAACGGTCTGTGATTCAGGGACCAACCATAGTAGTGCACTGCTGGCTGATAGCTAATAGAAAATCAGTGGCTGACAAACCATTCCCTATTGAATGCCTAGTAAAATGTGTATTGGATATTGCATACTATATATTGAGTAGTTTTGAAAAGTACAAGAATGTGGACATCCATTGTAAACGTAATGCATAATTGCATTTAATTATGATATTAATATTTGGAAGGGCATTTTTCTGGTGTTGTTTTTATGGAGATACTTTGCCAGAATTGTTTATTAGAACACCTTTGGCATATTATATGAAGGCTTTAAGTGAGAGTTCTCTTTATTTTTAATGCGTTCACTCTGATAATGTCATACTGTTAATGAAAGCAGTTTAAAGAAATCATATGTTCCAAGGTAAATAGAGACAAATTAACACATAGATAGTACAGATAATAGCCTGCCTACAGTGAGCTAATGCAATTAAACTTACAGAATGCCTATACATCTAACTCTTTCCTATGAATAAGCTTGAACACCTGCATGAAGCTTTATGTATCTGAAGGTAACACTTTACGGCCAAATTGATCTCTAGGATGCAATTACTTTGATGTCCCAGAGAAACCTTACTGGCAAATCTCCCAAATTCTCTTTAAACATTTGATCAATCTTCTCACTTTGTGCCACAGTCAATAGATTTTTCCAGTCTCCAACAGTACCTGGTCAAAAATATAGGAAAATGCTAAGCCACATTTATGCAAACAAAGTATGGTATAATAAGGGAAATAGTGAAAAGATTACAGTAATAGACTATAACACATTTCTTAAAAATGATATATTGCACTTTAATGTAACAAGAGTGATTTTCTTTCCTTAATAACTATATAAACTTTCTCACAATTTGTTCTGGCATTACTACTACTATTTACTACTATTTCCAATGATGTTCAACTTAGATGCGATCTGCATTTTTCAAACAGTTATGTTGGATCCTGTGAATATGCCATCTATAATGGCAATATATATTTAACAGTAAACTGAGTGGAAGGTGTCAGTGAAGTGGTTTTAAAGGGTTTGTCCACTTTCAGCTGATAATTGATGTTGTTTGTGTAAGCTATACAATTTTTCTAATTACTTTGTACATCAATTTCTCACTGTTTTCTTGATCTCTGGTTGCTGTCATACAACAAGAGGCTTAGTTATTTACTTCCTGTGGATAAAATGCGGTCATGTTCATGTGATTTAAAACAGAGTAATCAGAGCTGTGTATTTAAATAATATGTTATTCATCTGTTATTACATAAACAATATTTCATGTGGCCACTTAAATAATTGGGGTGATTTATAAAGCCCCATCCCCACCAGTTTCCTGGCTTTTCCCTTTTGTACGCCACTTTGGGCATGATGGGGAGAGGGGTGGACAGGGGGCCTATTTACTAAAGTCACCGCCAGAAAACCAGTGGAGACTATAGGTAAAATCTCAGTCATGTCAGACCTAGTCTAAACAAGTCCAAACTGGAAGAGATCCCATCCAGATCTAGGAGGAGGCCGGAGCCTCTCTGGAATTTCTAAGACTGGTATTAAAAATGCCAATCTTAATAACTTTCCCCATATAATACATCATCAGTGTAAAAGGGTCCTGTGCAGCAGATGTAGTAAAGTAGTAAAGTAGTCTGTCTTATGAACATGTAGGAATTCTATGTAACTTTCTGTGGTACTCCATTAGACACTGTATGAGGGCCGCATCTACCATGAGACGGGATGAAGATTTTGGACTTGCCTAAAAGCCAGAAAGTCTGTATCATCAGAGAAATCTCTTCAAGGCACTGATGCAAATGTTTGCATCGCTCTGTAAGACGTAACACTCGGCCTGTGTTTAATTAAGACGCTGACTGCGGGTAGGGGGGTGTAGGGGGCTGTATATATATGAAGACAATGGGGGTTGTGTGTATACATATATAAATGCTAAAGGAACTATATGTATGTATGTATGTATGTATGCATATATATATAACAAAATCACTGAGGAGCTTAAATGGTAAGCCACCCTGAACTATGAAATTCAATTGGAGTCACTGGCATAGTAAGTGGGAGATAAAATATAACTTTTAGTAGTAATGGTTAAAATCACTCCAATGTGTGAACATATGTTGCTTCTAAGAGCATAGTGTTTCAACTAGTTCACAAAAAGTTTTTTTGGGACTAAGTAGTAAAGTGAGTACACTTCACCTGCATATTTATATGCAGTGCCAGGGTATATGTCTATTTTTGGGGGGCATTAGATTAACCTCCGAAATTCAGTTGGAGACAATCTCGCAACACTGAACTGACATGCCGAGTAGAACGGGCCTTGGAATCAGCCCTGCAGTGTATTGGCCTCTTAGCATAGTTTTGTAATAAAAAAAATAAATAGGGGCACAGTGAGGTATATTAGGGGCCACACAGAATTCCTGAGCATGCAGACTTACTCAGGAAGCACCAGGGCACCTAATTTCTGTTTAAGACCTGTAGTAACTAATTAAGTGCTTATAACGAACTATACTATTTTGTTCTCTATAAACAATAGTCATTTACCTTTACGTAAAAAATCTCCTTTGCTTTGGTCTAAAATATCCCTTGGGAAAAATGTATAATTAGCAAGAGGATCATGTTTCATGTTTTTAAAAGTTGCTTTTTCCACCACAGTATCTATTGCTTTCTCATCAAGATTAACATTCAGAAATTTGCATATTTTGAGGACAGCGGCACGTAAGTCCTAAAATAAAAATAAAAAAATACACAAGTGACAGAGTGGGATATGTGGTTTGGTGCTTGCCATGTTGTACTTTACACATCCAATCCAATCATGCTATCAACATGTATGATGCCACCTATACATTTTCACAAATTGTAAACTTAAATTCTACATCAGATCTCAATTAAAGTTTCAAGTTATGTAATTTGTCAAGAAAACAAGACATTTCAATGATTAGTGAAAACTGTCACCACAATGTACAAACATAGGGCTTTTCCCACACAAGTTACTCATACTTATTTTATTTTCCAGCTGCTCCTTCCATGCTGCAAGTTTAGAAATATGCAAATGACACTTAAGAGCAGTAACAGCACCTCTGCTACAATCGCTGGACCCTAGAATCACTGAGGGGGGAAGAAAGGAGTTTTGCTGTTAAAACACAGCCTTGAGGTACTCTTCTAACACCTCATTTGCATATTTAAAAGTGAAGTTTTGCACAGAAGGAGAAGCTGAAAAAAGACATGAAGGGAAAGAATGAACTATACTGCTTCTTGAAGTAAACCCTGAAAAATTGTTTACTAAAGGAAACCTACTGCCACAGGTCTACCTAATAAGGTAGATCTGGTGGTAGGTTCCTGTATTTAGTGGCAGCCCAATACTTTATTTAGTAAAATGTTTGTTATCAATATGCAAATTTTCTTTGGAGGCTATAGGGGCATGGAGTAGCCACGCTGTGGAGCAGGAGCTATGGTTACTCCATGGTCCAGGAGACTCTTCGAATCCCTCCTAAAGGCAGTCTTCAGGGCTCAGCTCGCTGTAGCTGCGCACACTCATTTTCTAAGCCGGAGTTCTGCACATGTGCAGTATCTCCAGCTTCAGAAGCGAGGTTACATTGCTGCAGCTGAGTGCACTCATCCACGAAGCTGGAACCTTTGCACAGAACTCAAGCTGTGCACCTAAGACTTCCTGTAGGACTTATTGAAAGAGGCTACTGGGGCATAGCTCTTGCTCCACGGCGCGGCCACTTTACTTTTTATACACCATATATATTTGTGCATAAGCTGGGCTTTTTAGCATAAAAAATATGCTAAAAAAAACCCAACTCCACTTATACACGAGTCAATAAAAAAATTTACGTACATATTCTCCTTTCGCTACTCGTCGATGCTCCGTGGGGCTCCTCTTCTTCCTTCTCTCTGTGCCAGCCTGCGCACACAAAGGTGCGGCGCTGTCGCTGCATGTTACAGCAAAGAGAAGAAAGAAGAGTAGCCATGGGGACGGGAGCATCGGGGAGCCACACCAAGCATTGGGACCACTGGAAGGCGAGTATGTACGTTTATTTTTTTATGTGCTGGGCAAACTGGGGGCTGACTGACTGTATACTACATGGGGGCTGGATAGCTATATACTAAAGGGGGTTGGCTATGTACTACAGGAGGCTGGCTGGAAACATACCCTATCATTGCGCCCTTTGGATGCTGTGGAATACTGACAAAGGTCACTTGGAGGATTTCAGCTGCTACAACCAAAATGTTTCTTTTAATGCACATTCTTTCTTGCACCAAGTGAGTGCATCTATTGATTTGTCTGTCACCATATCCCACATAGAGATTATTACACTAGGGTTTTGCACCCTTGCCTTCCTCTTTTGTCATTTCCCAACTACCTCTTGAGTACATTTGTGCATTCTACCTACTTTAAGTAACAAAAAAAGCTGCAAATTACCTTTTTCATTTCTTCGAATGTTATAAAAAGAATGTTAAAATCTTCTTTATGTGTGTACCACCCCCGAACATGATCAAACCATGAGCCACTAATCACTGTAAAGTAAAATATAATGTAAGAATTTTTTCTGGCAATTCAATTTAATTTAAAAGACAAGTATCTATATACTTTGTAATTTAAAGAAGAGGGTGAGGGGAGCAGCACAATGAAAAAGCGAATTTAAAATTCAAGGTGGGTGCAAGCTTCACAAGGATCCGGATCCAAATCCCAAATATTGTTAATTGATCTATGATGTCACTTCCTGTGGGGGATAAATACCCACCTTGTACTACCACTCATTTATGCTTGAAAATGGCTGCATACAGACAGCCGAAACGTTGCATCTGCCCACTGGCGAAATAAAAACACTGAATTTTCCACGGAGTGCTGCTTCCTTGTCTTGTATCTTCTACTTTGTAATTTAACATTTAAAGCTGTTCCCCCAACTTTTAAAGGGAACCTGTCATCAGAAATTGGCCTAATAGACCACTACCAGTATGTTGTCAAGCAGCTGGACAGCTTTTAGTTCATGTGTCTTTCATGGCCCAGTGTCGTGGCATCATCTCGAAAATCAACTTTGAAGTGAGATGTTAATTGGTTGTATAAAGTCAAGGAGGTGGGGAGTTTAACACTGAAGTCAAGCTTTCCCTGCCTCTGAACACCTCCTCCTATGTGCTTGACAGTATGTGCTGGACTTCTGGAGCTCTTGTCGATGATGTCTCTGGACGCAGGTCCATAATTACAGTGAAGGAGGTGTTCTAAGGCAGGGAAAACTTGACTTCAGTTTGAAACTCTCCACCTCCTTGACTTCTTAAAACCAATTTACATCTTGATTTAAAGTTGATTTTCTGGATGATGCCACCATACCAAGCCATGAAAGAAACATCATCTGGAAGCTGCTTTACAACATTCTGGTAGTGGTTTATTAAGGCAATTTCTGAAGAAAGATTCCCTTTAATGTCATTCTCTATCCAAAATATAGCTGAGGCTGCTAAAATCTTTACAACTGCTTGTTGCTGCAATGATTTGGTGCAGTTTTTGCCATGGTTTGTACATATTGTACAGTAAATTAAAAGAGAACAACATTTTTCATTGCAAATATTATGCTCTGGAAAAAACAGACAAACCATACAATACTTGGTATTTATTTATGCCGATATTCTTCTACATATGTGCTTCTTTATCGAAAACTGTTGTTCACTCAGGCCAACCACTGTCCATATAACTTACGGATATTATAACATAAATTAAAAGGGTATTCCAGGAATAAGCATATTTAATATTCAAATGGCTCATTAAAATATAAGCCAATATGTAATTAGCTGTTATTTAAAATGTTTCTTCTTAGCAGTGTGTAAGGTAAAACCGGACTAAATATACAGGGGGAATGGACAAAAGTGATGTCATTTATTGGGGCTGAATGGACAAAAGGGATGTATTTACATGGTGCTGCTTATTATGAGGCTGGAGGACAGGAGGGATGCAATTACATGGGACTGCATGTTATGAGGCTGGAGGGACAGTAGGGATGTATTTACATGGGAATGCATGTTGGAAGGATTCAGGGAGTGCCTTATTTATTGTACTGTATTTTGGGCAGGTAAATTTGTTTAACTTTGCTTGTTGGTGGATTCAAAGGGGATGTTTTGGATTGAAAAACATATTTGCTTCTTCCCATAAACAGGTAATAAATGGTATGGCAGCTCAAGTACTATAAGTTTTCCACAGCACAAACTGTAGCCAGGTGTGAAATTAGCCATGCCAAATAGAACCTTTTATGGGAGGAGAGTGTGTTTAGTACATGGGATTGTATGTTAGAGGGGAGAGATGTTTTTGAATGGAGTGGACTGGGTCATGACTTACATGGAGGCAAGCAACATATAGCAGGCTATACTATTATATGGAGAGGAAGGAGCTGTTGCTGAAAACTGAGGGTTCACGGGAGTTGAAGTTACCCGTGATGGCCATCTTGGCAATAACTCCGCCTTCCTTAGAAAACCCATAACATTTTGTGAATCATAAAAGCCAACTATTTAAGCTTAATCTTTTGATTAATGACATTGAGTTTTGTTGTATTTATTTATTCATAGCAATATGAGTTTTTGTATCAGACGTTCATATTCAAAGAATACCCATTTAACTAAGTATGTTGCTAAAAGTGTCATATTGTAGTGGGGGACTCATGGTTACTACTTACACCACTGATCCATAGGATTGGATATCAATATCAGATTGGTTAAAGACACCCACTTACCTGATTCTATACTGTATGAATTACTTTATACTTTTTAGTACTGTAAGCAAATCCAAACATTTCACTGGGTAAGACCTGCACTAATTCACTGATACAGTAATAATTACTATAAATAATGGTAATAAGCCTCTTTTAACCCATACAGGACAGGACTTTTTCATTTTTGCCCTTCTATCTTGATTTGCTCCGCTCCTTAAAAAAACCTAACTTTTTTTTCAGTGTACAGAGCTGGATGAGGACTACTTATCTGCGGGACAAATTGTACTTCCTAGTGTCATTATTTAATATTCCATGTAATGTCTAGGCAGTCCCCGGGTTACGTACAAGTTAGGTTGCTTGGGTTTGTACCTGTAGTTGAATTTGTAGGTAAAAGTCAGAACTGTAGATTTTAGAATTGAAGCTCCAGACACATTTTCTTTTTTCTTCCCTGTGACAATTGGATTTTCAAATTTTTTTGCTGTAATGGGACCAAGGATTATCAATAAAACTTAATTACAGACACCTTCCACTGATCATTGCAGTCTTGGAGCAAAGTAAAGCATCCAGAGAGCTTCACCAGAAGTCACAGTGGACAGAGAGGACGTCTGCAACTAGGGGTCATCTGTAAGTGTGGGTGTCCTCAAGTAGGGGACCGCCTTTACTGGAAAGCTGGAAAATTGACCAAAAAAAAAAACAAAAACCAGTTGTGCTATTTTCTTGTATGCAGTGTTTTTACAGTTTGTACTGTGTACGCCAAATGACACCTCCCCTTTACTCTCTGCGTCAGTACGATTTTATAGGTTATTGGATTTTTGTATTTTTTAAAAACCTAATAACTTTTACATACTTAAGTGTATGGACCTGTGTAAGGTGTTTTTAGACAGCATTGTTATTTACTTCAATTTGGGACCTATATAACATTATGATCACTTTTTATTCAAATACTTATGGACGAAAAAATGGCAAAAAAGTGGCGACATTTGTTTGTCTATTTTTTATGTCGACAGCCCTCTGTTGCACTGTTAACAGTGACTTACACCTGTCGTAAGATGTTTCAAAACAAGCCCTACAGCACCACACCGTACTATACCACTGGGGTTTGCTGAGGGTATAAAGTAATCCAACAAATCTGCATAACCAGATAGATGCTACTATATTACCTCTTCCTGACATATAGAGGTCTACAAATGTTTCCCAATCAATACTATAATTTAATTTAGGAAACACTTTGTAGAAGTGGTAAAAAGAGACCATGGCATCTTTTGGGTTTCGGCACACATATATTACCTGAAATAAAATAAAAGGAAAACATTATATTGTACAGCAATAGTTCAACAAAATCACTTACTCACTGAAACATGCTGTACTAATAATTGGGGGTCAGTTCATTTACATGATTTAAATGCCAACAGCAGCAAAACCCGCAGTAGAGGTCAGTGTTTCGGGTTTGGTACCTTAACAGCTCTGCTCACCCTAGTCCCGATCAATGGTATATAAACACTATAAAGTAAAAGTCGAGCACCACATAGCAATAGATACAGAATATTATTGTAAAACAATACTTATGTGATATACTTTTCCCATCCTGAACTTTAAATCTTTTGGCATTAGGTAATATGGCAGGTGAGATGAGAAGAGACGAGGAGATGGACGGCTGTTATAGTCGTAATTGCGAATGTTATATTCAATCCATGGCGCTCTTTCCAAATTGTCAATATTTTCTGTTCCATTGCGGTGGCCTTCATTTAATATTAGACTTAAAACTTGCTGTGTCCAAACTGTGCCTACAAAATATAATAATAATAATAGCATTATTTAAAAATGTGACCAACTCATTAGATTATGCGCAGATATGTCAAAGTACACACACACATTATATATATATATATATGTCTAAGTCCACACAGTGTAAAACAAGCTACTCAATTAGGAGGGGTACTAAAGCCTCTACAGGTCCTGTCTGGGTCCTTATAAATAGTAATGGGAAAAACGCAGACAGCACTCCAGAAGTTCAAATCAAAGTAACAAATTTTAGTAATTTGATGTTGTCCTTTTTCTTGGACCATATGCTTGACACAACATACCCTGGTTGATGGATGATGGCTCAACCCCTCCCCTTCCCATGGATTTACATCTCTGCTCTTTATTTTTAAAATTTTTTTGCCAAATTTTTGTTATATCTGTGATGACTGTTTGACAATAAATATTACAATTGATATCAACTATACTTTCATCTATCCTGTAGGTGCTGAACAAATGTCACAGCATAACCAGTTTTCTCTGGCAAGGGTGGTGCTGTGTTCTTCAAGCACGGCAGGTTTGCTTTGGGATCTGGTGATATCTGGGTGAGGGATGTAAGCATGATAGATGTTCCATTTCCTATGGTAAGATCCACTGGTTAGGGATATAATATGTAACCCCGTTATATTTGGTCCAGATATAGCATGCATTATTATATGCTACACCCATCTCCATATAGTGACCATTATTGGTTAAAACACCTTTTAAATGGCACCACATTTTTAAGAGTGGTTAATGTGCCCTTTAGAATTACCGTAGTTACAGTTGATAACTTTGTCCCTGAGTCGTTACTGCACCTTTAAGAACAAGTTTATCACTAATGCACACTGGTGTATTTGTTTGTGTGTGTGTGTTATTTTATTACATAAATCATACAAAAGCTAAACCATATGCACAAAAAAATTCTGTGAAAATATTTTTTTACAGATTTGTTATGCAGGGACTAGTTGCATGCAAATTGCCTTTTGGAATCTTATTATAAAATATTGAGTTAAGATATTATGACTGGATATTGACCATAAGACACAGCAAGCAGGTGTAGCTTTTTATGCCTACTATAGATCATGGCAGTTAAACCATAGTTTAAAAGGACACATTACTAGCCCCCTCTTTTATGTGAAATCTCACCTGTTTACCAATAAAAAAACATTTTAAAATAAGCAGGAAAGAGTCATATTTTGCCAGAGATTAGTTACATTTAAAGGCTGCAAGGGGTGTGCAAGTCCAGATGTCTATATATTAGGCTCTATGGTACCTAGAACCATGCTTTAAAGTTAAATTAAAGATAAAAATATCCTCTTTCACATTGCATCAGGTTTGTGGTTCTGTGAGCTACAATACCATATATATAAATAATATATAAATATATATTATAAAGGCAGTTAACCCTTTCGCAACTGATCAATATAAAATGACATAAAATGGGTCGTTAAGGGGTGTATTGAGAGAGCTCATAGATTATTATATTTTTAATTTGGCGCTGGCTATCAGCCTGCACTGTTCCCAACTGTGAAACCTAATCAGCATTGCGCCATAACATCTGGGAGCCTGTAAGAGCCACAAATAGTTGTCATTTGACACTATTTCAGTATATCTATTATAGTGCAGTGCAGTTGTATTGGAAAAGTGACCAGACCCCTGAAGGTTCAGGTACCATATGGTCCAGAAATAATATTAATACTATTAATTCTGGAACAAATTAAAACTACCTTTCCCTAGAACACATATATACATAAAGAAATGAAATCATGTTAGATCTCTCATAATGGAGTGCAGACTCTGGATATTGTACCCAGATATTAAGAGAGAGGGAGAAACATTGAATACGTTTACTTTGCTCGGCCAGACTCCATATTTGAAGAGCAAATGGTGTATTCAGTCACAAGAAGGTGGTTACGCAGAGAATCCAGCAGCTCGGTGTGTCCTGTCAGACAACTTTGAGGGCAAAAGAATTGTGCTGATTGATAATTCCATGGCACATAAGAGTGGCTTCCCCACCGACAAGGCATCTCTGTTATATGGGAATTAATATCCCTACAAAAGAAGAACTAATTGCAAATCGCCCAGAGTTTGCTGACCTGGCAGGACAGGGCCGGCTCCAGGTTTTAGTGGGCCCCTGGGCGACAGAGCCCTAGTGGGCCCCTTTATGGGCCGTCCTCCAGTAGTCAAACTGCCCCCCCTCCCCCTGTATACACACAGCCCCCCCAGTAAGTAATGAGCCCCACACAGCCCCCCAGCAAGTAATGTCCTCACACAGCCCCCATGTTCTCCTCCTTCCCTGGGCCCTGTCATGTCTCCCCCTCACCTCCCTGATGCAGCTCTCTCCGTGTGTGCACTGCTTTCCCCGGCAGGTCATGTGACCATGACATGATCAAAGGTCCTTCAGCCTCTGATGATGCAGCTCATGCCGGGGAAAGCAGTGAATACAAATGTTCTCATCAGGATCTGTGTCCAGAGGAGACAGATCCTAATGAGAGAGGGAAGGAATCTCCCGGGCAACGGGGGCCCGAATGGCCCCTCCAGTACCCCGGGGCCCCGGCGCTTGCCCGGGTTAGCTGGGTGCTGGCGCCGGGCCTGTGGCAGGATAAATTGATGCAAACTTTGGGGTTTACCTCTCGGTGGAGGGGCTCACTTGAAGGTGTTAGACATTTCAAAGATCAACAGAATAGGATCAATGACACAAGCTTGCCTCACCGGACAGAACCCAGAGGAGCTGGAGTGGTGAACGGCTCCAAATCTTATGTCAACCTATCATCGTTGTTGTTCTTCCTGTGTTGGACTTTCAGACTTGCTTATGAAAACTTATGAAAGGAGAAATTGGGCTGTTATACCCAATCTCAAATATATCTCAGACTGTTCACTAAGACCCATTGAATTCTGCAGATGACCTTCTGGGATTTTTTCTATTATTAATATATAGACTATACAGTCTGATTCTCTCCTTTTTGTATTCAGTGCAAAAAAAGACTGCTTAGGGGAGACCGTATTACAATGTACAAATAGCTATACAGGCAGTACAAGGATCTCTCCTAAGATCTTTTTATACCTGGACCTCTGACCAGGACAAGGAGGCATTCTCTACGCCTAGAGGAGAGGCGTTTAGATGGGCATCGCCATAGATGGGAATACTTTGATGGACTTGCGTACAGCCTTATATACTATGAGCTGCGCTGCACTTTTGTTGAACTTTTCACGTTCTTGTTGTGGAAAACGGCTTGTACAGGTATTTAAGAAGCTTATGTGCTGCTATTGTGTCATAGAACACAGAAACAGAACAGAGTTAAAAGTCGCAAAAATGGTGCAAAAACGGCAAAGGTCACTAAAATTTGATAATTTGCCTAGCTGAAACTATGATACATGTGCCCGATTGTGTTATCTGGAGTGCAACAAAGCCCATCAGAAAAAAAGTGCAATTTCTATTTTTGAGAATTCCATTACATTTGGAATTTCTTTCTGCTTCCCAGTACATGGTGCAGAATAATGAATACAAATACTAGAAAATGACCTGTCTTGCAGATAAGCACCCATACAGTTTTGTAAAAATAAAAATAAAAAGGATACGGCTTCTGGAAGGAGCAGAGTGAAAAACAGAAAAGCAAAACCTGCCAAAAAAGTCTTGAAGGGGTTTAGGAATGTAAGGGTACATTCGCAAGCTGTATGCCCGCCGTGTGCTGGAGAGGAGGAGGTGACCCCTCCTCCTTCCACAGAAAACAGCGGCGCGCGGCCGCACATCCGCAAAAAGATAGATGCTCTATCTTTTAGCGGTGTACGACGCGGACCGCCGCCGGGCCACCATTGCCGTCTATGAGGCCGCATGTACATCCCCCAGACGGCTGTGTGAATGAGCCCTTAACTGGATCTTTATCTGCAGCTCGCATTTCCAGCACTGTCTTTGACTTTATTTTCTGGTTCTGTATCTCTCAGAAAAAGATACTTTTCTTTAATATGACACAAAAAGCATGTTTCAAGGGTTCTATAGAAGCAGAGATAGGGGCGTCTGAAATGTCAATCCCCCTGCAGCCTCTAAACTTGTCTCATCTCAGGCGATAAATAACTTTTCCCTGCTCACATGACTTTATTGGAGATTTTTTAATGTATTTATGCAGGCAAAATTTCACATTTAAGGGGAAATACCAGAAAAGATATTTCAGACCATACTTGGGAGAAGGGTTTGTAGTTTAATGGGGTATAATCTGGTGACAGTATGTTAGTTATGAAGTGCTTGATGTTTCCATAGACATCTTCAGAAATGTTTGTGCGAAAATGAAAGCTGGAAAATGTGAGGGAGCCACCAGTGGCAAAGCTACTGATTGTAAAGCCTGACTGTAATTGTATGTATATGTTATGTGTGAATGTTTGTTGTGTATAGCGGTTACTGGCAGCTGCACTGTTATTCTCTTCTGGGAGGAATATAGTTGTACCTTATCTTACCTTATCTTAAAAGGGTAAAATCCCACCAGGAGTTTTTACCAAGATTAAGATTAACATATAATAGACTACATGTAAATTTAATAAAACTACTTTAAATACTAAATAAAAGTTACTTTAAATAAAGTGCTAAATAGTGTCTTGAATTATCGTCAATTCATTCATCATTCATTCCTGCAATCACTTCTATTTATTAAACTAACTTACCAGACTTTGGGTAGGTAACCAGAAAAACATCATTTTCCCTAACTTCCATATGTTCTATAGCATCCACAAATTCCGGAGAGGTCAAATCCTTCAGAAAGTATGTGCCTTTATATTTGAATATGAAAGCATTTAATGCTTCCTCCAGCAGTTCTTGAGACATTGCAGCTTCCTGGTGCCTAAAAATATAGAATTTATATAGATGTTCAAAAAAAATATCTGCAATAAAAGGTAAGACAGCAGATGTTTGTAAAGAAAGTTTTACCTTCGTCCTAAATTCTGTGGTTCCTTTGCTCAATTAAAATGAGGCTGGTCAAATGAAAACAATGGATATTATGTCTTTATATAAAAAGGGTACAACCTCAGATCTCTTCAATAAATCTATGTTTTGCCTTTTAACTCAGATTCGGGGAAAACAAAGTACTCAGATGTCAACTGATTACAATACATTTGTCAATTATTAATCACATTAAAGTTAACTTCTTGTGTTTAACAATTTCACTGCCTAAACATAATTTGCTGTTCTGCATTTATATCTTTAGGGCAAGGGCATGTTACTGAACTTTTTACCGATTAGTAAATATGTAATTGTGTAATAGAACTGTGAAAACAGAACATCTAGCAAAAAAATGACCCTTTAGACATGAAAGTAGAAAAAAAATCTGTGAATATGGCAATACAAAGATACATTTTTAATGGTATTGAGACATACCAAACCTTTACAGATTTGGTATCTCTGTGATTATACTGACTAGAGAATAAAGGCTATGGGGTATATTTATCAGGGCCTCTGTGCTACGTCAGTGGCGTAGAAGCCCTGAAATAATCACAAATGTTAGCTTATTGCTAGCTCAGTTTAATTACTGTCTTAGTTCCTATCATTTCCTAGGCTGGTCGACTCTAAGCAGGCACTTCATAATTCCCCTAGTGCTGTGTGCTGACAATGTGCTTAGATTATCAAGGTACAGGTTTACATACACATTCTTTTTATGTGTAAGATACTGATGAATGTTCAGAAGCGAAATGAGAGATGAGACAGATTAGAGATAAGCGATGATGAGATCCAGATTACAATATCAACTCTTCTATCACAGCCATAAGATACACAGTTATGCTATATAACTCTTTCCCCCTTCCCTGGATAAAGACCTTATCTGCCTGCAGCTTTACTCTCCCCAGAATGTGTTGTTGTTTGCCGGCTGGAAGTTAGTGTGTGTCTTTGTGAGTTTTTTTCTGGAATTCAAGGGTGGGGGCTAGAACTAGAGAGCAGAGAGGAGCTCTATGTCTGCCGGCCCTAAACTCAAAAGATCCACTGACAGTTCTAGGGGCAACCAAAATTGTGTACACCAGGACGGAGACAAAGTTGGAATTATTTCTGTGAACTGCTGAATTTGGTTAATAACAGTGAATTAAAGAATGTGTTATTTTGTTATCCTGGGTACTTTTGAAAAACTTGTCTTTGTGGGTGTACGCTTTAACCCCTTAGAGACACAGGGTTTTTTCGCTCATTTGTCGCTCTCCACCTTCAAAAATACATAACTTTTTCCAAATTATACCTCTGCTTTGTGCTTTGGTTCAGTATGATCACGGTGATACCAAATTTATACAGGTTGTATTGTGTTTTAATACATTTTCAAAAATTCAATGAATACGTACAAAAAAGAAAAACATGTTTTGGGCACCTTCTGAACTTTTAGATTTTTAACTTTTTTTTTTTTTTTTACAATTTTTTTAGACTCTCTAGGGTTCATTAACCCTAGATGGTCTGATCATTCCTACCATATACTGCAATACTGCTGTACTGTATTGCAGTATATGGCATTTTTACACAGTATACATTAGCCTGTCAAAGGCTGTCATGGCAACCGACTGCCTTTTTTTAAACGCCGCCGGCAGTGGCATTGGAAGAGTTAGTAAGCGCGATCGATGCAAGCACCAGCCGTGGGTATTAGAGTTGGGGGTTTGCTGCAATATGTAACAAACCCCACCTGTGTATGAAGAGGGGTCAGCCCGTGAGCCCCCTTCATACACCCCCCGCACCTCTGCGCAGTACAAGTACAGCGTGAGTAAAGGGGTTAAAGGAAATCAACAAATGAATAAACAAAAAAATAATAAACACCTACGATTACTCAACTCCACTCCTCTTCATCTCGGCGCTGATTGTCACTAGTCTTGACGCACCGGGGTCACCTTGAAAAGAAAGTTATAAATAGCATGACCTTGCACAGGGTCAAGATGTCCAGCTCCACAGGCTGCTTATTATGGTTAAGGCTCTGCAGAATCAAATGGTATAATATAAAGATTTATTATGATTATAAAAACAGAAATGAATACACTCAACAATAGATTTTTTTTGGACACTGCAGAAACAATGGAAGTAAATTACAGTGCCAGGCAAAACTGATTTCCAATACAGAAACAAGTTAATTGAAAAAGCTGATTTTAATTATATTACATTTAATTACACATTTGAAAAATAGAAAATAGAAAAAAGTGCTACATTTTTTAAAAATTTTATTCAAACAAGTATACATATATAGGAAAAAATTATAGATATACATAGATAAAAAAAGCTGATGCTTGCCAACAATTATAAAAGGACAAAAACTGTGATGAACCCATCAATAAGGTTGAGGGGGGTATTTCCACTAAGCATTATTGCACAACAATAAGTTTCTTCAAGGAATCCGTTCAGCTCGAAAGACTTTTGACATCTGTAAACGAACCTTTAAATAGAAGAAGTATCACATATTAGATTTGCAGTGTCTCCTATACAAGAACAATGTTACGTGAGGTACCAAATCCTGCAGCCAGTTTTACAGGAATAGAAAAGAATGGCAGTTTTTTTACCCAAAAATAGTGAAAATAAGTCCATTTCAGGCCAACTATAAATGGTGAAACTAAATGTGTATCAGATAAGAAATTCATGGGGAGTCCAAATGTTTATATGTATTCTGCTGTTGAGATGATTATGAAAATGATAACAGGGGTTATTCTCTATAAAAGTACCTGACTTAGTACAGTTATGTGTCAGAAGTCCAAATTAAATGGGTATAGGTAGCATCAGACGAATCCCCTTTGATTACGTAGCACATCAATGTGCCATTCATGTGTGACTTGTGCCAATGGTCATTGGTGCCAGAAAGACCAGGTCAATTTTTAATGCTCTGCTATGTACTTCGTTAAATGATATCTCTGCAAAAGCTTTACATATCATAACAAATTTAACTTGGTTTTTTAAGACATTTGAGAATTTTGTTTAAATAATTGCATATTTCAAATTTGCCAATAATTGACTACAAATGTGAAAAAATATGATTTGTCATTTTTCCAATTAAAGTGTTTTTGAAAAATTAATAACATTTACCAAACTATGTTTTAAATATGTCCAGCATTATTCCATCACCCTTTCCCAGGCTCAGCTACAGATGCAGGGGGTGCATGTACTTCTGCAATTCTGTAAAGTTAAATGTTTCCTGCAGCTTCTTCTATATACTGCCTTCTGCTGACTGTCTGGAGGGGGAGCACACTTAAAAACGCCAATATCTCCTGAACCCCTGCACCTAGAAACAAGATTCCAGTCTCATATTAAACTGGAGAGTTTCCCCTTTCATATGATATATGTGTCTAAAAATGTGTATGGATGTTCAACAGAACCTGAGATATCAACCCTTAAAAGTTACAATCGGCAATAAAAAGCTGTACATAAAAATCTATTTTTCTAGTTCAACTTTAAGGGTAGATATCTCTGGCTCTGTGAAGCACCCATACACAATACAAATATCATATTAAAGAGGAGATTCCCCTGTTTAATTTGACAACACAATTTGAATCGCGTTGCTAGATGCCAGGGTTCATGAGATATAGCCATTTTAATTTGGCTACTGTCATGGCGTAAATTTAGGTACTATCTGCAATCTGTCACAGTGATGCTGCTATAAATGTGTGTGGAGCGGTAGTGAAGGGGTTAAAGGACATTACCAAAACGATCATGGGCCCCCTCTGGGAGGAGCTGCTCTTCTTTAAGATTCTTCTGTTCTTATTTTTAAAAAAAAAAAAACTTGAAAATTATGCAGCTGAGAGATAAAGGAACCTATTAAAGTATCAATACAATGTCATTCTTATATCAATGTCTTTTTATTCCTTATCCAACCTTTTCATGAACGCTTCACTTAAAATTATATTTATCCGTCATCAAGGGTGCATAATAGGGCACACAGGCTCATAAGTGTGGATGGTCGTGGCATGTCCATCCAACCATTAACATTTTGTAATCTGTGTCTTTGTATTCTTGGCCCCCCTATTCACCTAATAATCTTGGTTCGTCTCCTGTACAGCCATTCCAGTTCTACTTTGTCCTTTTTTACACTGGTGTCCAAAACTATGTGCTTATCATGAGAATCTATTCCTCTCTTGATACATCCCATCATTTTATTTGCTTTAGAAGCAGACAACTGGTTCTGGTCACTAAAATTAAGTTTACCATCCACCAAGTCTTTTTCAGCTGCAGTTTTACCAAATAATTGGACTGTTTAGAACATAATTGTACTCTTTGTTTCCAAGTGCATAACTTTACATTTATCTACATTAAACCTTTCTCCACCAACTCAAGCTTCTACAAATCTCTCTGTTATCCTATATTATTAGCCTTGGTATTAATTACTTTACACAGCATAGCAAATGTTACTATTTTGTTCATTAGTGAATAAAATAGTACACAGTGCAAAACACGGAATCATCACATTTTAGTACTAGTACTGATGAAGTCAATGAAGGGTTAAAGGGGTTGTCCAAATTATTTGAAAAAAGACAGGAAATTATACAAACTGATTAAAAATATGATACATATATGAGTTATTTACAAAGAGGCCAGTGATTGCCCATAGCAGCCACACAATGACAAATGGGACTTCATCGCATGTGGACTAACAAGGACCTTAAAATGATTGGGCTGCAAGCGAACATTTTTATTACATTTATCATTTTCTACTATTATGACACAGTTTTCTTTCCACTTAACAGCATATTCACACGTAAGGCCACATTCACAGTTTTGTAAATACTCTGCATAAGTTGTATACACTTTCACGGGCCCAATGTAGTAGACGGTAAATGTAGCAGAGGCTTTGTAGCCAGATGTGAGCACAGTCTAACACTCTCATAAAATGTTTAATTCCCCCATTTGTTTTTCTTTCACAACATCAATTTATTGGAATATTATGAAACACGCATTTTACAATCTCGTTTGCCAATGGAAGAAGATCAATAAATAAAAGCCGATTCGACAAAGATCAAATGAGGGTGAATGTCATGTCCTTTATATTCCAGGAGAACTTGTTAATAAATAACTTTGCACATAACAAGTACATTTAAGAAAGTCGAACTATAAAATAAAAAGTGTGTGTATACCTATATCTATCCATAGCCTTGAAACGTTGCTGTAGTCTGTTTTGGAACAAAAGAACCGCTGTTTTCATCTGCAACTGGAGTGCTGATATTTCTTGGCTACATCATTAGAAGCCGATTTATCAAGGATACATATTTTATTAACATATACAACAAATATCAATAGTGCGGTCACCACGACACTGAAATCAACCCATAAAAAACAATCCACATATCACATAAGTACATCAATGGTCAATCGTATTTGAAAGTAAATACTAATCAGAATCCTATATTGGCCACTCAAACTGCGAATTTACAAAGAAACCATTTTTACATATGAATAAAGAGCTAGTGCATATTGATCAAGTATTAGAGCAAAGTGCAATGAAACTCTGAAAATAAATAGCAAAATGAAAAAGACACAGATTTTAGTCGGTGGCAATATCAATACAATACTGGATCAGACACTGTATCAATTACATGTATACAAATACAATAAAAGTGCATATCAGAAAGTGTTTAAATATACCAACCCGGCTGCATAGTGAGATGGACACAATTGATGGGGTTTCTGTGGTACATCAATTGTGTCCATCCCACTATGCAGCCCTGTTGGTATATTTAAACACTTTCTGATATGCACTAAGCACTTTTATTGTATTTGTATACATGTAATTGATATATTGTCTGATCCGGTATTGGATTGATTTCAGAGTTTCATTGCACTTTGCTCTAATATTTGATCAATATGCACTAGCTCTTTATTCATATGTAAAAATGGTTTCTTTGTAAGTTCACAGTTTGAGTGGCCAATATAGGATTCTGATTAGTATTTATTTTTAAATATGATTGACCATTGATGCACTTATGTGATATGTGGATTGCTTTTTATGGGTCGATTTTAGTGTTGTGGTGACCGCATATTTGTTGTATATGTTAATAAAATATATGTTTATCTGTATAATACCCTCCTGGACGTTAACCGTTTTATCAGGACATTAACTGTCAAGAGACATTTATTTTATTTATCTGGAAAAACTATCGAATCAGAGACAAAATACATGTTAATGAATTTAATAGGTTTATGTCCTTTACGGAACATTGTGCTTTGCTGAATTTACAGCATCTGTCTAGTGATGAAAGCAATAGGGCTAGAATCAGTTATAGCGATATAAAGCCTTTAGATGTAAAAAAAATCCTAAATTTCTACCCCATTGTTTCCAGAACATCAGATATGAAAGTTTTTCAGACGTTGGTAGAACGAGAATTAAGGGAACTAAAAGAACATGATGTTAAAATTACTAACAATTTGTCTAATAAAGCACGCTGTGCCCTTGATACAGCAGACTATGCATATCATAGTCAAAAATGCGGATGGGGGGGCGATTGTGATTTTGGACAAAAGTTTATATGAGAAGGAAATTAATAGTGGATCGTCCCGTAAAATAGGGCGTTTCCTTAGGGGTACTGTCACAAAGAGAAGCAGATTTTTTTTTTTAATACCAAATACACCCAAACCCCCTATTTTTCATACCCTCCCTAAGATCCCTAAAGGAGTTTTCCATCCCCCCTTATACCCGATAGTATTAAGAGTTGACTCATTGACAGTAAGGTTAAGTTCATGGTTAGATTGCTTCCTGCAACCTATAGTTGATCCCAAGTTATTTGCAAGATTCCAAGGCGGTATTGAATGCTGTATCCAAAATGGGGCAGAATTCACACTATAACTGGTGTGAGAAAGTGAGGTGTCATTTGGGAAAACCGCTATCTGTCCTACAGGCAGATGAAATGCAGGTGGTAAAAGCCCTGGGTTTGTCTGCAGTAACCCAAGGGTTAATGCAGACATGTGATAAGCAGGAATAGTCTGTTTTGTCTGTGTTGGCCTAGCTAACACCGACACATTTGTAATATCCGTACTGGGCTGCTTATTATGGAGTAGGGGTAGGCTGGTAGTGGGACTCCTACTCCACCCGGGCTTCGGTCCTGAGCTTTTGTATAGTCCACAGGTGCGGGTCACAGGCCTCGTTAGGGCCTGATTTAGTCTGCAGGCCAGAAGCAGTAGGTGAGGCCCTACCTGGAGAGCTGAAAGCGAGATTGCATTCTGACAGCAAAGGTAACTGAGGGCCTCCTGTCTTGCTGCTGGCCAAGAGCGAGTGCCAGGCAGCCTGGTACCCGGATAGCTAGGGTCCGTCAAATGTATTAGACAGCGCCTAGCCGGGCAGGAATTACTTTTGTAACGTTTTTGCATGCGCCTAAGCCAAGGCTGAATTTGAATTTTTTGCAAGTGTGAATAAAACACTTAAGTTTGACTTTAAACCGGCGTGTGTCCCTGCTTCCTGCACTGCTACCAGTCAACTACCAGAGCAATTCCCCACACTGGTTATCCTGCAACATTTCGGCATTGTATTCTTGTATCCCCCACACCAAGGGTTTATTAGCCTTAGAACATTAATTGAGGAAATATACTGAATTTTTCTGAGGATGAGACAATTTTTGTTATCAGCTACAGATTTTCTCTTATGTTACTTTTTTTTTCTTTTGCTGGAAATTTTTTTAACCAAATACAAGGCTGTCCCATGGGATCGTGTTTTTCCCTGTCATATGCCAACATCTAAGTTTCCTGTTGGGAGAAATTTTTGATGTACAGTGTGGACAACCCTTTCCATGACCATATGTTTTGGTATGGAAGATATATAGATGACACCTTGATCATCTGGCGAGGGTCCACACTGTACATCAAATCCTTTATAAAATATATTATTACCAATAACTTTAATCTACAGTTCACTCACAATACAGAACGAGTTAATATACCCTTCCTGGACACACACTGTTGACATGGTCTATAGAGGACAATATGGTGAAAACTTCTCTATATCGCAAACCCTCCTCGGGCAATTCCATTTTACATGGTGCCAGGAACCATCCTCCACACGTCAATAGGAATTTCCCATTAGGTGAATATATCCGCACACAACGTGCCTGTAGTGATTAGATGTCTTTCAATACAGAGTGTAATGTCATCAACAAACGCTCAATGTCGAGAGGATATAGTGATCAAACACTTCGATATATATTTATAAGCAGCCTCCAGAAATCGCCTCAGAGGACAAAAAATGTAGCAATGTGAACAAGGTCAAGGACAAGGTTGTCTTTTCCACTACCTTTAGTCAAGACTATTACAATGTGATCAATGTTCTCAAAAGATACTTACCGATCTTATCAGCAGACAATACAGTCCATGAGATTCTCCGCAAAGGATGTGTCTTTGTAGCACGGAGAACCCAGACCATTGGTAATATGATATCTCTGTCTTTATTCTCTAGTAAAGATAGAGTCCACAAAGCCACATGGCTTTGAAAGTGGCTATAGAAAGACTGACACACAGCCCAAAAGGGGAGGGGACAGAACCTACAAGTTACATAATCGCGAGATTTATTGATATTACAATTAGATACTAGATGCCCTATAGGATTAAATAATCGCACTGACACCATGTATTTATATTGAGATAATGTTATTTTTATATTTAGTGTACAGTCATGGCCATAAGTTTTGAGAATGACACATATTATATTTTCACATGATCTGTTGCCCTCTGGTTTTTATGTGTGTTTGTGATGTTGTCAGATGTTTCACATATGTATCACATACAGAAATACAAGTGCAATCATATTATGAGTAACAAAAGCTTTTATTGAAGTTAGAATGAGTTAATGCAGCAAGTCAATATTTGCAGCGTTGACTCTTCTTCTTCAGGACCTCTGCAATTCTCCCTGGCAGCTCTCAATCAACTTCTGGACCAAATCCTGACTGATAGCAGTCCATTCTTGCACAATCAACGCTGACATTTTGTCATAATTTGTTGTTTTTTGTTTGTCCACAAGTTCTTAATGGGATTAAGATCTGGGGAGTTTCCCGGCCATGGACCCAAAATCTCTATGTTTTGTTCTCCGAGCCATTTAGTTATCACCTTTGCTTTATGATAATGTGCTCCATCATGCTGGAAAATGCATTGTTGATCACCAAACTGCTCTTGGACGGTTGGGAGAAGTTGCTCTTGGAGGACATTCTGGTACCATTCTTTATTCATGGATGTGTTTTTAGGCAAGACTGTGAGAGACGCGATTCCCTTGGCTGAGAAGTAACCCACACATGAATGGTTGCAGGATGCTTTATGAGACAAGACTGGTGGTATCGCTCACCTTGTCTTCTCCGACAAGCTGTTTTCCAGATGTACCAAACAATCGGAAAGGGGATTCGTCAGGGAAAATGACTTTACCCCAGTCCTCAGCAGTCCACTCCCTGTACCTTTTGCAAAATATCAGTCTGTCCCCGATGTTTTTTATGGAGAGAAGTGGTTTCCTTGCTGTCCTCCTTGACACCAGGCCTTGCTCCAAGATTCTCTGGCTCACAGTGCATGCAGATGCACTCACACCTGCCTGCTGCCATTCCTGAGCAAGCTCTGCACTGCTGGTAGCCTGATCCCCAAGCTGAAACACTTTTAAGAGATGGTCCTGGTGCTTGCTGGTCCCTTTTGGGTGCACTGGAGCCTTGAATACCTTGATGATGTGATAGATTGTTGACTGAGGTGCAATCTTTCTAGCTGTGATCATCTTCCCTGTTAGGCCAGTATTGTGCAGTGCAATGATGACTGCACATGTTTCTGTAGAGATAACCATGGTTAACAGAAGTGAAACAATGATGTCAAGCACCAGCTTCCTTTTAAAGTGTCCAGTGGTGTGATTCTTACTTAATCATGACAGATTGATCTCCAGCCCGGTCCTCATCAACACCCACACCTGTGTTAATGGAGCAATCACTGAAACGATGTTAGCTGCTCCTTTTAAGGCAGGCCTGCAATGAAGTTGAAATGCGTTTTGGGGGGAAAAGTTCATTTCTAGGAAAATATTGACTTTGCAATTAATTGCTGTTAGGGTGATGCCACACATGGCATTTTTGGTTCGTTTTTAAACATCCGTTTTCAGTCCGTTTTTGGCAGTTTACCATGCTTTTGGCTACTTACAACCTGTTTAACTATTAAGATAATTGGGAAAAACAGACCAAAAACTGATCAAAAACGCCATGTGTGGCATCACCCTTAAGCAGATCATTCTTTATAAAATACTGGAGTATATGCAAATTGCCATTATAAAACCTGATGCAGTAGACTTTGTAAAAATTAACATTTGTATCCTTCTCAAAACTTATGGCCAAGACTGTATTTTGTTTACTCTATAAGCCTTTGTCTTCACTATGGTCCGCCTATACGTGGGGTGTTTTCCTTTTACCAGGTGATAATTAGTATATATGTGAGCTGCACAAACATAGGTTTGTTAGACCATGAGTAAGGACATGAATTTTCTTTATGTCCAAAACGCGTAGGTCGTCTAAGTGCTTCTCTCCTGTATTCCATGGATACATATTGGTTTTTAACCTGGCATACTGATGTTTTTAATTTTTGGATGAAATAAAGGAATTCACTTTTTTTTTATATATTCATTGTATACGGTCTACTATTTCCATACCGAAGTTAACATGGCCATTCTTGGATCTCGGGCACCGTTCACACTGAAGGGGGAAGCATGGAGTGAGAAAACCATTCCCATTGTGGTGAGCTGTTGTATCCATTATTTCTTTTTTCTATATTTGGTTTTATGGTTACAATAATGGAAATCATAAAAGGTTCACACTACAGTGATTATATCATAAAAATAAGTCATTTCGGTAGAAGGGGGTAATAGTGGTTTCTTAATGTCAAACAATTTATGGAAGCAAAAGCCAACAACAACGTACCCCACGTACCCCAATATCAATGTCATGTGGTCATGAGCACCAATCACAGCTTGACATAGGCGGTGGTGCTGTACAGTACCGTACATGAAAGAAAGCTAGAACATGTTCCATCTTTTTCTGTCTGTACGGCCATCCGCTGCTATCTCCCCTCCTCCATGCACCGATGTGTTCTCGTATCAGCTACGGCCGTACTTGCTGTCTGCTGAGGCGGCGTCCAACTTTTATTGAAGGACAGCCCCCAGGTCATTTAGATCTGAGACTCTACATGGCAATTCAGCTTATCCCATCAGTTTTCAATGGGATTTAGGTCTGGAGAAAGTGCAGACCACTGGATTTAATGTACTCTATTCTCCAACAAACCCCTTATGATTCAACCTCGATGAGCTGGCGGATTGTCATCCATGAAGATTGTATTAGGCCTGTGCTGTTTATGCAGAAGCACAGTGATTTAACTCCTTTGTGATAGAGGGTCATTGCTGCCTTAATGTCCAGGTCAATTTTTTCAGTTCTGTTATGCATGTCTTTAAAAGGGAACCAGTATCCACATTTTCAGAAATACAGCTACAAATTGTTTCCCTTACATCCCCATAAATCAACTTTATCTCAAATTACTTGGTATCAGAGGGGGTGTGTCCTGCTCGGCAGGCCCCTAACATTTGGTCCTCCCCATGCCTTATAACTCCTTACTATTCAGCAGTTCATGTCATGTGACCAGGGTGATGTCATGATGTCATCTTAGGTCCAATACTATTTGCATAACATAACCCAGTCTTAAAATTGCAGTCGGAAATATACTCCTTTCGGACAGCGAGTCCAGAGTCTGCAGATTTCTTCTTCTCTACGCTAGTCGCGGGAGCAGAACTGAGCCTCCGGTTGAAGAAGACAGGAGCGGTTTATTACCATTATTATTATGTTCCTCACAGCATCGCCCTAAAGTAGTGCGATGCTGAAAGAAGCAGAGCCGCCACTTCCGCTGGGAGTATAGATCAGGCAGGTTAATCAGAGCTGCTGGGTCTGATCAGAATCCCAAAATACAGTATATTATGGTATAAATAACAATGAATTGCAGAAATGTTTTTAGGGGGCTAGGGATTAAATTAACTGTAGTAGGTGAGGTGGGAATACCTCTTTAAGGGGTTAAAATAACAGGAATTGTACAAACTAGGCACACCAGCCCTATACCACCAGCAACAGTAATCTGGTGCCAACAGTGGTTAATGCACATCGTTCGCCAACATGTTCAGTGGCCATTGTTTATGCTTACCATGATGCGATTTTCAACAGTGAACATCCAATAATTTTTTCATACTTGGGTGTACAAACCTGTGTAAGGTGTGATTTTAAAGCAAGCAAAAAAAATGTATTGGTACATGTGCTGTGGGCATTTAAACAGATAACAACCGCGATTGGTACCAGCACTGAGTACCGAGTGTTTTCAGCATTATGCACAGAACCACGTTCTGTAGGGAGAGCCCATGATCCCTCTCCATAATCCCTTAAAGGAAACCTACCACTTAGAATGGCAGGGGTAAGCTGTAAGTACCGAGCACCAGCTCAGGGTGAGCTGGTGCTGGTACTTACTTTCGTTAGTGTTATAAACCGCGGTATCGCGGTTTTAACACTTTATAAACTTTAGAGCAGAAGACGCTTTATAAACTTTTTAACACTTTATAAACTTTAGAGCCGAAGCCCCTTACAGTTTACCCCTACCATTCTAAATGGTAGGTTTCCTTTAACACCTGCTGACATAATAGTAATGCGGTAAGGGGATAGGGACGCCGCCTTGTTGTCCTGTTCTTGAGTGCATGGTTGCACTTTAACGTGTGGTTTTAAATGTTTAGTGTTCTTCTTTATAGGATATGTTTATAAATAAAGATGCTAAAACCAAATATTAACTAAAGCAGACAGTTCAAGAGTGATGTCACTGAAATAATACTTACTGCCTTTTCCTCTGGGGAGAGAATGCCCTCTACTGCCACAATCTGGTACTGCTTATGTTTTAGACCACCTGTATATTTGCGGAGGGGTTTTAGATCGGCAGCATCTAGATTTTTTCTGGTCAATCTCTGCATAGGTTCTGATGGACATCCAGGATCGAATAGCAGTAAACAGTAGGAATGATTTTTGCGCTCTTCTATTCCCACAATTGTGCGACTGTGGCCTGCATTAAAACCACAAAAACAATACAAAGATTGTTAATATTTGCCACATGCATGTCAGGTCAATTTGGAGATACAGCCTGAAAAGTTAAACAGCTATCAACAGGGTACCGTCTCAGCGGTACTAGCAATGGCTGATATTTGCATGACAACCCTGCAACAAACAGACAGAATTGTTAATGGCTAAATTACACCGTTGTGTCAGTCTTTTTCTTTCATTTTTCGCTCACCTCCTTCAAAAATCTATAACCCTTACATTTTTCCCATGTTAAAAAATGTGGGTAGGCTTATTTGTTGTGTAAAAAAATTGTACTTCTTAGTGGCAGGATTTATGATTCCATGCCGTGCACTGGGAAGCTGGAAAAAAATTCCAAATGTGGAGAAATTGGCAATAAATGCATTTGTTCCATTTTCTTTAAATGTCTTAAAATTGGCGTTTCGTACAGTTCGGCGCCATTTTCCATTTTGGGGTTCACAATCTGAAATAATCATTATAATTTGATGTATCAGGCATTTTGGGACGCGAGGATACCGAACATGTTTATTCCTTTTTAAAACGGTTATAGACAAAAGGGGTGATTTGAATTTTTAGGTTTTTTAAACTTTTTTTTCACTATTTTTTTAGACCCTCCAGGGTACTTTAACCCTAGACAGTCTGATTGTTCCTATTATATACTGCAATACTACTGTATTGCAGTATGTGGCATTTTTACACACAAATGAATACAATGTGCCACTGAACAAATCTGCAGATACCATACAGCCTTCAGTGTTACAAAGACCTGAGGCTGTCATGGCAATTGATTGCCGCTCCCCGACGACAAACAAAGATTGGTGTTTGCATGATGAAGGATCACGCCACCCCCCATGAGAACTCTTTATACATGCTTAACAGCTCTATGCCATAATAGAACGGCATGGAGCATTAATAGGTTAATGGTGTCCATATTCTTTAGAAGTGTATTGATCAATCCAGCCGATTTAATTGCATCTGGAGACCTCCAAAATCTTAATGACACATCTAAAGTGTATCGTAACTTAAAGAGAACCGGTCAGCATAAATTGACCTAATAAACCACTACCAATGTGTTGTAGATGACTTTAAAATCATGCAGATCAGGTTTTGTCATGGCCCAGGGTGGTGACATCATCCTGAAAATCAACTTTTAAGAGAGATGTAAATTAGTTGTAAAAAGTCACAGCGGCTGAGAGCTCAGTACTGAAGTCATGCTTTTCTCACCACAGAACGTCTCCTCTGCTGCGATTGAAATCAAGACTTGGGGAGCGCAGGTTGGTGATGTCCCTGGATCCAGGCCGAGCAATTACAATAAAAACCATTTTACATGTCAATTTAAAGTTCATTTTCTAAAGCACTTCACAGAGCTTTAGATTACCTTGGTGCTGAAAATAAATGGCAGGTTTTGAGGAGCACACAACCTTGCCTTCAACGCCTCTCGTATCAGATGCATAATAATTGAGAACCCATTCAAACAAGAGAGGATGCGTTCCCAATGGATTACTTGGTTTGTGAAAGTCGAGAATCCGACACCTGCAAAAGAGATTTTAAAATAAACATAAATACACCCTTGACAGCAACATAATATTCTGCCACAAAGTGCATTCGTCTAAAATAAAAAAAATACTTACTCTGTACTTACTCTGCTCTAACTCCCAGTTCTGAGCACCTGAATGTTGAATGTGTCATGGTTAAATTCCCTTGTCCAACAGAAAAACCAAAGACTGCCTAAGTGTTAGAACAAGGAGCCAGAGCAGTGCAAATACTGTATATACTTGTGTACTTATACACGAGTCAATAAAAAAACCCCCAAACTTACCATATATACTCGCGTATAAGCCGACCAGAGTATAAGCCGAGACCCCTAATTTTACCACCAAAAACTGGGAAAAACTACTGACTTGAGTATTAGCCGAGGTTGGGAAATGCATTGGTCAACCCCCCCCCCAGTAGTATACAGCCTGCCAGCCCCCATGTAGTATACAGCAGCCCCTAGTAGTATACAGCCTGCCAGCCCCCAGTAGTATACAGCCTGCCAGCCCCCAGTAGTATACAGCAGCCCCTAGTAGTATACAGCCTGCCAGCCCCCAGTAGTATACAAGCCGCCTCCATATAGTATACAGCCAGCCTCCATATAGTATACAGCCAGCCTCCATATAGTATACAGCCAGCCTCCATATAGTATACAGCCAGCCTCCATATAGTATACAGCCAGCCTCCATATAGTATACAGCAGCCCCTGTAGTATACAGCCTGCCAGCCCCCATGTAGTATACAGCAGCCCCTAGTAGTATACAGCCTGCCAGCCCCCAGTAGTATACAGCCTGCCAGCCCCCATGTAGTATACAGCCAGCCTCCATATAGTATACAGCCAGCCTCCATATAGTATACAGCCAGCCTCCATATAGTATACAGCCAGCCTCCATATAGTATACAGCCAGCCTCCATATAGTATACAGCCAGCCTCCATATAGTATACAGCCAGCCTCCATATAGTATACAGCCAGCCTCCATATAGTATACAGCAGCCCCTGTAGTATACAGCCTGCCAGCCCCCATGTAGTATACAGCAGCCCCTAGTAGTATACAGCCTGCCAGCCCCCATGTAGTATACAGCAAGCCCTTAGTAGTATAAAGCAAGCCCCTAGTAGTATAAAGCAAGCCCCTAGTAGTATAAAGCAAACCCCTACTAGTATACAGCAAGCCCCTACTAGTATACAGCAAGCCCCTACTAGTATACAGCCAGCCTGCCCCCACAGCCCTTAAAAAAATAAACTTATATACTCACCCTCCGATGTCAGCGCAGCTCCCCGATGTCAGCGTGTTAAGTCTTCTTTCTTCTCCGCGGCTCCTCTTCTTTCTCATTGCTTCTGTCATGGACTACTACATGGCATACTATGACGTCAGCAGTGGCCGCGTCATAGTATGCGCCGGCTGGAAGAAAACGTGGCCGCATCCATGAAAGAAGCAAGAAGAAAGAAGAGGAGCCGCAGAGAAGAAAGAAGACGGAACACGCTGACATCGGGGAGCCGCGCTGACATCGGGGAGCCACGCTGACATCGGAGGATGAGTATATAAGTTTATTTTTTTAAGTGGGTAATTTTTTTTTTAAATAGACTTGGGGTGGAACCTGATCCTCAGCACAGTTCCTGGCAGCTCCTCTTCTCTCTCCTCTAGCTGGCAGAGTCGAGTCCGTGTGATCTCCCAGTCAGCGCACACTATGATGCAGCGGTGTCGCCGCTGATGACGTCATCAGCGGCGACACCACCGCATCATAGTGTGCGCCCGCCAGCAGATCACACGGACGCAACTCTGCCGGCTATTACAGCAAAGAGAAGAAAGAAGAAGAGTCGGGTCGAGCATCGGGGGTGAGCGAGTATCGCCAGAGGGTGAGTATTAAGTTTTTTTTTTTATTAATGTGCTTGCCATACAGGGGGCTGGCTGTATACTACAGGGGGCTGGCTGGCTGTATACTACAGGGGGCTGGCTGTATACACCCTCAGCTTATACTCGAGTCAATAGGTTTTCCCAGTTTTTGGCGGTAAAATTGGGGGTCTCGGGTCCTTTAAAAACTGTATGGAAAATATAAGGCAGGAACAAAGACTGCAAGTTTTTTTTCCTCTTCCTGGTACCTGTGGGCCGATGCTACACAAACAATTTTTGTAGAAGTTGCAGAGGCAATATCATACAGGAAACAAGAGAGAAAAGTTTGTCTTTTATTTATGCCTTTAGTCTTAACTTGTACCTGACCGCCCAACTACGAAAGAAGTCAGAAGGCGCAGGTATCGTGTCTGCAGCGACATCTTTCAACGCATCGCTGATCACAGGCCAAAAGAGGACTCATCCCCATGACCAAGGCGTGTCGCTTTAGCAACAATGTTGGCACCTGGTGAAGATGATCCCCGGAGCGCAGAAAGCACAGGTAGGAGAGAGTATTAATTTTTTAATTTTGTTTGGCTGTGCTGCATACCTATATACTGCTGGGGCTACCTATATGCTGCTGGGGCATTTCCTGAAAGCCAGACCTGGGGAGGGTGGGGGTTGTGTGGGAATGGAATAGGGAAGTAGTCCTGGTCGAGGGATTCTTTTTTGCATAAGGGGGACTAGACCTGGGGGGCTTGCTTTGTGAGATCTGGGGGAGCTTGCTGTGAGAGAATGGGGTAGCAGATATTAAAGGGGGCAACCTGAGTTTCATAGTAGTTATATTCTAGTACATAGGACAGGTAATATAGTAGTCATATTGTTGTATTTAGGGGGCTGTATTATAGTAGTTATATTGTTGTACATAGCGGCAATATCATAGTAGGGGGCAGAATTTCAGTTTTTTTTATCTCAGGCAGTGAAAGGCAAGAATCGGCTCTGTGCAGCAGATAATAATTACAGGGGTATTCCAGGAATAAGCATAGTTCACATACAAGTGGGCACTCAAAATATAAGCTAATGTGTAATTAGTTGTTATTTAAAATGTTCCTCCCCTTAGCAGAAAATGCTGGTGACATAGACTGTAATGAAGAATTAAAATGTTACTGGCCCTTTAATCAGTCCGTTAATTTCCTCCGCGCGGTCCGTTGCGGAGCTGACACAGGACACAAGATGGCCGCTGGTCACATGTCCACATCACATGTTCTCCAGCTGCCTGGGCAGGTCATGTGATCAGCACTACGTTTGGCTGTAGTCGGTTGGTTACAGAGCATCCAGTATGGCCGGTGTTGTGGTGATGGCAGTTACACATCATTACTATGGTAACAGAGCAGGACAGTCTGTTACATCATCACTGGGAGCAAAGCACAAGAGGGAGGAGGAGTTACTGAGAACTAAAGGATCATGGGACTTGTAGTTTCCAGTGGCGGCCATCTTAGTGATAACTCCACCTACTTTAGAGGCCATAAATTTTGTAAATCATAAAATCAAACTATTTAAGCTCCGTTTTGTGACTAATGACATTGAGTATTGTTGTATTCATTTATTTATATCATCATGGGTTTTTGTGTCAGACGTTCATATTCCCGGAATACCCCTTTAAGAATACCTGGCAGCCAGTTATTCACAATTACCAGTTGCATGAGTTCAATTTACATCATTATTAATATCATCTTCCTTGTGCCCTGTATTGTAGTCTACTCCGAGGTCTATGTTACTTATTGTACAAATGCAGTATTATGCACTAGTGGTTTGTGGAGGGAACTTGCACTGTACTGTGGTTTTTGGTAATCGTGCGGTCCCCTGAAGAGTAGCTGTATGACAATGCGGCCCTTAGACCAAGAAGATTTTGCACCGTTGCATTAAAACAGTGATATATAAACAGACAACTTGATGTAAATAAGATGTCATGTCAGTTTTATGCTTAACATGTCTGATGAAGAGAACAAGTATTCTCGAAAGCTCACCATCAAATATGTTCAGCCTCAAAAAGGTACCACCTGATTTCTTCTGCTTTCTGGGTCTAGAATGGTAGAACTTTACTAGTTAGTTTTTCTACTTATTTCAAAAACTTTAAATCAGAAAATAGCCAAAAAAGCTTATTATTTATTGGCTAATGTTATATAGAAAAAAACATTTAAATTAATAAAACTATCCTATCCATGAAAGTAAAATGCTATGTAAAGCTTTTCCAAAGAACCAACATTTAACCACTTCCCGCTGCAGCCCTTTTTCGTTTTCACTCCCCACCTTCAAAAATCTATAACTTTTTAATTTTTTCCAACAAATTGGATTTCAAAATTGTGATATTTAATATTCCATGCCATGTACTGGGAAGTGTGAGAAAAAATCCAAATGTTTTCATATATTTACAGGGAAGGTGAAAGGCGCAACTGTCAAATCATCATTTAGAACAGACGGATAATAAGCATATTTTTATCAAACAACAATTTTATCTGGAAAGGAAGCAGACGGGCTGTCTATTGGGGAGAATGGCAGAGTTTAGGAAGGGTATAGTAACTATGCACATAGTACATAGAACTTTTACAGGAATTTGTATTGTTCGACGAAGATACACACCTCGGCACAGCTGGAGGGGTTTATGACTCAGGAGGAGAAGGAAGAGTTTGGAGGTACCAGTTACAATGAAGGAGCTGGAGCAGGCAGTGGTGGGTATGTCAAATGAGAAAGCGCTAGAGTTGATGGACCTCTTTAAGAAGGACTGCTATTTAAGCCTTATAGCAAGAAACAGGAATGGAACCTCAGCTTCCAAACTCCTACAGGCCTATCTCTTTCCTGACATCAGATGTACAAGCATTGGTCAAAGTTCTGATCATTAGGTTGTTGCTGGTTGAAAGGTCTCTGGTGCATACAGATCAATTAGGCTTTATTCCATCTAAGTCCACAGCTCAAAACCTGAGGGGGGGTTGTGTGTTGATGTTGAAAATCAACTTGAGCAAATCTACCCTAATGCTGATTCTTTAGATAGCCCTGCCAGCTGTCCCAGTTGGGGACATACCAATAGTAGAAGTATTTGGGGATAAGAGTTACCCGGCAAGTGGAGGACTATGTGGATGTGAATTTTCAGCCTCTGTTGGTAAATTTTAGGGACAGGATTCTAGTGTGGAATAAGCTGCCTTTCTCAGCTCTTAATCAGAAATCTGATTAAAATGATACCGATGCCCCACTTGTTACACATTCTAGTTTTTAATAAATATAGATACATGACATGGGGGATGGGAATAATAAAAATCAGCTTACAATGTTTAGCATAACAAATTTTGATTAAACTAAGCGGTACAATATTTGTTGAGACATTCCCTTTAGAGCAAGTCTGGGTAACAGAGGCCGTCAGGGAACTTGGTGATCTTGCAAGTCAGAAGTTATTGATAACGTGTCATTTACAAGCTACATTCTATTCAATATGTCCTGGGTCTTTATTGGGCCTGAAAAATTGCTACCCTATCCAGCATTTCAACATATAGCTTATGTATCAGAAACAATGAGAGAGACCATTTTCTTTCCACTTTCCTTGTCCCTATTGATAAGAAGGAACTTCATATTTCAAGTACTGCAAATACCGCTGTGTATTTAAAACATTCCATATACTAAAACTAAATAAAAAGTACACATGATGGGATATGTTACTTACTTTAAACTCAGTGATGTTAAAAGGCAGTATATTTCACATGCACCAATCCAAGCCCTGGTACCCTGCAATTTACCATTGAAATGTGAGGCACCTTGAGGATCAAAACCTTCTTTCCAAGCATCTTCAATCATTGATTGAATCTTAGGGATACAGGGGATGTACCTGCAATCTAAAAGAACAGTA
This sequence comes from Engystomops pustulosus, assembly GCA_019512145.1. Classification (NCBI taxonomy): domain Eukaryota; kingdom Metazoa; phylum Chordata; class Amphibia; order Anura; family Leptodactylidae; genus Engystomops; species Engystomops pustulosus. The sequence continues at coordinate 125,806,037 of CM033643.1, forward strand.
AACTTATCATTAAAATAAACTCATCTCCTGAATACCGTATATACCTGTGTATAAGCTCGGCTTATACGAGGCAAGTAAAAATGAAAAAAAAAAAAAAACGTAATACTCACCCTCCGGGGTCCGGATTGTGGGCGCAGGTCCCGGCGGCTCCTCTTCTCTCTTCTTTAGCCGGCATATTGCGTCCATGCGATCTGCCAACAGTCGCACACTAAGATGTGGCGGTGTCCCGCTGTTGACGTCATCAGCAGCGACACTGCCGCATCATAGTGCGCGTCCGCCGGCAGATCGCATGGATGTGTATACATTCGGTGGTTTACACTTAGCGTATACAAATAACGTGATGCGATCCTGGCTTAAATACCTTTCTGGGGTTGTCATCTGTAATTTGGCATGGCTGGCTGTTTCCATTAATTTAAAACACATCAAAATCAAGCACAATAAACCAAGGACAATTACACATCACATATCAAGGAACCGTGACTCTAATATTCTTATATTAGTTACCCATGGCTTCCTTCTAAAATAACATGTGGAAAATTGGGCTAATAAGCCAGAAGGGTTCTGGGGGCGTTACTGGTACTTATCTGTGCTCCAGCTTCATGGGCTGTTACACTATGCAATGAGCACTCTACCCCTTCCCACTGTTTGCTTAAACTTCCTGTGCAGTGAGATTACATTAGGCTGAGCTGGGGGAAGTGCTGATGAACGCTCCAGTATCGTGTTATATATATGCTGGCTGCTGTAAGCAGACCATGACTATGGGCTTGTTATTTTTAAAAGCTGGACAAGGTATTTGTACTGAACATGTATCCCTGCACTTTTTAAAATGAATCAATAAAAATTGTAAATCTTTTACTAACTTGGAATGCTGCAAACTTCTTTTTTGCTGCACCAACATTTCAGACCACCCAAACAAAGACCCCCTTCACAAACGTCTACACTCAAATGCACAGATACATATGGACTACACCAATGTTGATTAATAGAATTCAATAATATGATACTTAATAGGTTATATGTTAAAATACCTTGTAAGAAGTGTTTGTATGTGTCGTTGAACAAAACAGAAGAAAGTAACATTTGAAAATTGCGAAAGCCACAGCCCCATCCTTTATCTCCAGCAGAATTACTAAAGTGATCCAAGGGACAGCAGAGCCAGACACAACGCACTTCTGGGCCACCGGTGTTATAATAGTGACGTAAAGCTTCCAGAACACCTTGATGAACGAAGATCAGAGAGAGAGAGAGAGAGATCAGAAGTCTGTACATTTACTATCAAGCATGTGTGCAAATGCTGTTCTTTATGTAGGTGGAATATACACTTTGAGCCCAATTCATACTTCAAATGACACTAAATACCTGGTAAAGACAAGTGGCTCTACAAAACATGAATAAAAATGAGCTAGTCACCATGAAAAAAACAGTGTGATCTGAAAGCAGCATGTCATAGAGCAGGAGGTGCTTTTATTGATAGAAGTTATTCGAAATATTTTTCAATAACACTATATAATACACACATTGTACATAAATTGAATATTTTAGGTCCAAATAATGGAGGGAGATATCTGGAAGAAAAGTGTTCCTTTTCAAATGTAACCTGTAGTTCCAAATCACTAAAGTAAGCTAGCTTTATCGGAACCTTCTAGGTTCCTAACTGTTAAAGTGCCAACGGAAGTGTGTTTTTTTGTGTTTGTTTTTTTTCTCCCTTCCTTCCCTAAGCCATAACTTTTTTTATTTTTCCCTATATAGAAATATGTGAGGACTTGTTATCTGGGGGCCAAATTATACTTTTTAGTGGCACCATTAAATATTCCATTCAATGAACTGGGGGAAGAAAATGGACAAAAAAAAAAACATATTTGAGAATTTTTTTCATTGGATTTGTATTTACAGCTTTGCCGTGTGCTTCAATTGATACCCCCTGTCATGAATGGTCTTATATTAAGTGTGTAGAAAAAATAACACATGGCAATAGGCCAAGTGTCCAGGCAGGATTTTATGACAACCTGAAGTTTTTACAGCCTGTTATACTGACTGGTCTGTGCAGACCCCAAAGAACACTTCACCTCTCCTCCCCCTGCATTAGGACTGGGAAACAAAGAAACTGTTCAAGTATTTGTGGACTCTCCCCCTCATTAACACTGTCCAATCATGAGAAACAATTTTAACTAATTAATCAATCAATCGGAGGTTCTGAAACCTGAACCAAATAGAAACTGTATAAATCATTGTGAGATGCAGGTAAACAGGGTTCTCTCTATGGAGGCTGCTGAACAGGCTGGGGTGTTCCATATTACTCCCACCTCCAGGGAATCAGGATTTACCTTAATCAGGAATTAAAGTTTTTGTTATTTTTGCCATTTTTATTGCCGTTTTGAGTGTCATTTTATTTTGTATTTCTTTTGTTTTTAAAATCTTTTTGGTTGCACTGAACGCCTTTTGTAAAGATTTCACTTTAATTTTGGTCCCTGTATGCTCTGTGACCTCATAGTCTTGTAAAGTGTGGTTAGCTGTGTGACTGCTAGAAAGCTGAGCATGCATGTCTAGTGGTGTGACAAGGTGACTGCTTGAGAAGCAAGAGCGGATGCAGAGTGGGATACTTATTGGTCCCAGTATAAATGCATATACTCGAGTATAATCCAAGTTTTTCAGCAATTTGCTGAAAAACCCTGACTCGGCTTATACTTGAGTCTAATAAATAAATAAAAAAAAATTAAAAAAGGTCCTCTTCTGTCCAATGGCTCACTGACAGCACAGCTTGAGCGACGGCACCGCACGGAGAGAGGGAGCTGGAACATCGTTGGACAGAAGAGGACCTGCCGGGGGGCATCGGAAGGCGAGTACACTTTTATTTTTCCTTATAGGCTGGGCAGAGGCTATATACTGGATGAGGGGCTGCAGACTGTATACTGGGGGGTAGGGGGCTGCAGGCTGTATACTGGGATGCAGGGGGCTGCAGGCTGTATACTGGGATGCAGGGGGCTGCAGACTGCATACTTGGGGCAGAGGGCTGCAGGCTGCATACTGGGACCAATGCATTTCCTACCCTTGGATTATACTCGAGTCTACGTTTTTTTTTTCCATTTTGTGTTTAAATTAGGTACCTCGGCTTATACTCGAGTATATACGGTAAGTGGAGGCAGTGGATTAATTGGAGCGTGAATCTGTACGAGTTGTGATTTGCGGTCATCTTTCGCTCAGGACACAAATTGAGCATAAGTTTGAGTAGGCTAAATTAACCCGTACAGTCGCACCCCAAGTCACGTGACGAGGCAGCACCTTCCTCGCTGTGCCACCCCCCTAAATTCCAAATATTTTACCAAATTCTGAGGCCAATATCTTTCATACTTCAGTTCATGGACCTGTGTAAGACCATTTTTTTTGCAGGATGCAATGACGTTTTCATTTTTATCATTTTGGAACTTAAGGACTGTTTACATTTTTGAATTTAAAAAATTGATTATAGATAAGAAAAATGGCACAAAAGTGGCGATTCAGACATTTAGGGTGTTATTTTCCTATACAGTGTTCTCTGCTGGGAATAATCTTTTTTATATTTTGATGGAATTTTGGGACATGGTGATACCCAACATGTTTTAGTTTTTTTTATTTTATTCATATATATATTGTAATATGTGGGTTTTTCCTTCTATCTGCTCTAACAGAGAGTCGTTCCTTGAAAATGCAGAGTCCAAACTTGGAGAAAGGCTTATGTCCATCTGCTGGCAAGCTATGTCAATGTCCATATTATATTTATCTCAGTCTTGACTTTAATATTCAAATATAACACCAGCTAACCTCCACACCCCATGAACACCTGCGGTCAGTGTTAACTGCTTAAATAGAAAATATTTAAGTTTGTTACCCAATTTGTTCTGTGTGTGCCAGTAACGCATAAGTGGTGGTAACCTTCTTTGTGGGTACATGGCAGGGCATCGAAGAGAAAGAGCGCAATTCAGAGCGGATTTGCTTTGTCACATTGTTTTGGTGCCATAAGTCCCAGCATCCCTAGCACTATAGTTTTTCTCTGCATTTTTCATGTTTAGTGGTGCATGTGAATGTATATCTATAGCACTTTGCGAAAGTATTCGGCCCCCTTAAACTTTTAAACTTTTGCCACATTTCAGACTTCAAACGAAGATATAAAATTGTTATTTTGGGTGAAGAATCAAGTAGGACACAATTGTGAAGCGGAACAAAATTTATTGTATATTCTAAACTTTTGTAAAAAATAATAAACTGAAAAGTGGTGCATGCAATATTATTCAGCCGCTTTAATTTCAGTGCAGCAAATTCACTAAAGAAGTTCAGTGAGGATCTCTGAATGATCCAATGTTGTACTAAAAGACTGTTGATGATAAATATAATCCACCTGTGTGTAATCAATTCTCCGTATAAATACACCTGCTCTGTCGTAGTTTCAGGGTTCTGCATCATGAAGACCAAGGAACACACCAGGCAGGTCCGTGATACTGTTGTGAAGAAGTTTAAAGCCGGATTTGGATACAAAAAGATTTCACAAACTTTTAAGAGTAACTGTAAAGGGTTTTTTTCCCTCAAATCAAAAGCTCTTGGGATGTAAAACAATTTTGCCTATTATCTTTGTTACCTACTGTATATGCAGCAGTTTCTTATCTATACCCCTCAGATTACCTCATTGCTGCAATGGCTGCTTTCTCTCTCTCTCTGCTGATAAGCCCTGTGAATCTGTACTTTGTTTATAGTTTATCAGTGTGTTTCATGGGAGGGGAGGCGCTGCTGCTCCCTGCTCACAAAAAAGTAAGTCATGGGACAGAGCTCTCTCTGTGTATGTGGCAGAACTGGATGTGTACATATATACTTTCATGTATTTTGTTTACATATAGTTAATGCACATTTTTATATCCATGTACTCATTATCCATCACTCTCAAGCTCTTAACACACGTGCTGACGGAATCATAGCATAAGCGCATGCACAGAGTGCGAGCTCCATCAGAACTGGCCTCTCTCCCAGCCGACATCAGGCTGGTGGGGACAGCAGTACTGCGCTTGCACCTACTTCAGGAGTGAGCCCTCCCCGATAACTAAAGGGTAAATAATCTGATGCACTGTAACATCCTGTTACCTTTGAACTCTAATGCGCTTTGTCCTCAGCACCAGTTATGCAATCTTCCTCTGTCTGCCTTTTTAACCATTTATGTATTGTTACCGTATGGCTTCCAATATTATGAATTTATATGAATTCTCTATTGACCATTTCAAACACATATGTCTAGCATCTGTGTATTTATTTATATATTTATTTTAATTATCGGATATATTCTTCACATGCTTGTAAATTAGATTGATTTGTAAATACACTTTTTGTTTATTTCATTATGTGCATTCATATGAACATTAGTACGCTTTTATTACAGATTATATACAATCTACCATATTGGTACATACCAATATGGTAGATATCCCTGATGAAGTCACCTTGATTTCACACCCTGGCTGCCACGGGTATTTTGTTTCCATTTGACAGGTCTGATATTATCCACATATATGTCTACTATATTTGTTGCTGGTTCACTTGAACTGTTTTTCTTTACAGGGCACTAGTCCATTCATTGTGGTTATAAACCCTAGTTGTAATTCCACTATATCTGTGTTGTCTTGCAAATAACAAACACCTTTTTCACTTTGGCAGTCAGGGTGGTTTTGAGGTGAATACATCATATTCACCCCATTGAATCTAGAGTGTACTTTGTTACACTTTAAGGGTTTTTAACTGTATTGTTTGGTCAATGTCATTGCTTGTATGTGTAATAATAAAGCTTGTTGAACAAGTTGGATTATTTAGATTGTTATGACACATCTTTTTTTGCTTACGCTTTACATTTGGTTTAGTGTCTTAAACCAGTAGCAATACCATTGAAGTGCAGAACTCAGGTTTCTGTTTGTTAATATTGGTACATACTGATAATTGCTGCTCTTGTGGGGTATATTTGTTCTAAACATAATCTCCTAACTTTTTAAAATATTTTGTTATTTATTGATTTTTGGACTGACATATTAATCCTCAACTTTTTGTGATTATCCTTGTATTTTCCCTTGAGAAAGAGGTACTTTGCCCCGAAAGGCGTTGTGACAGTAAGATCTTTTTAATAAAAGTCCTGAAAGTCAATTTCCTGCGCCATTCAATTAGGCAACCTTCCGATACTCTACTGTGTAGCACATAGCTTTGTAATATTACAGTGGTCCAACAGACTTTGGAGGGCAGCAAGAGGAGATCTAGAAAACCATAAGGAATTAATAGAGAAAATGTATTGGAAAATTGACTTAATTTTCCTTACAAAAAATGAACAATATCTGTGTCAAGTCCTTCTAGAGAAGATTAACTCTGTACCACTAATTTGTGCAAAAAGAAATATAACAACAATATAAAAGTACAAACCTGAAGTCTTTGTTCTACCGTCATCTACACCTGTAGCTAAAGATTCCATCATTTCTGCTTTGTGCATGTGAAATTCCATAGGATGCATTCGTCCTCTTGCAACTGCCCTTTCTAAATTTTGCACAGACTGCTGTCGATATCCTCCTGAATTGTCTAGGCCAAACTGTCTCTGGTCATAGAAGAAATACAATTATATTATAGGATCATCCATGGTATAATATATATAATACACAACTAGATGTTACCATTCCAAAACAACTGTGTCTGTACTCAGTCTGGTACTGGAAGCAATGACTGAACAAACTGTGTGAAGTTATTAATACCTTTTGATGGAGATTTATAACTAGGACTCAAAACAGTCCATTTCATTTGCAAGGTGACTTTCGTATTTAACCCTTTCATGGCTCCCCGGTACCGAGCAGGAACCAAGACACACCAGTCTCTTAGAAAATGCAAAACCTCCCAGTTTATTAGCGCGCAGCCGCATATATAAAACACATAAAATCATCAGCATAGGGGCGGGAAGCGGTGATAAAATACTGCAATGTTATATCGAATATCTCCCCAGAAAATCGCTTTCCCAAAACATGCAGGTGAACCTTACATATTATTCCTCACACCGAGCACTGTCTCCAGGGAGAAGGAATGTTTATACTAGTTGCCCTTGTGTTAGCTCTGTATAAGTCACAACATGGCCTACACGCAGAGAAACTGAAGTAAAGAGAAGGTAGCTAATAAAGACACAGTTATTTCTAAACACTTTCACACAAAATGAAGTCTCCAGTTATTTAGATGGCTGTGCACACGTCAACAGCATCCCCGGCTAAGACTAAAATGTCAGCTCGGTCCAAAAGCGGCATCTTGTAGAGGAATGTATCTCTCACACAAAACAAAGAAAAAAAAAGAAAAAAAAAAAACAGATTTTTAAGAAACCAGAGTACCTGTAATTTCTGGAATTCAACTTTTTCTCTTTCTGAATCTTCTGCCCTTCTCAGTTTATCTTCTTCAGCCTGTAGCTGTCTGGCCAATACTGAGTCACTAGTCAATTTGGCTGTGAAAATAAATGTCAGTATCATCATGTAGCTTTTCAACTATGGGTAAAAATGCAGAATGTATATTATTTATATAGTAGTTATCAATAAATTGGTAAGTTTATTAATACTCAGCCAAAGAGGCACCATGTATATTGAGTTCATATTTGCACACGGCGTACACTACGCCTGGGCCAAGATCGGCTGGAGAAGGGGAGGGGAAGCACGGCTCGCTCCTCCCCTCTCCATATGGAGGAGTGCAGGTAGGCCATAGATGAGGGGAAAAGATCCCAAATTCCATAACACACCAAGAGCCCTTCAGGCTCATTAGCATAATTTGAACATTGATTTTTAGAAGGAAGGAGGCCGTGGATAACAAATATAAAAAGATTACCTCAGTCAGAGTGCCTGGATCTATGATTAAGTGTTCCTAGTTTATCAGGCTTTATTTTAACGCAAGAGTTTTCCTTTAAACTTTTACTCTGGCTGCTCTTCTACTGTTTGACTGTGTCCGCACATGTGACTCCTACCCTTTGCTAGCGCTCCTCGGCAATGGAGGGGGTCTATATACCATTTATATACATACTGGCCACATACTATGTATGTATTAAACACAAAGGGAAATTTACTACCTTATGTCACCTGCAGCAGCTGGAGAGGAATTAGTGCATTACTGTCACCCACTATTACTCAAGAATGGTCTCTATGTACCAATAAAAGAAGCATTGAAGAAAGGGTTAATATGTTGTATGTCAGATAAAACAGTGGTTAAAGGGGTATTCCAGGAATCAGCATAATTCATATACATGTGGGCACTCAAAATATAAGCTAATGTGTAATTAGTTGTTATTTAAAATTTTGCTCCCCTTAGCAAAAATTGCTGGTGACATAGACTGTAATGAAGAATTAAAATGCTACCGGCCCTTTAATCAGTCCGTTAATTTCCTCCGCGCGGTCCGTCGCAGAAAAGAAGATGGCCGCTGGTCACATGTCCACATCACATGTCCTGTACCTGCCTGGGCAGGGTCATGTGATCACCACTACGTTTGGCTGTAGTCGGTTGGTTGCAGTGCATCCACTATGATCAGTGTTGTGGTGATGGCAGTTACACATCATTACTATGGTAACAGAGCAAGAAAACCTGTTACATCATCACTGTTAGCAGAGCATAAGTGGTAGGAGGAGTTACTGAGAACTAAAGGATCATGGAACTTGAAGTTTCCAGTGGCGGCCATCTTAGTGATAACTCCACCTACTTTAGAGAGGCCATAAATTTTGTAAATCATAAAATCATATTATTTTAGCTCCGTTTTGTGACTAATGACATTGAGTATTGTTGTATTCATTTACTTATATCATCAGGGGTTTTTGTGTCAGACGTTCATATTCCCGGAATACCCCTTTAATATGCTGATCAGAATTCCATTTACACCTATTGGGCTTATAGGAAGGTTATCGTCCACCTACTATCGAGATACCTAATACAACACTAATCAACTTGGTATCAAACTCCAAATTCTAGTATTGAAACATAATATGAAGGAGTACAGCCTTACATACCCATATTTACATACATCTACTTCAACAATGTCTATTTTAACATAGCATATTATATGACATACAATGTAGCCAAGAATGCTAAAGTTGTACCCACAAAGCCGCACATTCTCTACCAAACATGTCCACAAATGATGACCAAGACCTTTTTTATGACTTAATGTTGCATTGCCTATTTATTTGAGCCTTCTGATTAGTAACACTGATTTCAGCATTAGATTTGAAGTATTTTACTACTAAAAGTCCTATATAGCTGTTGGACTACATTCCTTATGTTGTGCATTGTCAACTTTTACTGTATGAAAAGTGCTTGTGCAATCAGTGATGAGAGTCATAAAAAATCCACCCTTTTTGTTGTGTAGTATAGGTTCGTAGCGATGACTTTAACTACTGTGCTATGTCTTCTTAGAGGTAAAGCATAATTGTATTTTTAGTGGCATAAGAAGCTTGAGTAAAATCTAAAATTTGATTTGATGCATTATGAAGCAAACATACCTTGAGAATGCTGTAGCTACACTGATGCAGAAACATATGTTGCTTAATCCTTGAGCTGAGTGGTTTTGATGATAAAACAATCATAGAATTATGATATTAAAGCTGTGTCACTCCTTTGCCTGGGCTCATTGCTTTTCCTAGCACATTAGTTATGCACTGCTCACAAGATGATGTAATCACGTTTTGTGCCTGAAGGCAGAATAATCAATTGCTGCACCATTCCCCAGCTGCCATGTATGAGTGATCCAGCTCAGGTCAATTAGTCATGTCTTGACTAAGCTCCGTGTGTAATGTGTTTATGAAGGCAGCCAGCCGCACACAGCTTTCCAAAGGTCCTGAATTTTATAATAGTTTTTTCAGCAAAACCACTCAACTCAGGGATTAAACAAGATATGATTCTGCTTCAGTGTAGCTACAGCAGTCTCAAGGTATGTTTGGTTCATAATGCATCAAATCAAATGCTAGGTTACCTTTAAAGAAGAGCCTATCCAGCCAGAGTAGTCACACACCAGTATGTCAGTGTGCTTGGTTTACCATCCTGGTGGTAGATGCCCTTTAAGTGTAAATTATCACTTGGTGTAACTAAGAGAGGCAGGGCCCCATAGCAAACATCTGAATAGGCCCCTTTTCCCCTTACAAATATACATAATACACATCACATATACACACATACAGTGTATAAAGACATACAGCATATATAGACAGTATAGATTCAGTATATGCACACCACAGCTACACACAGGATATATATACATTATATACATAATATGATGTACAATGTGCAGCATAATATGTACTGTATATAATGGTGCACATCCTCCATTCTTTAGTGTCGGGTCAGATGAGGAGCCTATAGCAGCTGCTACCACTGTAGTTTTGCTCATCACATGGAGTTTCTTAGTGTTTTCTGCTCTGATACACATAACTCAAGTGCAGTAAAACCTAAGAAGAATGATCATAGGATTATTAGAGTGTGTATAACTATGTAGCTGTGGCCCCAGAGATGGATAGCTGCACATGATGCTATGTTTTTTTTAAAATATAAAATAAAGTACCTGTGTTTTCTTCCAAGTGCAGATTCACATGTTCTTGTAAAATATAACCATTGACACAAACCAGACAGCACATGGGGCATTCAAACTGCAGTCGTGCATTTTCTAATGGAGACAAATGTATCGAAATTAGGTTACATCACAAAATGTTGCGCATCTAAAAAATTCATTTTCTGCAGGATGTTGTTTTTTCTCTGATTTATAATTTCTGAGAAAATTATAGACTCCTGAATAAGAGGGGTGGGGTGTAACATACTGTGTTATCCTAAACTGATCCAAGTGCACTACTAGGACATTTACTGATTTGGATGTACCTTTTTAACTACTGAAAATATGTTTTTATGGGGTGGTTAATTGCATTTTTATTTCCCAGAATTCCCAGCAGAGCATGCATTGTATATACATGCCTTTAATTGCAAACTCCCTATCATTTTAACTCTAACACATATTATACTACATATTATACTTATAACATTCACCTTTATTGGGTGAGGCTAAGAGATCTGCATGTTCTATTCCTACATGAAGCTCAAGTTTTTCTACAGAGTCCTTTGCTTCTCCACAAAAGGGGCAGTCCACAACTAGGCTTTCACTGGCATCCAGAGCTGCTCCTGATGCTTTAGGTGGGGTAATGTTTTCCGCTACAAAAGTGCTGTTATTTTTGCTGTCTATCGATTCTAAAATTGTACAGAGAGGCGCAGCCGTTCTAGGAACCTCCTCCTCTTTATAGCTGCTCTGCATTTTATTCATATTCGGTTCTACTTCTTGAGGAACCTTGATTTCTTCAGGAGTCATCTCTTGGTTTCCTGTGCCAGGCCCCTTGTCTGATGTATTATTGGAGCTGCAGGTGGAGAAGGCTGTACCTTCACTGACCTCTTCATCACTGCTCCATGGTTCCAAGGCATCTGCGTGAGCCGTATGAATGTGATAGTTAAGTTCATCGTATGTGAGACCAGCAACTGTACAGAAAGGACAGCAGCAGTCTTGTTCCATGTGCGCCACAAGTAAATGGCTTTTCATATCATCCTCACAGGACACTTCCTGTGTACATATGTCACACACCAGCATTATGGGGATACTCTTCAGGTCCACAATTTGGTACAAAATCCTGAACCTGTTAAAAGATAATACACAGAAAATAAAAATGCTGTAAATGGTAGAGGTCAACAGAACCCAACGCAAAAATAGAAGTATAAAAGTTTCCTGAATACTCTGGGATTTGCCCATCCCTGACATTTCTAAAAAAGTTATGCCAATTATAACACCGAGTAATACAAATTACTCAATATGTTCCCCTCTAAAAGAATCACGTTTTCATGGGGTTCTTTGTTTTGTATCCATGGCCAAAATGTCTAGATTCGGCTGTGGCTTTTAGCTGTGATTCCTGCTGAAGTTGGCCCAGATTTTCCCTTGTGGAGTACAAAGCTTTTTCCAATCATATGCTATGGTCGGAAAATTATTAATAACATAGAGCACTTCATCTCCAATGGGCAGAGTAACAAATGCCCATACAGACTACCCACTGTGACCTCTGGTGATGCTCTCTGAAAGCTGGTAATATACTGAACTTAACGGTCAACTCTAAGGCCTCTTGTCCATGAGCAAGGGCAGTCAGTGAAAATCACTCTGTGTACTGAAGGGATCTCCTGACCCCGAACTTTTTAATTAACTCAGCACTCCAGTGATCAGATTCTGGTTGAGAGATCCCTCCAGTGCACAGCGCAATTTTCACTGTCTGCACTCGCTCATGGGCAAACGTTATCAAAGACAAATCCAAAATTTTGAAAATCCAATCATCCTTGGGGCAAACTTCTGATCCGATTACCATACAAATTCAACTTAAGACCAAACCTACAGAAGCTACTTTGAACTTGGGAATGCCTATAGTACAATTTCCCAGCGATTCCACAGGGAATTACAAGAAGTTCTACAGGGTACAGATTTTTAGACATCTGAAAATAAAAGGCGACATATCACTTTAGAAGCCTATTCCATGTAAGCCGGAAATTACATCCCACATAGCAAAATCGGATGAAGGAAAGCCTGGATTTATCTCCTGAATAAAGGCTGTACTTTTCACCCAGTAAAATATGAAGTATGAATATAATTTTATCTATTTGACCATCCATCTGTTTTTACAATGTGAAGTATAGTCTTGTTATTATTATCAACAAGCCATCATCGTAGTTCTCTAGTTCATAGTCAGTTCCTACCAAAAGCAAGAACATCTTAGTGCAGAGGATGAAGAAACCCGGCTTTTCCTCCATTCTTCTGCTGGGATTATGTGGAGGATTCTATGTATACAGAGGATCTATCTTGTACACAAGTGCATGAGACATAGATTCCACTCAGCTCGGAATAGAGACTGCTTGGGATAGCTGCCATGTAATATTCTGCATGTCCATCACTCCACACACACTGCACAGTGTAGCCGCATGCACTTTATCGTTTGCAATGATTTCGTCCGTCCCCCAGTCTTACTTAGCCTTCTACCACCGTGCCCACCTACCTGCCCTCATGCCAGTACACAGAGCTGCGGAACAGCCCTTCAAATGCTCAGTTTCTATTTCCCACTCTGAGCCCAGTTACAGCTGGAACAAGCTCCGCCACACGTGACGTAGTATTCCGGAGCCAGTGTACGGAACCCCCTTCCTAGTGAGCCTACACTGCGGCCGTACAGCAGAGGACGACCCGCCCACCCTAGTGACGCATAATTTCTTAGCCCGCGTACGGAACCTTTGCTAAACAGTCAGATTGGGTGTGCTGTGATTGGATGGTTTCTCTTTAATGGAGACCTATCGCTAGTAGGCAAAGAAGGGGCGGCGCTTCAAATATAACGTGGTAGGAGGCAGTGATGCTGTGTATATTTTTAACTGGGACTATATATTAGGCTGTCTGAAGGGAGAGCAGTGACGTGTCTTACATGGGGCTGTGCTGAATGCTGCTGCAACGCCCCATGTGCTGTATTAACCCTTTCAGGACCTTGCCCTTTTTTGTTTTTTCTTTTTCACTCCCCATGATCAAAAATCCATAACTTTTTTATTTTCCCATGTCCAGAGCTGTGTGACAACTTGTTTTCTGCGTAACAAAATACACTTCATAAAGATGGTATTTATTATTCCATGTCGTGTACTGGGAAGGGGGAAAAAAATTCCAAATGCAGTGAAATTGGAAAAAAACGCATTTGTGCCGTTTTCTTGTGGGCTTGGATCTTACGCATTTAACTGAGCACCCCAAATGACACGTCTACTTTATTCTTTGGGTTGGTCCGATTACGGGGATACCAAATTTATATAGGTTTTATAATGTTTTCATAAATTTAAAAAATAAAAACCTCCTGTACAAAATTTTTTGGGGGGATTTTGCCATCTTCTGGCGCTAATAACTTTTTTATTCTTTGGTGTACGGAGCTGTGGGGGTGTCGTTTTTTGCGGATTTTGATGACGTTTTCAATGCTTTTATTTTTAGGACTGTACGACCTTTTGATCACTTTTTATAGAATTTTTTCTATTTTTCATAATGGCAAAAAAATGCCATTTGCGGCTTTGGGCGCTATTTTCCGCAGTGAAAAAACGGTTATTATATTTTGATAGATCGGGCACATTGGTGATACCTAATGTGTTTATGATTTTTACTGTTTATTTATATTTATATCAGTTCTAGGGAAAGGGGGGTGATTTGAATTTTTATGTTTTTTTAATATAATAGTTTTTTTGTTACTTTTTTTAATTTATTTTTTTTACTATTTTTCTGACTCCCTAGGGTACTTTAACCCTAGGTTGTCTGATTGATCCTACCATACACTGCCATACTACAGTATGGCAGTATATGGGGATTTTGCAAATCGCACATTATAATAGATAGCCGAGATCATGATAGCCTCGGATCTTTGTGTGATGATCGGAGCCAAGATGGCGGCGCCCACGCGCTGCCGGTGGCGATCAAAGGGTTAACACTCGCGTTCGGTACTACCACCGATATCGACGGGCATTTGCTTCATCATTAAGGTTATGTCTTATTGCGCTATGGGGTTAAGAGCCTTGTACACTTCAATTATCGCTAAGTCCAGGGCCGGATTATAGGCGGGGGTCCCAGGGCCCATCTAGCCCCCTGCAGGGGGCCTCCACCAGCAGACAATGTCTGCCGACACCGACATTGAGTTACAGCGGGGTCGGATCCCCATAGTTTGATTTGCATCCGTGCCGATGCTTCTTGACACTCAGCTGTGAGCTGCCTGTCACTCTCTGAGAGCGATGCGCTGCGGCGACTCTGCAAAGCATCGCTCTCACTCACAATGTTCGATACAGCCGACGAGTCATATGTATGGCCACTCGCTCCCTTCATAGTACAGTCTGCTGTGAGTGACTGTAGCTCTGAATGCTGCCTGCAGTGTATTGCTCCCTCCTAGCAGGAGAGGACTGGTGATTGTATTCACCGCGCCTGGCCTGCATGTTAGCTACACAAGTCGCGCTATTTACGTCATTGCACGACCTGTGTAGCGTGGAGGAGTGTCGGCACTTACAATGGGCCCGGCTGCAGGCTGAATGGCAGAACGCTGCCTGGACCCCATGGAGATTTACAGCGTGGGGAATGCCAGAGGTGAGAGCAGCTTTAAAAGCAGCAAGGTAATGTATTACATAACCTCTGCTGCCCTATTGTTTATGTTATTTCTCTGTGAGACTTGAAGTGTATGTGGGGGAGGGGGCCCTGCTGGGGAAGGTGAGGGACTCACTATTTGTAATTAAAACTACAGTAGATTATTAGGAGGCCTGGGACACTAATTATTCAAATACTAATTAAAGTGAGCACTTTATTGTTATTGTGGGATACTATTAGGTTGGCACTAGATCTATTGTTAATCTTAACGATCAGGCCCTTTTTCATTTTCTTGAATTCCATTTTTCACTCCCCAACTTAAAAATCTATAACTTTTTTTTAATTTTTCCATGTAAAGAGCTCTGTGATGGTTTGTTTTCTGCGTAACAAATTGCACTTCATAGTGATGATATTTATTATTCCATGTCGTGTACTGGGAAGCGGGAAAAAATTCCAAATGCAGTAAAATTGGTGAAAAAACGCATTTATGCCTTTTTTTATTTGGCTTGGTTTTTAAGGCTTTCATTGTGCACCCCAAATGACTAATTTCCTTTATTCTTTGGCTCAGTACGATCACAGGGATACCGAATTTGTCGTGTTTATTGTCTTTTAATACATTTAAAAAATTACAAACCTTCTGTACAAAAAGAAAGTTCTCTGTTTCGCTATATTCTGGTGCTAATAAATTTTTCTTACTTTGGTATGTGGAGATATGTGAGATGTGAATTTTTGCGGGATGATGTTTTCTTTGCTACCATTTTGGGGACTGTGTGACCTTCTGAAGACTTGACACTTTAATGGTTTTTACTGTTTATTTTTATATTAGTTCTAGTATTATATTATACTATAATAGTTCAGTATTATAGTAGTTATATTCTTATACATAGGGGCAGTATTATAGTAAAGTCACTGTTGTGTGTGAATACACATCAAACAAACCTGCTCAAAACTCCAGGTGCACGGTCCTCTGAGAGTACTTCTCTTCTCCCAAGCAACATAAACTTCAGAAACAGATGAGGTCGGCACTTTTTGTTTCACTGGATCTTGAAACCTTTATTGAAACATGGTGACACAGCAAGTTACGTTATTACCACATAAGTGCAGAAAAAGGCATCTTCTTTTTTCTGCCTTATGGTTATACTAGAGATGAGCGACACTAAAATGCTCGGGTGCTCGTTCTCGAGCAACATTTCCAGATGTTCGAGTCTCGTTTCGAGTAACGAGCCCCATTGAAATCAATGGAGACCCGAGCATTTTTCAGTAAAATTATAAACTTAACGAGCACACTGAAAATACACAGTGCAGACAGATTGCCAGATGTTCGGTAACATCTGCAATCTGTTCCGGAGACACGCGTCAGAACGGTGTCTCCCAATAGTATTTGAAGAACAATATGTGTGAACAATTTGCAGATGTTTGGAACATCTGCAAGTTGTTCTTCAACATATTGTTCTTCAAAACTATTGCGGAGAACACCGTTCTGCACGCGTGTCTCCGGGACATCTGCGATCTGCCCGAGACACGCGTGCAGAACGTGTTTCTCCGCAATGTATTTGAAGAACAATATGTTAGAACAACTTGCAGATGTTCCAAACATCTGTAATGTGTTCTTCACCCATATTGTTCTTCAAATACTATTGCGGAAACACCGTTCTGCACGCGTGTCTCCGGAACAGATGGCAGATGTTCCCGAACATCTGCAATCTGTTCTGCACTGTGTTCTTTCACTGTTTCTTCAATTAAACATTAAATTAAATGTTTTAATTGTATCTTTTTACTGTTCTTCACTTTTTTTTTTTAATTAAATGCTCGTTATCGAGCAGGCAAATACTCGTCCGAGCAACGAGCCGGTCCGAGTATGCTAATCTCGACCGAGCATCAAGCTCGGACAGTATACTCGCTCATCACTAGTTAATCCTGTAACTGCTGTGTCACCATGTTTAAGTAAGGTTCAAGATTCCCAGTGAAGCAAAAAGTGCGACCTCATCTTTTCTGAAGTTTATGGCAGTATTATAGTAGTTATATTCTTGTAACTAGGGCAGTTTATAGTAGTTATATTCTTGTACATAGGGGCAGTATTATAGTAGTTATATTCCTGTACATAGGGGGCAGTATTATAGTGGTTATATTCTTGTACATAGGAGGCATTATTATAGTAGTTTATTCTGTACAAGGAGGTGGTATTATAGTTATATTCCTGTACATAGGGGGCAGTATTATAGTAGTTATATTCCTGTACCAGGGGGCAGTATTATAGTAGTTATATTCTTGTACATAGGGGGCAGTATTATAGTAGTTATATTCTTGTACATAGGGGGCAGTATTATAGTATTTATATTCTGTACGTAGGGGGCAGTATTATAGTAGTATATTCTTGTGCATATAGGGCAGTATTATGTAGTTATACTCTTGTACATAGGGCAGTATTTAGTAGTTATATTCTTGTACATAAGGGCAGTGTTATAGTAGTTCTATTCTTGTACTAGGTGCAGTATTATGTAGTTTATTTCTTGTACATAGGGGCAGTATTATAGTAGTTATTCTTGTACATAGGGGCAGTATTATAGTATTATTATTCTTGTACATAGGGGGCAGTATAGATAGTATTATCTTCTTGTTCATATAGGGCAGTATTATGAGTTTATAATTCTTGACAATTTTGTATGCGTTTGCACACGAATCCCAGAAACGCATATCAATGTCTAGTAAAAATTTAATCATTGTCTAAGTCGGGGGCCTCCACCAGATTGGTGCCCAGAGTCCCCACCAACCTATCCGGCCCTGGCTAAGGCTACATTCACACGACCGGTGGTCCGCCATGCCGTAGCATGGGTGCGCCCAGAGAGGAGGAGGGGTTGAGCGCTCACCCCCCTGCCCCTCCCATAGCGATGTACAGGCAGTCCCCGGGTTACATACAAGATAAGTTCTGTAGGTTTTGTCTTAAGTTGAGTTTGTATGTTAGTCGGGAACCGTATACTTTATCATTGTAATCCCAGCCATTTTTTTTGGTCTCTGTGACAATTGGATTTTAAAAATGTTGGATTGTCATAGAACCAGGATTAACAATAAAGCTTCATTGTAGACACCTGTGATAACAGTTATAGCTATTTATTGTAGCCTAAGGCTATAGTACGCAAATTACCAATATCCAGAGGGCCGTTTGTATAAGGGTCGTATGCAAGTCAGTGTGTCTTAAGTAGGGGACCGCGTGTATTGTGGAAAGGACATGGATATTGTAGATAGGACAATTGTTCAGCCCATGACACCTGCAGTGCAAATCTGCCTTCTCTGAGCATTTGCATTACAATTTAATGGTGTGTTGTAACTTACCCTGCACCCTGATGGAATCATCTGTGCAGTCCCAGGGGCTGGGCTTTGCATGCATTTAAAGGACACCTGTCATCAGGTCTGTGTCACTTGTCCTGTCACCACTACCTGTTGGAGCAGCTCTCAAGGATTCCATCCCAACCTTTATCTAGTCAATTCATACATTAATCATTGCAAAATCATCTTTTCTTTATTATGTAGATGAGGCTGGTCACATGGTCAGAGGCAGTGATGTCACCCCTGTTCCCCCTCCCCCTTCTCCCCGTGCTCATGTCTGTGTAATGTATAGTAATGCATTGCTAGTGTTTGTGCTTTATCTGCTGACTTGTTGCATTCTCCTGATACACAGAGACACAGACATCAGCTACACATGTACCTGACATGTCCTGCTATAACATGGCTGCATCCTGGAGCTGTTGTATCTCTCCTATACACACACACAGGCTGCAGGGCGTGTGGCCACCAGTACCAGGAAGCGCATGGAGGAGCCATTGCACCATTATACAGGCTGTCAGTCATGTGTATAGGAGTATCTCATACACACAGGCTGCAGGGGGCACCAGCACCAGGAAGGGCATGGAGGAGCCATTAAACCATTATACCTCACATCATTATACAGACTGTCAGTCAAGCACTGGGGGTGTGGCTGTGCCTCCCACTCATGAATAAGCCGGACAGTTTGAATATCATAATGACTCATTGGACATCTCACAGGTCATTTGCATACAGCTTTAGGACCTCATTGCTTAGGGTTAAAGGCATGTAGAGGGACAATGAAGGGATAGAGGAGCAATGCTTTCTAATGGCATTTTATGAAAATATATTTAGAATAGGGGGTTATTTTGCCTGACGGGTTCTCTTTAAAAAAACAACATCTGACTTGTCTGTTACTATAAAGGAGCACAGAGCTAGGGGCTGAGAGCAGAGGATTGAGCAGCACAACAGACTTTTTCTGTCTATTGATATCGATCTATTTCTTCATCTTACAAAAACTGTAAAAACTGACACTTCTTATCCTTCCCCATAGACTTCAAATCTTAAGGATAACTTAATGTCACCTGTTATAGTCAGATTTTCCATTAGGAATCAGTACTTCGAACGCCATAATTTTTCTGTCCAGTAAATGGAAGAAAAACAAATGACTGTCTAACACATGACAACGGATGACTTTAAGAATTGCATTAACTTAAACGGGATTTATAACGGATCCGTTCACTTTCATTTTCTCATTTTCTAAAAGGGAACCTGTCACCAGGAGACCCATTTTTAGCACTCCCCCAATGATAATGACTCATCGGACATCTCACAGGTCATTTGCATAAAGCTTTAGGACCTCATTGCTTAGGGTTACAGGCATGTAGAGGGACAATGAAGGAATAGAGGAGCAATGCTTTCTAATGGCATTTTATGAAAATATATTTAGATTAGGGGGTTATTTTGCCTGACGGGTTCTCTTTAAAAAAAACAACATCTGACTTGTCTGTGCTGCAGACTCCTCAGTAACATCTGTTACTATAAAGGAACACAGAGCTAGGGGCTGAGAGCGGAGGATTGAGCAGCACAACAACCCCTGAGACTAAACAGAGTATTTCGTCAGGAAGCCAGGAAAGTTAAAACACACAATTAAAATGTAATGCAAATGCTTAAAGAAAGCACCTTGGCTGGCGGGAACACAGGCACAGACCGCGGCACAAGACATCAGGAGCGAAGGCGGTGAGTACATGTTTATATTTTTTGAAAAGCCAGCCCAGTCCGGTTAGTATCCATTAGGAATCAGTACTTTGAACACCATAATTTTTCTGTCCAGTAAATGGAAGAAAAACAAATGACTGTCTAACACATGACAACGGATGACATTAAGAATTGCATTAACTTAAACGGGATTTATAACGGATCCATTCACTTTCATTTTCTCATTTTCTAAAAGGGAACCTGTCGCCAGGAGACCCATTTTTAGCACTCCCCCAGTCCCCACAGAGCATAGTTAATTCGCTGCCAAAGTGTTTTTGTATAAAACATTGGTTTTACAGAAAAAAAGATATGTTATATTGTACCTTTCATTAGCATCTGCTGTGTGACTAGGCAGTTGCCAAATGGGAGGGGCTGGAAAGGAGCAGTCCCCCCCCACCCTTGGGGAACAGCTACTCCATGTGACCTTTTCAAATATATGAAAACACCCATCACTTGGCTTAGTGACGCCCCCTGCTCCTCTACAGCCAATCCCGAGTGTGGGGAGTTATTCATATATTTGAAAAGGTCACATGTTTCCCAAGGGTGGGGGGGAACTGCTCCTTTCCAGCCCCTCCCATTGGGCAACTGCCTAGTCACACAGCAGATGCTAATGAAAGGTACAATATAACATATCTTTTTTTCTGCAAAACCAATTTTTATACAAAAACACTTTTGCAGTGTATGTACTATGCTCCGTAGGGACTGGGGGAGTACTAAAAATGGGTCTCCTGGTGACAGGTTCCCTTTAAGCAAAAGCTGGAAACTGAAATCTGAACAGCAGTGTGTTTCGAACCTAACAAGTTGTATTTGATAATTGTAAATCCAGCTCTGCCTTGAAGTCCCTGATTGCAGTTGATACTAGACTCCCTGTGGCTAAAAAGTACCAGAAGGGAACAGAAGAGACTTCTGACATCTGTTTTTAGTTAGCCTTGCAACAGGACACAAGGCCTGTGGACAGCAGCCTTCTGCTGTCACACCTGAGAGTAATCCAACCCCATCTGGCCCCATCTGACCACATACAGAGTCTGCCTGAGATTTCTGTCAAAGCATCTTCTATTTTCTCCAGCCTCAAGTTTCTGAATCTAGGCTGTGAGCTTTTCCTACCAGACTGCATTCAACCAGCTACCCCAGATAGGACCACTACCCCAGCCTGTTACCGTTATTTCATTAAAGTTCTGGAATAAAGAAACTGTGAGTTGATATTCAGCATTTTGTGTACATGTGATAACTGGCTGCCACTAACACCACGGGCTGACTTGAGCGCGATTAGCGGGCACCATAGCTGTGCCTCCACTCACACGACAGGCTGAATTGCAGGAGTGTGACCAGGAAGGGAGGAACGTCACATGTTCCTCCTGTCTAGGGGGTTGGCCATGTACGTGTAGTGACAGCATGAAGACCGTAGATGAAGACTCCTCCAAATGACCGAGGAGGATCAGGACAACGCTTGGAAATTCCATAGGAAGCTATTTTTTTATTTCCTGCACCAAACCCCCATAGCATAAGTTGATTAAAGTGGCCAACCCTTTTAATTACACTTTAGGACCCAGACAAGATTTGTCAGAGAAACCTTGGTTTGGTACCCGATAATAGCATTGGGTAAAGCAGAATTATTTCAGATGCCTTAAAAATCTCAGGACTTAAGCTATTTGAGAACCTGGTGAGATCACATTACACCACTGATTTTAAGTGTAGCAACACTTAATTTGCTACGCGGTGCCAGAGAATGGGGTACTCAGTCAATTGAAGATGCTTGCATCATTGCAACTATTTTCTGTGAAGAATTATGAGTTTTTATAAAAACTCACAAATGTGGCTCACTGAGAGAGCGTTGAAGTTCATATAGCAAATAAACATCCATCTCTCAGAAAACTCTAAACATCCATCTCTCCAAAAACTCTAAATTACTGGGTTATGCAAATGGCCATTGTCAGTTTTTCGAGACCCCATCACTACCTTGAAGACTGGCCAAAAAACCCTAGGTCTCGCAGCCGTGAGTAACTTTCAGCTGTTCTTTTTTTATCCCTTTTTGTTTTTATAACTCTGTGTATGTATTTTGAGTATTTTCTTTGCAATCCTTTTTTCTGACATTTGTATTTTTTATGTTTTCACTGCACACCTGTGTATTTAAATATTTAAGTCTCTGCATGTCGTCTTAAAGAATTCAAGTTTCCAAGAAAGGGTGTTACCAATATCTATTTTAAGTAATCATATAGCTAATTGTGTAATCCATGATTTGGGGTTTCTAAATTGTTGAGGGAATTGTGCAGACAGGACCCTATTTGCTTTTTTATTATAATTTAATGAAAAAATTATGGGTGGTGGCAGCTAAGGTTTTAGCGAAAAATTTGATTGAGTGTCAGTGCTAAGAGAGTAGAATTTAGTGTAAAGGTGCCATCTTGTGTAGGTGGGCGGGGCTTTAAATGCTATATTGCGAGGCTCTCTAGGGTAATCACACCCCATGAAGACACGTGAAATTGGGGGTTTGTCACAGTTATTGTTACCTTTGCACCTAGTCATTCGCCAACCTTGAGCTGACCATCAGCTTCTGTTTTTTTCCCATTAACAATGCTTGGTTCTGGGGTATTATTAAAGAGCTTGTAATTGACCTTTTGGGCTGTCATTAAAGGGATTTTTGAGGAATATAAACCCCCCAATGGGCCTGGTAGGGGAAAAAAATACAATCTTACCATCAACTGGTGCTTATCTTTTTATATTTGTTATCCATGACCTCATTCCTTCTAAAATAAACTTTATAAAATGATGCACTTAAGCCTGAAGAGCTCTGGGGTGCTACCAGTGCCCCTGCATGCTCTGTCTGACAAGCTGTTCACTGGTTAGGGGTATGGCTTAGGGCAGTGATGGCGAACCTTTTAGAGATCGAGTGCCCAAATTGCAAGCCAAAACCCACTTATCTACTACAAAGTGCCAACATGGTAATTTAGAGCAATATTACCTACATAAGGGCCAAATAATACTGCCACATGTTTACCACCACTATTACAACAACATAAATAGCATCATGCTTAATATTACCACCATAGAGTAATTGATTTTACACCTATGAGCATATACATGCTTTAAGTATATAAAGTATATACATATTAGCACACTCATGTAATACACACAAAGATCAAAATGTATACACTCATATTCACCCACTTATCTCCATATACACAATCCTACATGGTCCTGGACCTACCATGCTGAACCAAGTAAGCAGTGTTCTTAGGAGGTACCTTGGTACTCCCTTAATTCCAGAAGTTCAAGGGAAAGGGGACACAGGAACAAAAAAGCACCTAACTGCTTAAAGGCATAGGAATACAGAGTGCAGCAGAGTCATGTTGTGCTGTGCTGGCCCCATTCTTATCTCTTAACTGCACCTTCATAGAGACCCTGTAACAACACAAGTGCTTCCACAGTGCTGCAGCCTGCACAACATGTGGAATTAAGTGTAACCTGGGTGAGTGCACTCACAGTAGCAGGAGGAGGCAGAGATGACCTGATGTCTTCAATCCCGTGTGAGTCCAGGCGGAGCCTAAATTGTTTACTGTCAAAGTAATGCAGAGCATCGGAACAAGCCCTGAGCACAAAGCAGAGAGTGCACAGCAAGAGGAAAGTATCTGGATCTTTCACCTGTCTCTCCCCAGGTCCTGACTCTGGCTGCCCTCATAATCAATTATATGCATATCTTGAAGATACACAATTGATTATATTCTCCCTGTTGGACCTATAATCTCCCCTCCAGATCTGTTTTTTTACATCCCTGTGTCTTACCTCAGACAAGTAGTACGGAGCCGACAGATGAGAAGATTGAGTCAGAGCAGGGCTCCGTCTCTTCTTCCTGGGCTAAAGGTCTTTCAGGAGGAGGGAGTAAAGAGGGAGACATTGACGCATAATAACAGGTCAGCTGCAGCCTGCACAGGGAAGCTGGTCTCCGGAGGGCTGCTGTGTGTAGCAGAGCATAGAGTGCTCTCTGCTCTGCCACTCCGATGCCCAGAGAAGCACTGGAGCTCCGGCACGTAGCAGCAGCTGGTGGTCTGGCCGGAGCTCCATTAATAAAACACACACGGTGGAGGACGATGGCGTGCGTGCCAGCAGAGAGGGCTCTGCGTGCCCTGTCTGGCACTCGTGCCATAGGTTCGCCACCACTGGCTTAGGGGGCGAATCGCCACCATTTTGTCCCTCTTTCTCTTCCGGAAATGTTGGGAGGTATGTTTACATGTTCTGCGGAATTGTGAAACAAAACTGAACTTTAATTCATAATAATGGCAGTTTTACCTTGTGCACAAGTGTATGTCCACAGTATACAGCCTGCAGTCCCTACCCCCCCCCCCCCCAAATATATAGGCCGCAGCTCCTGCCCCTCAGTATATAGCCCACAGTCCCTGCCTCCCAGGATATAGCCCGCAGCCCCCTGTCACCCAGGATACAGCCTGCAGCCCCCTGCAACCCCCAGGATACAGCCTGCAGCCCCCTGCAACCCCCAGGATACAGCCCCTGCCCAGCCTATAAGAAAAAAAAAGTGTACCCACCTTCCGACGCCCCCTGGGCGGTCCTCTATAGCAGGAAAGTGGATTGTACAAATAGTTTTATCTGCAGGCAGGGTTTTATAGAGCAGGTGGAGCTGTGCAGATTGTACATAGTGTCCTATCTGTAGGCAGCATGTTATAGAGGAGCAGAAGCTAAGCAGCTTGTACATAGTGTTCTCTCTGCAGGCAGCATGTTACAGAGCAGGATGAAGGGAGGCTGTTGGACATTTTTTGTTAGTGGAGGTTTCTGCCTACTGATGCCTCAATAAATTTTATTTTATTGGTATCTATTTTTGAAATTTACCAGTAGATGCTGCATTTCCCACCCTAGACATATACTCGAGTTAATACGTTTTCCCAGTTTTTTTATGTAGAATTTGTTTAATCGGCTTAAAGTGGGTCGGCTTATGCTCGAGTATATATGGTTCATTATTTCTGAAAAAAAATCATACAAGTGATCATACATTGTTCATACATTCTTCAGTGTACATATACTAGAATTGTTTTGAGAATATGCCGTTTCTGAATATTAAAATGAAGGGTTATTCCCATCTGGACATTTACATTTAATTTAATGCATTTGCCATATGTAAACATTTCTTCAATTGGATATTAAAAAAAATTTTCCTGTGTGAAGATAATTTCTTTTTTTTAAAAAACATTTTTTATTAGTTTTATAACCATAAGAAAATTAACAGACAATATATGCCCCGTGGGCACCTATTACAACCTTTTTAAGTGACAAATGAACAGAAAGCTCAAAGAATATCACTGCATTTCCCGACATCACACTTCTTGCTCATTTAGTTCTGGACATTTGTATTTAAGTTCTGCAATAGTTCAGAACGTAATAACAATCCATAGAAAACATAAATTGTAGGTGACTACAAAGCATATACATACAAATAGAAAGGAGGATGACCTAAATGACAAGGGAGATATTATGAGTCGTATAAGTCAGAGTGTTGATTATTCGTCATCGACTCCTGGTTTAAACAATATAACAATAAACAGTAAAACAGTATAGCACGGCCTAGAGTATTAATCATGGAAATATATACTTTTGATCCAAGTATCCCATTGTTTTATGTAAGTGTTGTAATTATTGTTTTGTAAAGAAATAGCCTTTTCATAAGAGCAAGTGGTGTTTACTTGGGTGATGACTTCTTTGATGGATGGGCTATGAGTATCTTTCCAATATCTCGTGATTGCCAGTTTTGTGGTCATTAGAACTTGTGCTACTATAGTACGAGACTTGAAAGGGATCTCTTTTAGATTCATTAATAGAAGTGCTGTTGCTGGGGAAAAGGGAATATTGGTAATTCCTAGGTTGTTGATCAATTTATATGCTTCAATCCATAAGGGTTGTATCTTAGGGCATGCCCATAAGATGTGGATAAGTGAGCCTTTTTGGCCACATAGTCTCCAACATCCTGGTGGTGTAGTGGAGAATATTTTGTGGAGGCGGGCAGGGGTGAAATACCAGCGCATATGTGTTTTGATTATAGCTTCAAGGTGGGATACACTGTGAAAGGTAGAGTGTATTAAAGATAAAGCGTTCGACCATTGTTTGTTACTAAAGTTACAGCCTATATCTTTCTCCCAGGCGTTCATATATGGGAGTTTAGATATTGACCTTTTATTGTTCAAATACGAATAAAAGAAAGAAATACCTTTTTTATTTGTTGTTTTATCTTGTAAAAAGTTGAGAACCAGTTTGTTGATAAGTAGGTTGTCGGTGTCAAGATTCAGCATGAATTTGCGAATTTTAAGATAGTTAAAGATTTCCCCCTGAGGGAGATTGTAACTATTATTAAGGTTAGTGAAAGTTACCAATTTTTGGTTGTTTAGTATATCTGCCAGATTAACAATGTTATGTGAGCGCCACTGGTGGAGATTAATGTTTGGAATATTGTATTCGAGTATATCTAGAGGGATAGATTCCGGTAGGAGTTTTATTAGATCTTGACTATTAGTGGATAACACTTCGTTCCATGCCTGGTCCATGGCTTGCATGGTGCTTAATTTTGGTGTTGCTGTTTTTATCTTCCATAGAGGATTTATAAGTCGGGTTTGTAAAGGGTGGTCCTGGTTATAATGTTTTTCTATCTCACACCATCTATTGTTAGTATTATTATGCCACCAGGGGCTAACATGACTTAGAATCGATGCATTGTAATAATCTTTTAATTCTGGAACCCCTAACCCTCCCGCCAATTTTGGTTTGGATAGTGTATGTAGAGCTATTCTTGGGCATTTTCCTTGCCATAAAAATTTTCTTAGTTGAGATCTGGCTGTTATAAGAATGGTTCTGGTATTAGGGACTGGAAGTTTCTAAAAATATATATGAATTTTGGAGGGTCATCATTTTATAGGACGCAATCGCCCACACCAAGATAAGAGAACTGTAGAATATTCTGCTAATTCTTTCTATTTTGTTTAATAAGGGAATAAGATATTTATTGTATCAAATTTTTATCGGGAAGCCATTCTATCCCTAGGTATGTTTATAGCTCGGGCCAGTCAAAATTAAATTCTGGTTTAGTTTAGGGTAATTTCTGCTTTTACATTAACAGGATGGCTTGGTTTGGAGTTATTTACGTTATAATATGAAATTTCCCAATCCGTGTAGGGTTTTCATTGCTGTGGAATAGATTGATAGAATTAAATCATCTGCGAATAGCGATAATTTGTTATTCTTGCCTTCCCACTTTTAACACCTGTGATTAAGTGGTTTATTTCTGATGCCTCTGCTAACGGTTCATGGAAGGATGAAAATAATGGGGAGACAGGGCAATCCTTGTCGTGTTCCGTTCGACATGGGAACTTTGAGACAAACCTGCCATTGATAAAAACCCTGCCGTAGGGTAGAGTAAATCGCTTTAATAGTCCCACCATCAAAATGGGTCCCTTGATCCAAATTTTCTAAGGTAGGCAAAGAGCATAGTCCCAGTTCACCCTGTCGAATGTCTTCTTCTCGGCTTCGATTGTTAAAAAACGAGGCTGGGCTAATGTTCTAGTCTCACATACCTGTAGGAGGTCTATTATTTTCCTAGTGTTTATCTGAGGCTTGTCTCCTTGTGTAAAACCTGATTGATCGGGTTGATAAGTGAGGGGATACATTTTGTCTGTTCGCTAGGAGTTCTGGCATAGATCTTAATGTCTTCGTTTAAACAAAGATATCGGACGGAAGTTAACTGGGTTATCTGTGGTTTTTATAGGTTTTTTGGAGAGGTCAACTATATGAGGAAAGCATGGCTCAGGGAATTCTCCATGTGATATGCTGGCTTCGTAGACTCTGGTTAAGTAAGGAGCACTGGTATTTGCGAATTTTTTTGTAGTAGGCCCCTGAAGGCCATCCAGGTTCCCGTGCTTATTGTAGGGAGAGAGCTTTATAGACTTTCTTACTTCGTCCTTGCTGATATAGATCGTTAACGTTTGGAGAGCTGTTCTGGGGATCTTTTGGAAGTGGAAGGGTCTAAGATATTTCCGGATTTGTATCGTAGGTAGGTATTAGTAGGCTATCTTGAGTAGATTATACTAATTTCTCTAAAATCTTATGAATGAGTTAGCTATGTCTCTTGGATAGCAAATCTTTTTCCTGTCGTGATGGTACAGTATGGATGTTGCTTTATCCCTTTTTTTGAGTTTGTTAGCTGAGAGAACCAGCTTTTTGGTCTGGGATTATATTTATTTGAGTTTGTGAATCTGCGTGCGTGTTGGTAGTAATGAGTTTCTTAACATTATTTCTTTCTTTATTTAGCATTTTCCGTAGGCTGTGGAAATCGCCTTTTTATTAATATTTCTATTGTTTTGGATTTTTCCTAATGATGATTTCTTTCAGCTTCTCTTGCTTTTTTATATTTGATGTTCTAATTCCTAAGATCATCTTGATTAGTCCTTTTATGCATCATGCCAAATGAGAAAATTCTGCCTCTCCATTTCGTTACATGTAGTAAACTCTCTTATTGAAAAACGTTCTATTTTAGCGCATTGGGGGAAGAGCAATGCAGTCATGTCCGCTTTCCAGAATAAGTCCATTGTGGTTTTGATGTTGTCAACTATGTAATTTTAATGGGGGCATGATCTGACCTTTTCATTAAGCCTATAGAAGAGATTTTCACTTGATCTATAAGCATTTTTGTTATATAAACAAACAATCGATGCGGAATATGTTTGTGTCTAGGGATAATACGTGTTAGTCCTTTTCGAAAGTGTGTTGTAACTCCATTATCATATAGATCGTAATTCCCAGAGGAGATTACTTAAAATCTGAGGTCCTGTGCTTCTGTTTGATGTAGTGCTTCTGTGGGATTAGAGTGGTGTTAAAATCCCCGCATATATTAGATAACCTTTTAATTTTTCTACTTTTTTCAGCAGTTCTATAAAAGAAATTTTGCCCTACCTAGTGCATCCAGGTTAACAATGTAATATAAACGCTGTTGATTTCGCTACCAGTATTATGTATCGGCGTGTGGGTCAATTTCTAAATGGTACACCGGTTACACGATACAGTCGTATTTAAGCGCATAAGGACCCCTCTTTTTTCTCTGGTGAATGTGACATAAAAATGTGGGGAAATTATGGTTAGACTATTTTGGTGGGTTTTAGAAATTTGCATGTGTTTTTCTGTAAACCACAATGTCGCTTTTTCTCTCTTTGTGCTTCTTCCAAAAAGAGATCTTTGTATGGGGTTTCAGTCCCTTTACATTGAGCGACAAAATGGGTTAGCCCCTTGTACTTTAATCCTTGAAGCTATATCTATACTATATGTTTCCATCACAGCTTGTAAAGGCATCGTTATGGGATACTTGTGGAGCATTTTTGGTAAAAACTAACGACTGCCTGTAGGGTTAACATCATACCAGAGGTACAAGACATAAAACTGTTACAAATTTTTTGGTTCCGTAAAACAGTAATCTTGGGGTGGACGTTCAGGTGGAAACGTGGGTAGAGGTCGCCAGTCTCCAATTTATAAGAATGTTCTTCTTAGGGACTGCTCGTGGTTAGACAGCTCATTATATGCCAATCCGGATCCATCGATTTTGGCGTTGTGGTTTCGGATTGGTGAGGTCCTCCTCGTTGATTAGACCCCAAAGGTTTCATCATTTCTCAGCCTCTTCTACGATTTGATAGCTTCTATGGTGTTTTTCCTTCACCAGAATTTTGGTATGGAAAACACCTCTGTAGATAATTCCCTTTTTCCTGAGATTGAAGTAATAAGGGTACATCTTCTCCCTGTGCTTGTCGTGTTTGCTGCAAGATATAGGTCTGTGAACAGTTTTATCGTCTCATAAGGAGTCGGGAGGGTTTGTAGTTTTCTTGTTTCTGATAGAATTGATCTTTATTACGTGAAGAATTTACCTTGTCTATGACATTATACGAGGCACTGAATCGGGTGAGATTTGCTGGGTTTGGGCCTCTGTGGCTCTGTCTGTTTTTTTCATACAATAGCTCTATTCTCCAGGCTTAGGGTGAAGTGATTTAGTCGTTTGTTGGATATAAGCTTTCAAAGAGCATTAGGCACCGGTTTACTAGATCCTCTACATTTGACATTATTGCGTCTGTCTCGGTCTTCCGAGTCGATGATGTTTACGCCTGGATTGCAGATATTGATTCTTCAGTGATATGGGAGTTCCACTAATTCGTTGGAGCTTGCACAAAGAGGATACTTAGTCTTCTGTATGAATCTCTGTCCTCCCATCTCATGGATGTGATGTTTGAATAGGTTTCACGATTGATATATCCTTCTGAGTGAGCTACGGAGGACTTCCAGCATGTTTTTAAGAGTGTTTCTGAACCAGTTTCTGTCGCTGAAAAGTCAGCAAATCCACTATTTCCTTGGTTTGAATTTGATCTGAGTTTTCATCCAGGAGGTATTAGACAAATCTCCCCTGTGGGGTCTTGGTGCTTAATTCTTTGTTTTAGGTCAGGGCTGCTAGAAGCAGATCTTGTTTCCTCCACTAACTTCTGTTGAGGGGATGAACATAGGACTCATGCTGCCACTTTAGCTGCAGAGACAGGGTAGCAGCGTTCTCATCTATGATGTGAGTCTGGGGATAATTGAAGCTGAGGACGATGGGCCGTAAGTTGATTCCCCTTCCCCCTGGTGGATATTGCTTAGTAGGGGATCTTGTCCTCACTTCCTGGTGTAGGTGTACCTGTGTTAGTACCGGGTTTGGGTTGGACGATTTTCTGGTTGCGGTCCGCCTTGCCGCCCCTCCTCGTCCGCTCCTGCTGTTTCTGGGCGCCCATCTTGGGAACGGCCCGCGCCCATCTAGAAGTGGGCTATCGGCTGCACGCCGAATCTTTCACCCCTCTCTTCCTCCCTGGGGCACCGGGGATCTGGCCGGAGGTTCTGCTGGGCTTTGTCGCTGCTTGCGGGAGAACTGGCTGGAGCTCTCCTCTCACGCGGCCATTCGTGTCAGCGGCCAAACCACGCCCCCTGAAGATAATTTCTCATAAATGTAGTAATGTTGTCCTTTAGAAACAAGATAGCTTCCTCGGATACGACCACCGCACTCTCTGGCAGCGCAATTGAGTCATGCCTGACCACCTGGCTTCAGCAATCATTACCACAGGATGGCTGGGGGACATGCAGTAACTCCCGGACACAGGTGGCCGTATCCAAGGACACAGTCTTATTTCTGAGGGACCATATGACTACATTAATGAGAAATTATCTTCACACAGGTAAATTTTTTTTAATAACATCTAATTGAAGAAATGTTTATATATGGCAGATTAATGAAACTGAATGTGAATGCCCTGATGATAAAACCCCTTTAAGCTGTACTACACATCTCAAGATCTCTTCCACTTATTCAAGGCTTATTTTCATTTTCTTGTCGCCACTTTTCTTTCTTTGCTAGGTTCAGACTGGTTAGTGACTCATGACGTGAAGCAGCCTGCAGAGAGAATAAATAGAAGCACTTCATAAATGAGGCTTACCAATATTACTACAGAAATGTTGCCATATGTAAACAAAAAATAAAAGAAAGACATACATGAAGGACAAATATTGAAAATTTGCGTTATGAGGTACTTATGCTCATACTTTTTATAGAAAATTGCTTACTGTTGATGCCATTTTTCCTTTTTGCATTACAATTTAGACTCCTTTTCTGCATAGCAAATTGTGCTTCCTAGTGTCCCTATTTTTATATTTGTGGCAACTGAACTGGGAAGCATTTGTGCTACTTTCCTATGGCCTTTTTGTATTCTTTTACATCTTCTAGTGTGGGATTCTTAGGGTCACAACAATCACAGATCACAAATATACATTGCTTTTATTATGTTTTAATACATTTAAAAAAAATCTATACCTATATATTTTTCATGTAGGTAAAGAGAAGTGATTTGAAGTTTTATTTTTTTTAAGATTTTTTTCTTACGCCACCTTGGGTACTTGAACTGAAGAGGCCCTAATTGCTTATATTATATTATGCAATACAACTTCATTTATAGTACATTGTGAATTTGTTGCATCTGAATTAGACCCTGCTGGAGAAAGAATCTAATTCAGATCATACCATGACAGCCAGGGGTTTCAGAGAGCAATGGATCACAGCCAGGGGGGCTGCTTATGCAGTGGTTAAATGGTTTAAGCAACCTTTGCTGGTTTTAGAGGTGTGTGAATAGATCTCACCAGCTCTGTATGCATAGGTCTCAGTACCTTGATGTACTATACCATCACATGTCATTAAGCGGTTATATAATCTGACTAAGCCCTCCTAGATTAGGAGTATCAGTAGACACCTGCCCTTGACTGCCGTGATCAGCACTGGAATCAATCGTGCAAGTTCACCTGCTGTGGTCGAATGTTTACAACCCCACTGGATAGGCACTGCCATGTTGGCACACATTAGCGCCCTTGTAACATCATCAGAGGGTCTAAAAATAGTAATTTAAAAAAACCTGAAAGTTCAAAGAACTGATAGTAAACAAAATAAATGTTAAACAGTTTAGGTATGGCTGCATGACAAAATATGAAAAAAAAAACCCATTTTTTTCTGGCATTGAATCCTGTAAGGGAAGATAGCGCACAAAATTTCTGAAATGACACTTTTTTCCATTTTGAAACGCATAAAAATTTTGTAAATAGTGATCAAAAGGTCATATAGTCCCCAAAATGATAGCAATGAAAATGTAAGCTCATTTTAAAAAAATGACACCTTACAGAGTTCTGTACACTGAAGCATAAAAAGGTTAATAGTGTCAGAAGATGGCTAAACAAAGAAAATTTTTTTTTCATACATAAAGTTTTCATTTTTAAAAAATGTATTAAAACACAAAAAAACCTTTGGTATCCCTGTTATTGTACTTACCAAAAGAAAAAAAGAGACATGTCATTTAGAGTGCACAGTGAAAGTCATAAGAAATCACAGTAAAATTCCCCCCCCCCCCACTTCCCAGTATACGGCATGGATAATTAAAAATAGTCAATACAAAGCACAATTTTTTACACAGAAAACAAGTCCTCAGACAGCTCTGAAAACAAAAAATAAAAAAGTTACAGATTTTAAGGTGAGGAGAGTAAAAATTGACTACACAAAAAAGGGCCAAGTACGGTAGTTAAATTGTTTATATAGAGTATAGAAAAAAATTGAGACATATACACAGGGCCGGATTAAGGTTGGTGGGGGCCCCTGGGCGCAAAATCTGGTGGAGGCCCCCACTGTGTGCAGCGTGCATACACGTCTTCCTGCTCACTATCCACGCAGTAACACCGCTACATACAGCCGCCTCTCCAGTAACACAGCTACATACAGCCGCCTGATCCCCAGTAATACATCTATATACAGCCGCCTCATCCCAAGTAACACAGTTACATACAGCCGCCTCATCCGTAGTAACACAGCTACATACAGCCGCTTCATCCATAGTAACACATCTACATACAGCCGCCTCACCCCCAGTAACACAGCTACATACAGCCGCCTAACCCCCAGTAACACAGCTAAATACAGACGCAACGCCCCCAGTAACACAACTACATACAGCCGCTTCACCCCGAGTAACACAGCTACATACAGCCGCATCACCCCGAGTAACACAGCTACATACAGCCGCCTCACCCCCAGTAACACAGCTAAGTACAGCCGCATCACCCCCCAGTAACACAGCTACATACAGCTGCATCACCCCCAGTAACACACCTACATACAGCCGCCTCACCCCCAGTAACAACTGGGATGCGGCTGTATGTCGATGTGTTACGGGGGCGGGCGGCTGTATGTAGCTGGGTTTCTGGGGGCGGAGGCGGCTGTATGATTATGAAGCTGTGTCTTAATGGGGGTGAGGCCGGCTGTATGTAGGTCTGTTACGGGGGGCGAGCGTGGCTGGCTTGAGCTGTGTTACGGGGGCGAGGCGGGCGGCCTGTATGTAGCTGTGTTACTGGGGGTGATGCGGCTGATGTAGCTGTGTTACTGGGGTTGATGATTGCAGGCTGTATGTAGGGTGTTACTGGGGGTGATGCGGTGTATGTAGCTGTGTACTCGGGGTGAGGAGGCTGTTGTAGGCTGATGTAGATGTGTTTACTGGGGGCGTTGCGTCTTGGATTTAGTGTGTACTGGGGTGAGGCGCTGTAGTAAGCTTGTGTTACTGGGGGCGAAGCGGCTGTATGTAGCCTGTGTGTTACTGGGGATGAGGCGGCTGTATGGAGCGGTTACGGGTGATGCGGCTGTGTTGTATGTAAGCTGTGTTCTGGGGCGAGGCGCTGTATTAGCTGTGTGTTTTGGGGGCGAGGCGAGTATGAAGCGTGTACTGGGGGTGATGCGGTGTATTAGTGGCTGTTTCTGATAGTTTGAGGGGTGCAGATTTGAAAATGAGTGGATTATATAGGTGGTTTTGATGCTAAATAATTAAAATTTCATTCAAAACAGTATTTATCCACAAAATAGTCAATTCTGAAAATATGGAAAAGCGGTAATTGATTTGTAAGCCGAGTGACATCAACATAAATTATACGAACATTTTAAAAAATTTGTAAAATGTTAAGTAGACAAATAGGAAATGTTATTCAGGAACTTATTTAGGTGGTATTTATCTTTCTGCCTGAAAACGCGATGATTTCGAATTTCGAAAATGGCAAATTTATTTAAAAATTTATCATTTTTCCTTTGTAAATAAACACAAAACTTATCAGCCAAAATTTACCACTAAAATGAAGTACAACATGTGGGGAAAAACAGTCTGAGAATCGCTTTGATAAGTTACAGTGTTCAAAAGTTATAACCATATAAAGCGACGCAAGTCAGAATCCAAAAAATGGGTCTGAGCCTTAAGCTGTAAAATGGCTGCGTCCTTAAGGGGTTAAAGCATGCTCTGTACCATTTGCTGTAAGGCTCTCTTCCCAAGCATTATGAGAAATGGAAAAATTTACAGAATTTGTTGTCCTCCTGTGCAATGAAAGTTGTCATGTTAACCTCGTCTCCTAAGAAGCCGTGCCACTGAGCAAGTCATATAACAATATCTGTGATTTTAAATAGATTATTTCCGTTACTGGAAACTAAGTGAGGAGCTTTGGCTTAAGAACAAAGATTCATGTCAAAATAGTTGATTTGCTAAGATGAGCACAAGCTTTTATGTGAAGAGAAGATGTAGATTTTGGCGAGATTAGAATGCAGACACCACTACTAATTGTAAGTGAAAACAGCATGTCTCAATGATTGAGAAGATAGTCCCAAGGAACAAAACAGAAACTTAAATCTGCTGAGCTCAAATGCAGAATATGTCCAAGGCCAACGGACTACAATGTATTATTAATAATTAGTATTCATATAATTAGTATGTCACATGTCTGTTAAGGGAGTATGACGAGGGGTCATTGGCTGAACCTTCTTCATACAAGCATGTTGCAGCAGACACCCATCGGTAACACCTGTGATCGGTCCCAGCACCGATCGCGGCTATCAACCCTTTGACTCCCACCGATTTGATCGATGGTCCCTGTGACATTATTGGGATCCCAAAAGTATG
This sequence comes from Engystomops pustulosus, assembly GCA_019512145.1. Lineage (NCBI taxonomy): Eukaryota > Metazoa > Chordata > Amphibia > Anura > Leptodactylidae > Engystomops > Engystomops pustulosus. The sequence goes on from CM033643.1 coordinate 125,841,758, forward strand.
GATCTATAAAAATATAAAAACGGTTATTATTTTTTTTTTGAGTGTAATCACGTGTACACGGAAAAACCAATGTCAAAACTCGTTATGCTACCGTTTTATAAAAGGTAGACAACGGGGGTCCACTACGTCCCCCCGCCTTATAATTGGTTGGTTCAAAAATTAAAAAGTCCTGGTATATCTTCGTCTAACCAAAAGACACCCCTAACAACCGCTCCTGATAAAAACCTACATGGAGTAAAATCTTTTTTTTTGTTTTTCTAATCCCAAAGTTTTTTAATTTTTAAAAAATTAATTAAAAACACATAAAACCCTATACCATTTGGTAAAAATCCGGTGGATCATCCAACCGAAAAAATACAATAAAGTTCCAGTGAAAGTTCTTAACAAACTGAGCCCCACCATAAGTTTTTTTAGCAACAAAACATAGATTTTTTAACATTTTTTTTCCATGTATTTTAAGGCATTAACTGGGATTTTGCACAATTGATTTTTCCATAGTTTTCTGCAACGATAAAAAGTTTTTGTTTAGAAACACTGCATTTTACCCTCACAATTAATTTGTCCCCTTGTCAAGCATTGAAAAACCAACCCTTACCTTTTTTTTTGTTTGAACATTTCCATCAAACGCCCTATTGGCTGGGCATAAGAATGATCCAGCTGATTTTCCAAATGTATGTTCTTCCTGGTAAATATTGTTATCAGCACCAATATCCCCCTATAAATGTTTTCTTATGTAAGGCTCACCCCTGATTAATTTCGTAGTCATTGTAAAATCAATTGGTTTCATGGAAAAGCAACAATTACAGGCATTCCCCCCCCTAAAACAGCAGAACACCTGACCCCTCTAGTTTTACCAAAACAGACCCCGAAAATTTTGGTATTTACCTGACGGTATAGCCCCCTTAGGGCCTAATAATAATCACCTGAACAGATCCACCAGGTGTTTCCCCCCCTGGTAATGAAGCTTTTAATTGTTAATCCTGGTTTTTTAATGACCACCCAACATTTTTCTTTTTTAAGAAAATCCAATCTGTCCGACAAAAAGACCCCAGAACAATTAGCTTAGAATTAACATTAAATAAAGTAGTAGATGTTTCCCGACCTCAGATACACTACAGATCAAACTTAAAACAAAATACAGAAACCAATTCTGTACGTAACCCATGGAAACGCCCTGTAAAGTTGTCCCCCCCCCCCCTCACTAACTTAAATTTATCAAAAACTCTGTCTCACTGTGGTCGCACGCCCCTTTAAAACGAGTGCACCCGAAAAAATGCTGTGGCACCATTTAAATGCAATGGGTGTCTCACTCTCCCCAATGCGCTCTTCTAACGGTTGGTTTGTGCCCACCGGGGTGTACAAATTTAAGACGCGCTTCCGGGTCTCCTTCATGAATGTGCTCCACGCTCGCAGTTAGTTGGAGGCAAAATACAACTATTTTTTTCCCCTCAATAAATCATATTGCCCGATTTGTTTTTTTTTTTTCTCATACCAGCTGTTCCCTTCTAAGCATCCACCAAAAGATAGTGACAAGTCAAGGAAACAAATCAAACATTTTTGCATTAACCCACTAGCATTCCCGGGAACATCAAAACCCACCTCAATCAATAAGTTGCCGGATTGCCGATCAGTTTCATTTGTATCCATTTAACTTTGGGGGGCCTTTTTTCTATCTAACTGTATAATGGGAGGTGGATACACTAAGGGAGGGTCCTGTTTATGGGGTACTGTAGATAGTAAAACAAAAACCAAAGAGTCCGCCCCTACTTAAAACACCCTTCAAAACAGCTCGTATACGCCCCTCCGCCAACTGTGTATCAGAACCCAAAGGACCATCCAACTTTACTCTCCACCATACCCAAACGATGTTCGTTGGACGGCGCCTCATGCGCCGCGCGGTGCAATGGGGAAGCGCAGCCCCAACGCGTTCCCCTCCATGTGGGGCGTCCCTCTCCCTGCGGATCATGTGATCTGGGGGGTGGTCGCTCCCCAACCCGGTGACGGGTTTCCCGGTGGCCGACCTCAAGGGCAAACGCAAGCTTCACGTTGTGGGATCGCGTCCCTGGAAGGGCAGAGACGCCGCGGTAAATAAAATCCTATACCAGGCGATAAGTATACCCTCCTGTTGAAGCAATTAGTGCGAAACGCGCGTCAGGGGTGTAACCCCCCTTTGGGGCCCTTCCCCTGATCTGCCCAGTGTTCAGCCCCCTCAGCAGGTTTGGCGGGTAAAGTGATGGCGATAGCACATGAAACTTTTCTTGACTACTGGAACTGGTTAACCCATCCACTCCCCTTTTTATTTGTGTAAATAGTTTTACTCTTTTACTTTCTGCACTATCTGCCCACTTTTTTATCCCTATCCTTCGTTTGCTTCCTGGGTTCCCCTCATATTTGGACCTGATTGTTAAATGGGCCCTAATACGGACTACAATGTATTATTAATAATTAGTATTCATATAATTAGTATATCACATGTCTGTTAAGGGAGTATGACGAGGGGTCATTGGCTGGACCTTCTCCATACAAGCATGTTGCAGCAGATACCCATCGGTAACACCTGTGGTCGGTCCCAGCACCGATCGCGGCTATCTACCCTTTGACTCCCACCGATTTGATCGATGGTCCCTGTGACATCATTGGGATCCCAAAAGTATGGATCTATAAAAATATAAAAACGGTTAT